>OZ026621.1:24443596-24826002 GCA_964020975.1 Hermodice carunculata | reverse complement strand
TATCTATATACTCCTATGGGTCTGATGATCAGTGATAACCGTTTGCCATTTTAACAAAAGCAAAAATGTACGATCAGCAATTACCAAAGGGGGTGCATAGGCATGTCCAAATGGAAGAACATAGACTTTTGTCTTGATTCAAACTATTTATGTTTTTATTCACTGCTCATTTCCATTAACAACACTGACAGTAGACAAGGCAGATTACCACAAAGATAATACAGGATACCTTCGTTTCTTGTGAATACATTATATGTTTCTCTGCATGTACTTTCAATTTCATAAATATCATGAAACCATCATATTTTCCCTGTTTGGTCTTGCACAGTTGTCTGTAAATAAATTATTTGTGTTGCAATATGTTTTTGAAAAAATATAATAAGGTTTTGGCTTGCCCGTTTCCTAAAACTGAGAATATATTTGGGACATCATTATATCTTATTTTTTGTATATACATGATTTTTTTCTCCGCTGTTTGTAAAATACACATTTTCCCCCTTGTCATATATCATTAAATCAGACGCCTTCTTACCTATGTGATATATTTTGGTATGAAACAAAGTTTAAAATCAATCCACACTTTCAAATGCTGCTTGTAAAATGATAGTATCTGATATATGTCCAAGCAACATTAACTGAAGAATAAATCTTGTAATGGAATATTGGGAAAGTAAGCTTCAAAGTTAGCTTTCCACGTAGCATCTGGCCAACTATAGATCCGGTTTTTCGCCTTTTTGCAGTGCTTTCATTTGAAATTCAAAATGGAGCAGCTTCAGCCCTTATTTATCGTTATATTAGCAGTACCACTATTCCAGAGATATTTGTGAACACTAGAATGGACGCCCTGCATGAATGCTGTATGTGCATGTAGTGTTGAAATGGGGCACAATAAATTAGATTCAGCTGGAAGCTTGATCACAATATTAATACCAATTATGGAAAGAGTCTACTGTTCCATATTTTATGGATTGCAACTTAGCAGTAAAGTTTTTTCATTATCCATGAAGTTTAAAATACTCCCAAACCATGATTTCCTCATTACACCACTTAACTTGGAAATATCTGTTTGTTTTTGTTTGCCTCAATCGATCTTATTACACTTTTACATTAGGCTGTACTCTTAACCGCTATATTTGTCAAAATCCCTTTACTCTGGAAGTAATAATTTAATTGATTGTATATCTTGTACACAAATAAGGTGCCATCTGTCATTTTGCCATCAATTCCACTGCTAAAAAAAAACTAAAGCAACAACAAAAACAAAATAAAAAACCACAAAAAAAAAACGCAAAAAACAAAACACCCCCCCCAAAAAAATACAAACAAAAAAAAAAACAAACAAAAAAAAAAAAAAAAAAAAAAAAAGGAAGGGCAACAGACGGCCTTGTCTGAGACCTGTAGACAATGGCAACAACAGGCAGGTATATTACACAGCTTGAAATATCCCGATACTCTATGTTGACTTTTGTTCCGAAGTTAAAACTGTTGAGGAATTTGTTTAGGCATGCCCACTCAATGCTTTCTGAACGCGAATTTAGGGAAATATTCCTGGGATGTTCTTAATCGTAGATGAAAGCATAATGTCGGACACAGTTCCAACATTTTCTCCAATATATCCACCTATTACATAAGTAGTTTGATCTTCATGGGTTAATGCTGGCAACAGTGATCTCTATTCGTTTCGCTAGAACTTTTGCAAACATTTTGTAGTCAATGTCTAAGAGGTAGATCGGTCTCCATCTTTTTTCAAATTTGTATGGTTCTAACCTGTCTTTGATATCAACGTTATAATGCCTAGTCTTCGATAAATGGATTACGATTTTTTTCAAAAGTATAATTCAAACTGTGTTTGAAGAGTATCTGATTTCTGGCCATAAGTTTGTGCAAAATTCAATAGTTAATGCACCAGTCTCAAGACTATTGCCAATTTTGAAATTCTGAAAAGCTACCCGACATTCATCTTCAGTTACATATTGTTCACACGTGATGTTTTGTAGCTAACTTAATTTAGGTGTTTCAGGTAAGTGGAGTAAATTACCATAAACGTACTTTTCCTCATTTTAAGCTCATCTGACTTGTCAGTCAGCTGAGGTTATGTGGTGGTTAGGCATCCATCGTCCGTCCGTCGTTGTCCACACCTTGGTGACGTAACAGGTCACTCAGCATGTATGACAGAAAACGTCTCACATCTGCACCTAGTTTTGTTGACTTTTCACACGGTTTCACTTCAACCTACAGTATAATCTTTCAGCAATGTGTTTGTAACATTTTGGAGACAAGACTGGGAATATTTTTGGTGAATTTGGTGCTACTTTCTGCAACCTTGCATTTTAGTGTTTTCGCAGCTTGCAGGATGCTGTGACCAGTCTACGTGTACCAGGCTTGTGTCAAGTCACTGAGGACAAGTGTTGTGACAACACCACAACAAAGATGACGTCGCCCATGAGCTGAATGTAAACAGCGTGTCTGGTCCATGCCTTGATCTACTTGCCAAGACGTATTTTTCACTGAATCCTGTTATAACTAAATTTTTACTGGCTGTTTTTGGACAATGCTACATTTATTGACTTTTTGCATAACAGGCCTTTAGTGACGTTTTGTTTTTATTTATTTTTTTTTTTGCCAACACATTTCTATAGTCTTCAAGTGCTATTATACGCGATCAAGTTGGACTACAAAAGGGACACTGCATTATTTGATACCTTTACCGCGGTGCATCTCAATTTTATGGAGATTCAATCCCTACCCAATGCAATTACAATTGGACTCAAGCCTATATCATATTGATTCCTTGAACAACAACAACAACAACAACAACAACAACAACAACAACAACAACAACAACAAAAATTGTTGGCTCTGGCAACAATCCATGAGTGTAGATTTATTTAAAGTATTTTCACTTGCTGATAATGGGTGCTTCAAAAGCAATCTTCCCACTCATCTAAACTCCTGTCCCTTATGCAAAACATCGAAGTTCATGGCACATAACCCAATGTAAGGCTACTGCAGTGCCATGATGGAAACTAGGTGTAAGCTAATCATGTATTACCCAGGAAAAATAAAGTTGTCTTATCTTATTTTATCTCAGGCGAATTTTAAAGTTACAAATAAACCTGCTTTGTTGACGGTCAGTGGATTCAGTGACTATTATTTAATGGAAAGGATCTCATTTGTTAAAATATTTCGAAGTCAAGTAATAAGTATATGGTCTGCAGCTCTTGGTGTAGAAGCAGATTTATGGTTTACCTGTTTTTCCTTGATGTACTGATTTTCGTATATTATAAATTAAAAAAAAAACGCTTGTGATCTTGCATATCAGCACTACTTTTCGTGCAATAGCACATGTGGCTGGCATATTGTATTTTCTTGCTCCAGCGAACCCACAATCTGCAACAGGATATATATATATATATAGATATACATATATATATATATATATATATATATATATATATATATATATATATATATATATATATATATATATATATATATATATATGACACAATATGAAAAACAGTGCAACGCCTCCTCCTTGCTTTGCTCCGGGACGCATAACAATTTTAATTTCAAGGGCAAATGAGTAAATATGTCGAAGGTATACGGTCTGCACAATAAAAGCAAGGTACAGGTATCAGTTATAGAAGTAAAGGTAAGGGTTTGATTGACATGGCATGAATAATTTCCATCAGTACCACCAGCCATGAGGAAGACGGTTTGTGGTGTATATTACTTCACTTCTTCTGCAGGAAGCAAGCAGTGCCTATCAGTAAACGGAATTGATCTCGAAATGGTTCATATCCCATGTGGTCTAAGATCGGTTATTTGTGTTTCATAAACCAGACAGGCTCAGGTAAAGAAAATGTTTCTCTTTGTCGGGTAGATCATATCATCCAGCGATTCCAAGATGAAGGTAAACTAGTAGCTAACTTCAAACTATTTTGTGATACACTGACTTGCAGGAATTAAGTCCACGACTGAGAGAAAATCATGATGTGTGCACCTCAGCTACCCAGAAAATAGATTTTTAAACCCCATTTCTCTTTTCTCTACTCAGGCCGAACACTCTTGGAAGCCAGGCGCTGATCACTCTACACACAGCCTCAGTTAGCTTGTTTGTCACTTTCCCTTGACATCTTAATGACTAGAACAGCTGTCACTAGTCTAGTTTCCTTTACCGTCAGCCAATTTTTATGATCAATGTGTCAATTCAATATAGCATTTTCTATAAGTTAACATGATGACCACCTATTTGTTTAAGTTTGAGAAGAAAGGTTACTGGGTGAAGTTAACTAGAGCCCCTAGTCTATTGACTAAAGTGCTACATCATTGATTACATATCAGCAATTAAGTCGCGTCACTAGGTGTTGTTTGAAGTCGGGGACAAGTCTGACCCCTGCAGCTAAGGCTAGCAAGGAGAAATGGGCATGGAAACCACCCTATGAATGGCCTGTAGTCGGGTATCTTTAGCTGAAGTGTACACATCATGAGTTCCATTTTTACCATGCACAGAAGAAATTAACGAGCAAGATGATTGTTGAGGCACACTGCACAAACTGTCATGTGTTGAGAAACAATAACAAAGTGTCAGATGAGTAGGTGTTTTCGCGTGCCCCACTGAAATCCATTGAAGTGGGTGGTCTTTAAGGTGATTTCCTTTCACTTGGCGAACACGCACTATCACCATATGCTGACTTCCTCACTAAGAGGACAATACAGAACTCTCTGCAACGGCAGCCCACTAGAGGATCTTGATATGCTTGCGTTACCTGCATGTGTGTGAAAAGGCAAATACTGATAGTCGCATATTGGATCACGCACTGTAATTTATCTTATGCCATTCGTTAGACCTGTATCCACTTGCTGCTTCATATGGAGAAGGCAAAGAGGCTTAAACTCTCATGGAGTAAAACAGGTCATATTTAGGCCTAATTGACCACATAGCAGTTCAGCTTTACGTTACTAATGATTCAAAATACAAAATGTCATATTCATCTAGAGAAATGGATAAGCAAGATAGTGGTTTAACTTGTAGTAAGTGGTTTTCTCTCCTAGAGGCACCCTCTGTGCGGCAGACTCTAAGCTTTTTATGACCTCCTGCAAAAGTGGTGGGCCTGTTGGAGAAGTTTTTTTATTCACTTTTTCTATTACAAAATCTAGTACGCATACTGGGGTGATCATGAATTATTATATTAACCGAAGACATGACAGGCCATTGTTCAAGCCATTAGCACTTTCACTCCAATGAGATTGAGACCTTAGCCTGTAGCGGGAATGAGATAGCGCCACTTCCCTCACTCCCAATGAGGGGGTGCAGTTCGTTCTGAGTTTTTGATTAAATGTAATGGAACCTGTAAATATGTTTTAAATTTTCATGCTCATTCACCGTGAAAAATATGTATTTTAATGTCGAGTTGATTTTTTTGCGTGTTCATTTTTTTTTCAGGGGGAAATCTCATTATTTGTGCCTGAATATTATGACATTTTTATACATATATAATTTTGTCCATTTTTTTTCTGCTTCATGCAGAAGAACGTGACAGACATTTGGGTTTCGTGGAAATTTTTAAAAAAGAAATCATATGCGTCATTGTTGAATGATTGATTTCCATTAGCTTTGAATTGGTGATCTGAAGACCCATCATGATTTTTCATTCTGTGCCAAAGGTACTCATCCCTTTGATGTACTGCACTGATAAGCATGTGTTGATTTCCGCTGTTGAAACAAACAGACTGTGTGTAACTGTGTAGTAAAAGCACCCGCTTTTAAGGAAAAATCTTGTCAGTCTTTCATTTGCGCTGCGTCCTGTTCACAGAACAGATTAGTCTATTTGGGCAAATTTCCATTATATGCTTTCATATATGTGTACAGCCTGCGTCTAATGAGTGTTGTAAAATTAGGTTTTACCTAGCATGACTGTCTCATGCCTCTCCATACACTTGGGTCTACTCTCTTTATCTCCAGAGGGCAAACCTCTCGTGTTTTTACAAAAGCCAAACAATACCACTTTGTAAAGTTCTTCCGTTCCTTTACTATTGTCTTGTAATTTTGGGCTTGTACGGACAAGCGCTGACCTGCGTCAGAGATTCACTGTTCTAAGACTTAAATTCTTGCATCCTTCAAAACATGCAGAAGCAGTGGGAACTGTTAGAACGACCCGACTCTATGCAGTTTAGATGGCAAAGACTCGTTTATTCACTTAGTACACAGGTTTTATTAACTTAATGAAAGGTCAGTTGCACAAACAAGCTAATGAAGTTTCAATTACTCCTTTTAATTACTTGCGTGTTTGGCTGCAAAATAATTTGTTGTAGGCTGCCACAGACTAGATCTAATATTTACTGGAAGCTCAGCTTTACAAATATTAACCCTTTAGGTAACTTTCTTTGGAAGTTCAATTTTTGTACGATATATTTTCTTTATAATTAACTTAACCTTTTCAAATCTTTACATACGTTCCCCCTTTTTTCAGTCTTGACAATTCATTTCAAGACTCAACTAAGCAACATGACCACAATTTTTTTCTTCCTGAATGAGCCTGGGAAAATCATCAATCCCAAATAAGTTCATAAGTTCATCAGTTCATTTGAAATATAATAAATCATTCAAACTATACATAAATGCTGCACTGACTGTTGCATTATGCAAAAGGCCTCTTACATAACGGTATCCATTTCCGATATAGGCACCATTGTAGCATGCCTTTTAAGTTCACCCCGGCACTGCACCTAAATACTTCAGCACATGATACTAATTACTAAGCATATAATAATAAGCAAGCACAGTATCATAATGTCAAATTGGCAGCAATTACCAGACATTTTCCACACTGTTGTGTGCGTTTCACAGTCATGCTCTTATGTAGCCCTATGGCCAGGGTACAATGCCGTTAACCCTCTTACAGCCAATCGTTGAGTCTACCTGCCTGTATTTAATTCCGTAAAACGTGCACAGGTGTAGCAAAATATCTGATGATATAAATATCCCACACACATTATAAAATTATGTAAATAGAGACAAATGCATGAACTGCCCTGGGGTGTGAATTACTGAATGGGCCCGAGGTTCGAGAACATAGCCCACCAATGGGGCAAGTCATTCAGCACTTGTCCTTACATTGATTTCTGACACTCCCCCAACTACATTTATTGTTATATAAATATCAGACGATTAAAATGTCGGCATCAATATTAATACATACAAATTTGAATGAAAATAAGGGCATATGTAAGGCGGAATCCCAACAAACGTGGTAGTAGTTCCAAGGCAAGGGTATAAGTTCCGTTAGTTAACCATAGTATAGCCAAGTATTCAACTCATTCCATAAGGATTTGCAAAAACATCCTCAGATTCATAAAATTATTACAGCATAAGGTAAATATGTATTATGATGAGAGCTCTAGTATTCTACATGTGAGTTGTATAGTTATTCGGAGCCACTCTCTCCTAGATAGATTGCCAACCAAGGCTAAGGGACCATCCCGGATTTGTGTGCAAACTCGCCAGTATATTTTTCAGATAGAATATACAAACTATTGACATATAAAACAGACCAATTTTTTCCTCATTTAAATAACCGATAATTGTTACATTAACAGATTAGACCAAATTCATAGTCCCCCCTTACCGCCGATTATAACATTCCTGGCATTATTGGAGACGTGGTAAGAGACCATGGCTCCCAAGTGTTCTAGTTAGGCCATTAAGGGAACTATACAGCCAAGTCCGTACAATAAATGCCAGAATTGAAGTTCACAGACAGGAGTGAATAATCAGATGAACCCTTTTTTTTATAATGGCAATAATACTAAACTACGGTGCCAGTATATTTTTTGTTTTTGTGGCACTTCTGTTAAAACTAGTTAGTTGCTCAACTGATAACAATAACTAATTATGCCTGATAAAAACATCAATGCCTCTTATATATCCTTGAAGCAGTGATGCAACTAATGGTGCCTCATCATGTTAACAGGTGGTGTTACTCATGAAATTTAACATGCATTACCGTTGACATAATATCATTTCGTTTCCATCAGGGCACGGAAAACACACCGTTATCAACCAACGTGACAGCACTGATCACATACTGACACTCACCAAAGGTAGACCCCCAGCCCCACGTGGCGACTTCCCTTGGTGAGCTGTGGAAATACTTGAAGGTTCTCCCCAAACCCGTTATGGGATAAATAATTACCTCAAGACGTTCACCGAAAACACATCTAAGGCCTCGTCTGCGACCTCTTTAACATGCTCCACGAGACCTGTTGTAGTGACTTCACCTAAAACTCACATCTAGATACCTTTTCACAATTTCACAGCCATGCTGTTGGCCGTAACTTTAAAGAGTTTGATCAGAACTCATACCTCTCCCAAAGGAGTTCACAATGTTTCCCCTCCCAAAGAAGCTCACAAATGCACCAGACACAGGATTACTGTTAATGGGTTATTTCCCTCAGCTTAATTGACGTATCTTTTAGGTTCAAGCCAAACACATGTTCTGAGACCCATACGTAAAATCCCATTGACTCTTACTAAAAATGTACATAAATAGAGACGCTCATATGTGAAGCCTCTACAAGCATGAATTGCCTCCGTTCTGCAGCTACGGAGTCCCACTTTCAGTTACAGTAATGATAAACATTGTCAGACAAACATACTGGTGCAGCAAAATTTCAACGAAATTGGTTCTTTAAAAACTATCCCACACATTCTTATGTCTAAAGTTCCCAAAATGTATATAATAACTTTATGTATCTTAATTTACGTCTCTTGGATGTCCTATTACTATGTCTACAGTACATGACACAGATATGCAAGTGCAATTTCCTCTTGACGGCATACTGGGTAACTTTAACCTTTCATTGCAATTAACTGACCAGAAAAAGATACAGGTAAAGTGTATCAGTCAAGTGTTTTATACGACCTACCAACCCCAAAACAGTGACCGCACTGAACCCTTTAATGACTAGTTTGTCATAAATCACCCGGCTACTTTCCGTGTATGACAACTTTTTTTTTCAGCTAAAGTTATGCCTGCCTAAACAACAATGATGTTTCTATAGTCTTATTCCAGTATTCACGCCAACCCCAAAGTACGCCTTTACTCAAGCAGCGACATAACCTCATGCCTTTATGCCTTTTTCGAGATCAAGAGTTAACATTAAGCATCCACATTAAGACAATTTTAATACTTAATTTCAGTAATCGGCAATCACTGTTTCATTTCTTCAAACTACTTCACAGGCTTTAGGCTAATGGTGCAGGAAACAAGTTTCTGAATCAGAACAGTGACATAATAATTATACATATTTTGGAGCTCTACTCTCCCTTTACTAAAACCGTCATATTCTAAGGTAATTCACGAGCAGACCCCTTGCAAAGACACATAAGTTTTGACTGATGCTGCAGCAAAATATGAACATAAAATTTCCAAAGTTAAATATAAGTTGACAATACTTTGAATAAAACTTGTAAAGCAGCCTGTGTCTCTTCATCTTTTTCTACGCATTAAAAATGTCTGCAAAATGGTCCATTTCCTTGACCTGTGCTTTCTCTTTGTCCTTTACGAATTACCGGTATAAATGTCCCAAAATGGTCGATTTCGCCGAGGTTATTGCCTATTCCTGCCATGAGCTCTGCATCAACTCGATCCCAACTTCGAGCGACTTTGTTCTTTCTAAAGATATGGTTTCCTAAAATGATGTCCCTGGGGGCAAGCAGTCTGGGCGGCCCTTCTGGGATGCTTTCTCCCGTTCTCAGTCCATCCTTTAGCCTCTTGGCGTGGACCTGATACCTCTGTTTCACCAAGGGAAGAGTTCACAAAGTGCCCGCAAATTCCCGATAGTCTTCCATTGTCCCATTCCCATGCCACTGGGAACTAACACACAGCACGCAAAGCCAGTATGGCTTCACATTAGACTATTTTAGAGCCATTGGTGCTGTTATTGTCCAACATTAATATAAACGGTCCATTTACAAGTAGAAATCTGCGAAATGCTTAGGTGGAGCACAGCCTCTTTATCGTAAAAGTAAATCGTCCAACATGGTAAAGTTTCCTTCCTAGGTGCTTCACCTGCTCACAATGCAGACGCATATGCTCAGTTGTTCTGGTTATTTCTCGCTGTGGGCCTGCTTGCCCAAGTTCAAAGCTGCATCCACTGCATGATAACATGTAAAAGTATTGCAGTCCACAATGTTCTGCAAAAATGTGTTCAAAGTATCTACAAGGGCGAAGTATGTCTCACAAGGAGTGCACAAATAATAGATAGTCTGCAGAACTCGATGGCAGATATAACATACTAAATCCTGGCAACCGCTGGACAATGTAAAGTTCTTCCGTCCCTTTACTATTGTCTTGTTATTTCGGGCTTGTACGCACACACGCTGACCTGCGTCAGAGATTCACTGTTCTAAGACTTGAATTCTTTCATCCTTCAAAACATGCAGAAGCAGTGAGAACTGCTAAGAACGACCCGACTCTTTGAGTTTAGATGGTAAAGACTCGCTTATTCACTTAGTGCACAGGTTTTATTAACTTGAATAAAGGCCAGTTGCATAAACAAGCTAATGAAGTTTCAATGACTACGCTCTCATTAGTATCTGTCAGTAAACACCCGCACTTCTGAGACTTTCAGCCACCCATGTATCTTTACACATACAGTAACTGTAATTAATGACCTTTTTATGGCCCTTTACCACTAAATGATTTTTTGACATATGGTAGAGAGGGAGAGTCTGGTGCTAATGATGTTTATGAAACAGCACTTTAATAACTCCTTTTAATTACTTGCGTGTTTGGCTGCAAAATAATCTGTTGTAGGCTGGCACAGACTAGATCTTACATTTACTGGAAGCTCAGTTTTACAAATATTAACCCTTTAGGTAACTTTCTTTGGAAGTTCAATTTATGTACGATATATTTTCTTTATAATTAATATAACCTTTTCACAAGTTTTACTCCAAATCTTTACATTTGGAAAAACATGGGTGGTAGGAACAGACCAATAGGGAGCTAGAAAAAGTGTGGATTATATCGCATAATGAACACTTTTCACACAAAAGCATTGTTAGTGTTGTGCAGTGTACCATAATATACAGCGTGTTGTTGAAACAGTTGTTGTTGACACCTTCCCTTGAACAGTCCAAACTAAGGTATTGTTCCAGCAGGATCTGTGCAGATGACCACAGGACTTTGAATAATACAGACTTGCATTCCTAGAACTTTCCAACTCGTCTGTCACATCTAGTATGATAGCACAGTCGGCATAATGTAAGTTGATGTACATGACTCAATTTACAGCACTTAATCAGTGTCCATGCCAGGCATGAACCGTGAAAACGAATAAGTAAACAAATTTCAAAAATGTATTGCTTTTTTACCTGGAATAGGTTTCTTGTGGCATATACTCTCATCAATATGACATGTACTCATCTGAAAAATTTAACTGTTGAGTGGGAATACTGCCCAACTCACTTAAATCTGTCATATTAGCTTTCACCACCTGGTCTTCCTACTGCTGTACTGGTAAGTGGAAAATACACGAGTAAGCACCCAAATTTGACTGTGCATGTGAAAAATTACGTAAGCGGCAATGCACCCTTGCACAAAAGGCAGGGGAAAATGCCCTGCACCAAGGGATATCTTGGTCAGTTAATACCACCCTACAAGTCATGTAACGATAACCGTTGTGCCATCACAATCAACTCCGTCTTCTTGTTATAACTATCACATAACAAATGTACAGGTGAAAAACTCCTGTTGGTCAGGGTTGACAGTACCCACCGTAATTTTTATTCATAGTGCAGTTAACATGGTAACATTTGTAATATTTTACAGGCTCCTGGGTGGCTGTGGGACAAGCGCATTGGGTGGCAGCTGACAAAGATTTTTTGTTGTATGTGATCTGGATCTGCTATGGTGACACCTTTTTTCCGTGTCTAATGGCAGACCTTTAAAATGTTGGTGTATTATGATTGATCATATGTGGTAGCTGTTTGTCTAGCTTTAACCTATATCTGTTTTACCACAATTGATTTAAATATATCGGCACCAAAACTGTAACTCGGTGTTTTTGACTACAGTACTTGGGTTTTATAAGTATACAGTTCCCATACACTATAGTTTGTTGTGTATGCGTCTTCAGGCCTAGTAAATGACTTGTAATTTCAATATGAATAACCCGGAACCTTGAACTCTCACGGACTAAAACTAGGGCAGGTGTACGCTTACGTGGGCACTTAGCAAGTAGCCCTTACGTTACTTTACTTCAAAGCAAAAAATGTCATATGCTCGGGAAATGGAGAACACGCTGGCAGTTTCTTTTGGAATAAGTGGTCTACTTCCTGGATATTTTTACAGTTGGATCTGACTGTGAATTACCAGAGTTAGTGGGTTTCCTCTTCTATGGGCATACTTTAAACAGCAGATACTAAATTTGGTCTTTGTGTTGGAGCCATGAGGATTCTCGCTGAGAAGGGAATGATACCTTGGCCTATGACGAGGTTATGACGAAACGCACCTTCTATCACTGTCATAGTTATGTAGATTATATCTGTTCCAAGATATCACAATGTACCAGTGTGCTGTATGCCCATGCATGGACGACCTAAAGGTGTCACATAATGCTCCTGTTTTTCTCTCACTTTTGTGGCAGCATATATATATATATATATATATATATATATATATATATATATATATATATATATATATATGCTTGGGTCAGATACTATCAGACTTGTGTACATTGGACGTGTCTTCAACCAAGTGCATGATAAATTAAAAGCTATATCTAATGACATTCATGTGTGTTGTCAATGTGAGACAAGTGATTCCATGGGCAAATATGTGTTGAACGTTATTATAGGTGAGTGTAAAAATAAATTTCCTTCCACAAACAGTGTCAGAGGTAAGTCTATTACATTTCTATTTAAAAATTATGATGCCATTTAAAAGCATGGTATATTGGGTCCATAAATGGCCTTTTTTGAACTTTAAAAAATGAATTATGTACAATTTATGTGCCATTCATATTATATAAACAAAGTTTCAGGTTAAATTTTAGATCCAACTTCAGTGGCAACCCCCCCCAAAAAAAAGAAAAAAAAAAAAAAAAAAGAAAAAAAAAGTATCAAATACACATACAGAGACTGCTGGTGCAATAAGCCATTTAGCCAAATGCTAATGTTTCCATGAATTGGCTGCAATATTTTGTAAATTGGCTCATTTATTTTAAAAAGAACTATATGAGAGTCAGGTCATATTCTGCAAAGTTACGATTTATTCCACGATTTGGCTAAAAATTTTTAAGGCCCAGATCTGTCCCTGATATAATAATTAAATCATCCAATCTATGTTAAATGGATCATGAGTTGACTGTCAGATATTACTTTTAATACGTCAATATCAATAATCAACACTTTAATTAATTGTTTAATCTTATTTTATATTTTCAACAGTAAAAGGAGTTCCATATCTTCCTGGCGTGCATTTCTTAAACCGCCTTAACAGTACTGCTAGGGTACAAAGCGTGTTGGCTACCTTAACCGAGGTGGGGCTGATCTGGATAATGTGAGCTCAGTCGTCAGTGAAAATGCTATGTATCATGTGAGTATTGCAAGTAACGTGGAGAGATGTTCTGAGTATGTTCTGTTACCCAATGCAACACGGGAGCTCAAAACTGTGTGTACATGTATACAGTTAACAAAATACAGTACATATATATATATATATATATATATATATATATATATATGTGTGTGTGTGTGTGTGTGTGTGTGTGTGTGGTTCCCTATCTTGTGCCACCCAAAGCAGAATATCATGAACAATGAACTCTTAGTATCAAATTGTAGTACAAGACTGAGCAAGAGAGGTTACCTCCATATGATGTTGATACAGAAAGGTCAAATGTTTTTTTTTTTCAGTATTGCAAAAGTTTAACAAAAGAGGTAAAACCTGAAGCAAAATTTGAACAATATTTTGCTGTCAAAATCAACACTTCAGATATTGATATTAAAGATTTAGGAAAAGAAAGTCCCTGCATTAAGCAGAGAAGTATGAAAACTAATTGTGACTTTCAAATGGTCTTTGTATGATTGCATATGGATTGAGCTCAATACAGAACCAGCCAATTTTCCATACTATTTGGCTATGGGCTTGCAAATTGCTAATTTTACAAACTGTGTTAACCTAACCAGCTTATTATATATTGGCCTGTTCTGAGATATTTACTGACGTCATTACTTCTAACTCTCCAGACCTCCCCATGTTGTACACAAAAGGCCTTGCTAAAACAGCAGAGTGCCCGCCTGTAAGTTGTTGATTATGAGGTTTGTAAATCTAAAGTGCTCAGATCCTCCTTGAGATGACCGCTCAGTTTACCTGGGTCATTTGGAAGAGCCAAATGGAAATTTTTGTGAGAATGTAATGTGCACGTTTTCCAACTTTTACTTGCCAGTGCATTTTGACGAGCACTACAAAATGTAGTGCATTCTTCATCGTGGGTTTGTTGGAATTTCGTATTGCCATTCCCAGTTTTAGTTTGGTCATTCTGCCTATGTCATACCCCACTTTGATTGCTGTGGATTGATGCTTCAGGTCTTTATAATCCATCTCATCCATTACTGCACATCTGAGTGGAGCATCTGCAATGGTATAGAAGAAGGTAGCCTTCAAACAGTGTGACATTGGCTCCTGGGTACATCTAATTTGGCGTATATGGTCCAGCAATTTTGCTGCACCTCTCATCCCGGATGGTGTATATTTTCGTTTCAAGGTGTTCTCAATGTTTCCCTTGAGCCAATTGTTTCTAAGCGTAATACTCAGTGGATCATTTTTTGGGTATCTTCATCTCTTAACATAATTGGTAGGACGCCCTACTGGGGCTTTAGCAGGTTTTGTGTCCTGTTGTCCGAGTTCTCAGGATCATGGCCTCACCTTCACTCATCTTATTTATTTTCCAGTCCTGGGCAGGTCCACTGGTGTTTTGTAATGGAAGCCTTCATCTTGATTCACTCCAAACACTGGAGAAATGGTCGGTAGTCACTTGCAGTAAACGGCCTTCTGGAGATGAGGGGCTCACCACATTTGTTTTTCATCACGGACAGGTTGTTGGCATGGTCACCTTTGTTCCTTAAAATTGAATAGTCTTATATAGCTTTAATATTCTTGTTTTATTTATGAATGAGCAGGTGTTTGTATGTTGCTTGCAAGTTTGCCAAATACGGAACAACAGTGGTAGCAGTTGAATACCTGATTGATTTTATCTTTTTGCTTGTGGTTCTTTTGTGAATAATAATTTTCTTTACCCTTCTTATGTAAAATGTGTTGAATATTTTGTTGCGAATTATTGCCTCTTCTTCTGGCGAGATGTCAATGTGTACTCTTATTCCTCTCACCTGAGAAAAAAATGTTATTCCATAACTTTGTGCATATGCTACAGCTATGTTTATCAAATAAAACGTTTGCATAACAGTGGCCGTATTCGCAAAGAATTTAATCTGATCCTGAATTTAATCCTAAAATTAAAAGCAATGTGCATTTAAGTATTTAATTATACTATGGTTGGTTCAATGTTTGACCAAAATTTCCAGGATTAACTCATCTTTGTACTTGGTTGTATTTTAACTTCGGTGAATGTTTCCATTTTATAAAATTAGTCTTGATTTGTTCTGAATTTATTTCTGGAGCAAAAGATTGAATACAAGATTAAAGTAAGATAATTTTTTAAAAATTGAATTGTCAGTCCTTCAGTTCATATCATAGTCAAGACCATACATTGGATAATCCTTAAAATTTTTATTCACTTCCTGAACACATTTCAAGCAAAATTTCCGACAGTGAAAGTCAAGACAGGCTGGTTGCCGTAGAAGTGGTCAAAATAGGGCAAATTGACTGCTTTAGCTATACGTTTTTCAAAACAATACACAGGGAAAACATCATTTTAAAATGCAACAATACACAGGGAAAACATCATTTAAAATGCAACAATACACAGGGAAAACATTTTAAAATGCAACAATACACAGGGAAAACATCATTTTAAAATGCAACAATACACAGGGAAAACATCATTTTAAAATGCAACAATACACAGGGAAAACATCATTTTAAATTGCACATTAAAGGAAAATAATTCTAAAAAGATTCATTTCATTGCCAAAATATGGCTTAGATACTTCAAAACATTAAATATATGGCCATAAAATAACCGTTTTACAAACATGATGGAAAATGGTTCTGGAAGACCATCTGTTGGCCACATTAGCAAATGTATACGGATCAGTAAAACCAAACAATTATACATGTTGTTTACATAAAGACCATTAATACTGACATGTGGCAAGGTTTTTTGTTCTTACCACTCTTTATGCTGCACGCCAAAAGCTTCAGTTCATAGCCACTTTCCTGTTCATTTTCCTGATCAAATTGCCCGTATTCTGTACCATCATTCCTCTCACCCAAGGCAAAATATGTTATTTCATAACCAGGCGCAGACAGTATGTTAACCCAGATATTTCATGCAACAAGGCAACACAATGGCGGCATGCTTGAATGGATGGAGGTCTGCGAGTGCAACGCAAAGCTCATTGATGTATTACATGTATGCATCTGATGTATACATTGGCTGTTTTTGTTTTGAGGTTACAGTATTCGTGTCCTGAGGTATTTTGCTAGAGATAATTTGATAAAATGTACTTACATGTATTTTCAAGTGTTGCGCACTAAACACCAATCTCAAAACATTCAAATGTATAAAAAAGCTTTCTCCTCTTCGGAAATCCTAACAGACACAATTAATCCAGAAGTTACTCATTTTGCAGAATAAAATCCAAGTGTTTCCTGATGGGACAAAATTCTGAAGAAGCCATATACATGATAAAACTGAAAAGATATCATTGGATAGAAGCAGAATCAAACTATTGGATTAGTGACCTTGAGAATTACCGTTTAGGTATAACAGGCGCCCATATAATCCCCACTTTAATAGGTCTCATCTGGATACATGAGGCCATACATAATTTATCGTGAGTTACTCATGATTTTTTTTTTAATTTATGTGCGCGGGAGGGATTTTTTTTACTCACAAAATCAGATATTGACAAAGGTGGGCGGGTTTTTTAACCATAACGATCAAAGTAAATAGCACATGAACATTGATTACTTAGAACTATTCAATATTCTACAACTGTGTTATAGATTTTAAAATATTTTATTTCAACAGAAAAGGGATTGGAGAACAAGCTTAAAGCTTATATAAACTCCTCTCCGTGCTAATACAACAATTTCGACAAAGCAGGTTAGTAGATAACAATAAGTGCATGGTAACATAAAATAAAGGCAGTACAACTTTTACAAACAAAATGGAGATAACTCAAGTTCAGGTTAATTTACAGTACTACCTGAACACAATATGAATACAATATGTACAGAAATAAGGGTAAGTGTACTGGTTAGATGATGCTATTGAAAGGAACAGATTTTGGAAGTAGACAGGCCAGAAAATTGAGATCAAAATTAAAATCTTTTGGTTGAAAGTATGTAATTTTGAACAGCGTTAAACAGAATTTCGTTTTCTTCCGTCGTAGCCGAAGGACACCCGAATAGCATGTTGTTTACTGTTGGTTGTATTGAGGGTGGAATTGATTGAAATAGCAGGGACCTTACTATTATGTATCGGGAGCTGTCGAGCAGAAAATGTTTTACAGTTTCATGTCCCATTCCACAGTTGCAATCGGGGTTATCAACAAGATTATGCTTAAAGAGATAATGATTCAGAGAACTGGACTCTTTGTGTGGCGCCGCACATGGTGTACTTGACCGGGGCGCGTGCCGCAGTAGCAATAACTGGGTGGCTTTTCTAACTTTTTGTTTATATTTCTTTTGAACGTTTCAAGTGAAGGAGAGGCTTTTGTGTCTGAACCAAGAGAGTTCCAAAGAATAATGGTTAAGGGAAAAAAGAGTCGTGCCTTAAAGTAGTTCTGCATTGCATTACTGGGATATTTAGTGGGTTTCTCATTTCATAAGTAGGTTCTTATTGATTGAGGCAGTCTTTCTTCCAAATACGCGCGCGCATTACAGTTGAAAATTTTATAAAACTAGATTAATTTTTGTTTTTCACGTTGCTCATGCAAAGTTTCCAATTTTGTTTCATTATAAATTAATCTGATTGGAGCGTGTCTGGATGCACCCGTCACTACTCGTGCAGCCGCGAGTTGAACCCGTTCAAGTTTGTCAGCCCGGTCTTTGTAAAGTTATGCCAGAGTACACAAGCATATTCCAAGATGGGTCTGATGTAAACAATGTACAATTTTTTTTGAGAGTAGATCTACTTAATTTGTAAGTTAATTTTCTTTAACAGTCAACTCTTCTCATTGAGCTTCTTTTTGGATTCAATATGGTCTGTCCAAGTGCCTTAAGAATTAAAAGTAATTCCTAAGTGCTGATCTAATTCCTGGATGGGATTACCGTTTAAATAGACAGGTGGTCTTGTTTGTTTTGATTCACCTATGTTTAAGCGTCCAGTTTTCTTTTCATTAAGGGAAAAAAACATTGTTTGGCCCAAACTAATACTGCACCAAAGTCGCCATTTAATGTCATCGTTGCCAAATAGTCTATTTCTTTTTCGGTAATTACAAAAAGAGATGTGTCATCTGCAAACATTCTAATATTTGATTCTGCTATTGAAGCCAGATCATTTATGTAAACCAAAAACAAAAGTGGTCCTAAAATGGAACCTTGGGGTACACCAGCCGAAACGTTTGACCCATTAGACAACTGTCCATTGATTACTACTCTTAGTCTTCTATTTTCCAAGTAACTGACAAACCATTTGTATAATTTTCCATTAATTCAAATTTTTTCGAGTTTGTGCAGTATCCCCTTGTGCCAGACTCGATCAAACGCTCGACTTATATCTAAAAATACAAATTTGACATCTTTTCATTTCATGTGTGTCTTCCATTTTCGGCCAGGTGATGGTGCCGATAACTGTCTTATAAGCATTTGCATAAATCGCAGTTACTGAATATGAAATCATTAATAATTTCTTCATGTATAAAACAGTATGATTCAAATATGCTAAAACAATGGAAGGGAAATTAAAATGTCTTTTTCAATTCTTTTTAGATTTTCATGAGAAAGAAGTTTGAAGCTCATGTAGAAGCAGGCATTATGAATCCTGAAATTGATACACTGTGCTCTGGTACAAATATGCTATTTAATTCAAGTTTTCAAGAGTACCTTATGCCACACCTGTGGATTTTGAAAGGATGTTGAACGTCAAAGATGTTGATTTAATTTCTCATATGGATATGTACCATTGAGGCCATTAGGTATGAAGTATATTACTCCATATGTTGGAAGTGGGAACATTTTAAGTTTCACAGGTATACTGCAGGTCCTCGTGAAACATGCTGGCTAGTAGAGATAATTCTAAACCTGAACTTTTATCAATATCTAAAAATCAATGAATGTTCAGCGGTCAGGGTGGAAAATCTTTACATGTTCAACGAAAGAGACTACGACAGGTTTATTTTGTAAACACCAAGGCTAAAGAGGTTAGGTGTAGCAGGTACCCCTGTCACACTTTGGTAGCTTCTTTGAGTCATGCAACGAACTGAGCTTTGGGCTTCAAAATACACTGTATCTTACTTTTTCCATTTTGAACTGTTCTTTACCACGAGTCGCGTAGCACCTGTTAAAATCAAAGAACTGCATTGAACTGCAAAACGTAGGATTTTCAGTCTGCCTCTTTTGATGCTTTGATACATCACTGCATTTTTAACTTTATGAACTTTTCTTTATCCCATATAAATTCATTCATCAACTTTTTATTATTATTATTATTATTATTATTATTATTATTATTATTATTATTACTACTACTACTGCTACTACTACTACTACTACTACTACTACTACTACTACTACCACTTTTATTATTATTATTATTATTATTATTATTATTACTTTTTTTTATTATTATCAAACATTGAATTATCTTTATTTATATCACATCAATTTTTATGACAGAGTGTGAAACTTTCCTTCAAGGGTAACGACGAAAACCGGACAACGAGATGGTTGGTACCCACTGATATCCTCCGTGCAAAACCTGTTGCTCACTTTATATCGACCAAATCTTACATAAATGGTGCATTTTGCAATGGTAATGATCAACTTTTCCATCTTCTAACTCAACAGATTCTGGAAGGAAAAAAGACAAACGACTCTTTGCCAAGATACAATTACTGGGGGATCCGGACTTGAGTATATATAGGTTCACACACACACACACACACACACACACACACACACACACACACACACACACACACACACACACACACACACACACACACGAAAGCAGTTTATCATATTTATATGTCGTATGACTTGTTTCCATAATACAAAATACCAGGGCAACTCAAGTAGTGGGTCGCACACACACACACACACACACACACACACGCACACACACACACACACGATGATGAAAGCAGGGCACTTCTGAACAGCAGTACCTCAAGACACGCTTGAGGAAGGCCATATATAATTCCTTTATAACTGGTGGTGATACTTTCATAAATTCATGAGTTAAGGGAACTTATTTTGGGCTCCGCGAGATTAACCGCTTTGCTACATAAATCCGTAGGCAGGACATAGGATGAGTTACTGACGCTCGTACCAACCTGCATCTGCACCTTCATGGTGTGGTATATCTACTAAAACTGATGGGAGGAAGTGCCGTGGATCCCATGCTCGCGTATTCTTACGACAACGAATGGGATGACGTCTCGAGGTTTCAAAACCTTTCCGAGGCATCAATCCCCCTTGTTCCAATATAATCAAGTATATATACTGCTCATGAAAGCAGTCACTGGGATAAACAAGCTATGGTAAGTTTTGCAAAGATTAAGAAAGATTTTGAAAGTCTTTAAGAATGAAAAGCGATTGATATAAATTTTTGATGTATCCAACTTCCAGGATAGATTATATGAAATTGGTTTTAAAAAGGCTTCAGGAAGAACACGTTTTCGTGAGATCAGTGACACGTAATGAAGACTTCAAGCAGCACTGGACGACACATACAGCCATGACAAAGTCCAGTCCCATATCATGTGTGCTCATACATACAGCCATGACACAGTCCAGTTCCATATCATGTGTACTGCAAAATGAATTCAACTCCCTTGATATAATAGCACAGTATGGAAAAAAACCTGGTAAGGTATAAAAAACATATGGCTGGTTCTTATATCAATAAACCATGGGGGTATACCTAGGTTTGCAACCAACAACAGCAATGGACCATATATTGGGGATTACTTGGGTCAAAAGTTTTTATCGTGTCGTCTTCTGACTGTTTATTTGCACATCTGATCATGATGTATTGGACCCTAAATTCTTTATGGCCTAAACCTTGGTCACATCTGATACAAAGCAAAACCGAGTTTGTTTTGTTCGAGAGTTTTTTATCAATTTGCCTCCTGTTGCGTTGACAAAAAGGCCTCCTGGCCTCTATTCTGAACTTGATGTTTGAAATCTGGTCGGATGCCTAGGTGCCTATTCCTTGTATTGACACTCAAGAACAAGATAATATATCCTCTGTACATAAGTATGCCTAGCCTGGTTGTACACCTGATTAGGTTGATTGTTGCTTTGCTTACTCCATTGGTCTCTCTCTCTCTCTCTCTCTCTCTCTCTCTCTCTCTCTCTCTCTCTCTCTCTCTCTCTCTCTCTCCCTCTGCCTCTGTGTGTATGTTTTATCATGTCTATGTTTTTGTACAGTAATAAGATTCATGTCAATAAATTATCTTTCTTTTTGTTTCTGTTTTAATTTATGGTGGGATGGGGTATTTTGTGATGGGAACGGGTTAGTTATATAATGATGAATCAAGTTTTCTGCCTTCAATGTATACTTGTCCTTCTATTCCACATGGTTCCATACACCAGTTCGCTTAGTTGAAGTCTATAGGTAGGGTGTCCTGGAACACACTGCTCTTCTACACAACAAAAATCATAAAGTCTTGCCTCCACATCATTTACCCAATAAAATTAAATATTGTTTGTTGAGGGCGGACTTTCATTACAAAGTTAATAATTGACAACTTTTACATACTGAGAAATGTTTATTCTACATGTTCCAAACCAATAAGAACACAACAAATAATTAGAAGATGTTACAATTCATAAATCAAAACAGTACTGATTCCTAATAATCAAAACTACTTGGTGAAATCACATAGATGCATCAAAGAGAAGATAGAATTTCCGATTGACCGCAAGAGCAAGTTCTAAAGTATCTTAGTTTCTGCTTGGATGGAGCTAATCAAAACATAGAACATCATGTTTTGCCGAATGACCCAACCTGTAACCATTCTTTACTGATATAGATGCCTTAATGTTATAATACAACATAAGATAGCATTTTATGTCCAGTAAAACTGAATCAACACTTGTTTATAAATGCTGTTTATGAATAAATATGAAATATGTAAAAAAAAATCTGTATTGCTTAAATATCACCTTCCTTGTCTCAGAAAACACCAGAGAGCATTAAAACATATCACTTTTTGGCGAAAGCTCTGTACCCCGGGAGAGGGCAAACACCCTTCCCAGACCCTCCCCCTGCTCGGTCGTGAAACTCCCTCGCATGTCCTACTTTTACCTCATATGCACCCCCACCCGCACCCCCACAAATAAAAATCCTGGGTACGGCCCTTTAGTAATATGGAATGTTGACATTATTATGATCTGTCAGGGCTGAAAAAAAATTCTGCTGCTGTGATAAATTGCATATCACCCTCTAAGCAGGAAATGCACAAATTTGGGGGATGCAATATATATATATATATATATATATATATATATATATATATATATACGCAGGAAATAGCGGATACTAGTACTTACTTTTTTGTCTTTTAAAGTTTGTTCATACACACACGGAGGCGAGTTATTCCAGACCGTCTACTACAGCCCTTCTGGCACCGAGGAGGGCTACCGTACCCTCGTTCCTGGCACAAGACGATCAAAGTTATTACAATGAATAAGAATGCTGATAAAACTGGACGCAGCAGCAGCATTGCTGAGATCCTATCACACGATAGGGATCATCCTATGACCTCAGAGTGCGTCTCCGTAACCTAGCCGTTTTATAATGTTGTGTTTGTATGTCTTGTTGATCATATATTTATTGGTCAAAATGAATATTTCTGATTCCTGATTCTCTTCAAGCGTAGCACATGGTCTCTCATCCGTGCTGCATAGAAGCCAATAGCACAGCGAGCTTACGTAACGCGAGTCTCTTACCTGATACATGCACTGTCACGCTCAATAAAAATGAGACAACAGGGATACTTTAAAATATGTATGAAAGATCATAATAATGTTTGTTCATGCTAATATTGTATTGTCATTCCTATCTTGTTTATGTAGAATATAACCATTGCTATGTAAAAACTACATATTTTTGTTTTTTGACATTCCATGAAAATGGTGGTGACGAATAGTGGAGGGAGGGAGGGTGTAAATTTCCACTGACAGTTTCACTGGATTTTGTGGATTTTTTTTTTACCACCATATCTTATAAAGCGAGTGCGTACAAAATCACGCAAAACTTGCCGCTTGGCAGACCGAGGTCTTTTGACCGTACCAACCAGACGGATAAATGGCGAGCAGACAATGCAAAGCAACTTACTTGCAGGAATTCAAAGTGTATGTAGCTGACAAACGCCTCCTTCCAGAAACGTATTGTGAAAGTAAATAGAAAATGTTTCTTTAAGCAACTCTGAAAATGTGGTCAAAAAGCATTGGCAGAAATCCTACGTTTGTCTAGTATGAAGAATGTGCGAGCACACCCGCTTTAAAAGCCAAAAGTTGGGCATCCGCTCTCCCGCTGTTACCGTAATTGTTACAACAGAAAGGTTGTCCAGATGGAAAGTGAGCAATTTGATATTAGCTGGAATATGAAAAGAAACGTGTCACTCTCCCATGTCTTATCCGAGGTAATGAATTAGAATTATAATCTATATTCTAGTTGACTGAAAACAAATAAAAAACAATAGCAGTGGGGCACTATTATTTTTGTGAAGAACATTAATTTTTACCCTAAATAAGTCTATCTGCGTGACATAATCAACTTTTCGTTTACGTGTCCTGTTGTCAGATTTTACCAAGAAGTCTATGTGGAAGGAGTATGCACTTGCCGGATGGGAAATAGTGCCAATTTGATAGCTTATTTGCCCGTTATTTCCTCGTAAAAAAAGTAAAACCAACCAACCAACCAACAAACAAAGAACTGTTGTAGCTGAATGACCGACAACAAGGCACTCACGTTCTTTTGGACAATGACATCGTTTTCAGTAAAAAGAGCGTCAGTTTATAAACATGGTTGCTGACAGCGACTGACCCGCCAAGCGACATGCTGGCGAGAGGGAGGGAGAGGAAGGGATTTGCATTAACGTAAAGCAAATCTGCAAATGATCAGCGTTAAAAGTACATTCGGGAAAGTCAAGCTCTATGTGATCACCTGTTTCTGGAAGTTCTTTGCTGGCACGTTCTGAATCACAGTGGTAGATTGAGCTTGACTTTGCTGAAAGATGTTTTCGTCTAAAGCTTTTTAGAAAATACTGTTTTAAATGTGAAATTTTGAGTCATGAAAATATAGACTTTTTATGTTTGATTGCAGCATTAAAAGTAGCATGAAAATTGATTACTACGCCCTACAGTAACATATATATATATATATATATATATATATTGTGTGTGTGTGTACCGCAAGCAAAATCGCAGCATTTTACATTTATGTCGCTAGGCATGATGTTACATGAACTCGTACAACAGAAACACAAAGGCGCCAGATTGCTCTCACATCTGACTCGCACTCACAGAGGCTTTTGTTCCCGGAATGCAGACTCCTTCTCATGTAGACTTTTTGAGTTTAGCAAGGATGGTTGCATAGACGAGTGCAACTATCCATGATGTTAGGCAGGAGATTTAGTGGCACAAATGCAATTATACCAGGCTGGCCCACATTGCCATGTCACCCTATCACTTGTATCTATTAAAGACAAGGTTCAAGTCAGAAAACTCGATTATTCCGTTCTTTCGTTAAATGACTGGAGTGAACTTGAAACACCTCATCTTATTTTCCTGGAAGTCATTTGGTCACGGGACTTGACCTTCACGTGAACTTAATTGACATATATCAACAGTACAATGTGGTATATAGTTAGTACAATGAAATTTATTTACCATAGACATGTACCTGTCATGGAAATATGTGTGTAATACCACACTTTACTCTCAGTCTTCAAGAGTCTTTCACCACATATCTGCATGGAATATTTGGAACCTGTTGCAATACATCCCAGGAAAATATAGGCACTCACGCGTAAAAGAAACGGGTGGAGATGGAGAACACGTACATGGACACATACCAGGTACAACGCGTGGGGGGTCCTGCCTAAATGCAGGTAGCGATTTACCTGAATACTCATTACATTCTTGATGCATTCATGATGCATTTCTTTTCATAAAGGAGGAAAATAAAAAGTATACATCGTAATAAAGATACAGTAATGAACATGAACAAAATTGACTCACAATGACGTAAATAAAAGTTCTGAATCATAAGCACGTAAATCATACAGAAAAATCTTATCTTGGCACATAAATACAAATTATAAACACATGTGTGAATCCGGCTTAAAAGAAACCATAGAAATTATAACTTAAAGACAGATATGATTGATTGGGCCAGTTTTCTTGAGATGCCATAAGGTTTATGACAGATAAATGTGACTGCTGTGTGAAAGCCAAATGGTTACATGGTCAAATACGTATAGTCCCATATATACAACGTCACATGTACATTTGCCCGACTATACTTCCATTCATATGTGGCAAAGGATAAATATTTCCATGCACGTATAATTATCGAGATATTTGCTGTCTATGATACCATTTACACGGTTCCCTGCTCCCCCCACAAACTTCATTGCCTATTGAGCTGTCCGTCCTCTCTCTCTCTCTCTCTCTCTCTCTCTCTCTCTCTCTCTCTCTCTCTCTCTCTCTCTCTCTATATATATATATATATATATATATCTATATTATATCTATATCTATCTGTGTGTATAATTTTCTGTTCTTTCATATATATATATATATATATATATATACCTTTTGTCAATATCGTATTACAGAATCAGAACTTGTCAAGGTTTATTGCCGTGTGCAGTTGAAAATGTTTTGAAGAAAAGAGATCCTTAATTTTGTAACTTTGTACAAACCATAGCGTGGGACGTTTATGAACATAAAGTCTTTCCACTGAGCTCCAGACTTCGTGTGTACATCTACCGTAAGAACAATTCTGGTCCGTGGTCTGGTTTAATTGCTAAGCACAGGGCATGTTTTACAGTTTTATGGATCCATGTAACTGGTACTAACAGACCACAGTATGCAGGAGCATCTTGCAGGGAGGAAAAATTTGCATCGTGGCTCACCTTTTCAAATTTTTCTAAAATGTAGGTCCTTTCCAAAATAAACACACATCATGCAAACAATTATTAACAGTGTACTCTTGTCGATAATTTACATGAAAATTACTCCATTCATAGTCGACTAAAGGGTAACAAAAGTTACCCTTCTGTCGAATGCACAGCAAAAAAAAAAAAAAAAAAAAAAAAAAAAAATTGACTTCTGGATACTAACTTCCCCATGAGATCCATGCAGGCCTAACATCATTATGCGTGGAAATAATAATTACCGGTATACGGCAAACAGAAAAAGACATATTCACATAAGCCCATATCTACATGTTTGTATTTATTGACGGATACTAGGGATTATTTTTATTTCTTTTGGGGGGGGGGGCAGCGGGCGTGGGTTGGTGAGGTGGGGTAGAAGGGGGAGGGGGGAGAGTAGCTACACTTCCAGTAAGATAATGAGTAAGTTTAGAGACTGAAATATTATTGTGTATATGAATGGCTTATCCCTCTAGTCTTTCCAGTGTGCCCATGAACACACAGAGCTCCTGGGTTGGTGGGCGTGTGCGTGCGGGCGAGAGGGCAGGCAGATCAGGGAACAGCATCGCGCAGCACGAGTGAGAGTCCGAGCAAAGTGCGAGCAATTTGCCAGCGTGCTCAAATTTCGGTTAAGTTACTTTCTGTCACTACTGTATGCGAAAAATGTTTTGGTGAGATACAATTTTGGAGTGGATGTTATCTTAGAGAGATCATACCAAATGTATTGAAGAGGCAAGGTAAGTATTACTAACAAATATGGAATTTGTAATTTTCCAATTTTAAATGCACACATGCTTAAATGATTACAAAAATGCATCCTATCTTACCCGTTCAGGGGAAGACAGCTGTTACTTCCTCTGTAAATATTTGTTTCCTAAAGTCTTGTTAGATTGCTATGTGTGCATGTATGTGCATATCCTAGTCGATAAAAATACATATTTTATGACTTTTCTGACATCTATCTGTTTTGTAGGCATGCTGCTGTCTTAGAAATATGTGACATAGAACGCGTAAGTATTAAAATATCAATTTTAGCTTCAATAAGTAAAACTGACACTTTTACCTGTCTGAATGTCCAGCCTTTGGAGGAAGCATTATGTCTTGATACGCTGCACTATTGACATGGGCATACAAATATTCATGAAATATTATAATAATTCTATTTGAATACATAACTTCCACTGTTGGCTTCTAAAACAATGGAGAATGACCAGTGAATAATATAATCTTTGAATAATTTAGTGTTCCAAAAATGAGCAAATAATGAAATAATGCATATATTAACACACACACACACACACACACACACACACACACACACACACACACACATATATATATATCACATGGTTGTACCTGTATCATCCCACGCATCAGCCTCTCACTCTCATTTTGTCAATCGACCTCATCAGCTCCTGAGCACCCATATCATCACCAGACCGAAGGTCAAATAACGACAGGGGTGTAGGGCGCTGATACAGTGATTATACTGCTACAACCATGTGATAACTTTTATATTTCCATTCGGTGTAAATAATAAATTTTTTTAATGTTTGAGACATTTAGATATATCATAAGGCAAACAAACCAAAATCACGCCTTTAACATTAATCTTTTATTTCAACATTGAACGTTCACATCTATTACGTGTGTCCATAGTTTAAATTGTCCCCTTTACCGTTAGCCATTTTAAGACCTATATTTGTTATAACTAGGAGACCTTACATCTGTGATTAGTTGTTAAGGAGAAAAATTGCTAGCAACCATTTGATGAAAGATTTTCCTTATCTGTGATTGGATATATAGGAAAAAAGCAAATGTACTTGATATGGAGCCTCATTTTGACCCTATTATTCCTAAAATAAAAGACCCATTGCTCTCATATCAAACCATTACACATGAATGACAACCAGGGCTGCATCTACACACACACACACACACACACACACACACACACACACACAGATATATATATATATATATATATGTATATATATATTTATTTATGTGTGTGTATATATACAGCAGATTGGCAATATACAGTCTTAGTTGCACAACTGCCATGCCAGTATTTTCAAGTCATTGATTAAAAAATTACTGTCATTAAGCTTTTAGTAATGGCTAAAGCTTAAGCTGAGAGCCACCTTCGGTGCAGCTGATTAGCTGGTTATCTGAGATGAGGTATTGTATGGGTAGTTGGCCTTTGTTCATACATCTGCCCCTTAAAAATTGAATACTGAATCACTAAAATCACAATGCTCTAATACATATTGGATATAGATGATACTTTCATATTTTTACGGGGGAGGGGATAGTTTATAAAGAAATATTCTCTGAAACCTGATGAGCTTTTTACTGAAAGCTGCACCAAGAAATTCTTGGTACCACTTAATTTACATGTCCTTAACAGGCAAAGGTAAGTTTCCATTCTTTCCTCAACATGATTTTTTCAAACTTCTTTTCCGACATTTCATGCATATCTGATAAGTGGGCAGCTTCTGTCCCTTTATCTTTGAGCAATATAGTTTCTTATTCATGTTTAAGGGTTCAATTGTTTTTTGCAGAAACAATAGGGGCTCAAATGTGGTAATCTGTTCATAACACAGTGTGGCTGTTTCCCATATCTATTTATCCTACTAATGTCTGTGTTCTCTACGCTATAAACATTTGTTTTTTTTGTATGTCTTACTGTTGCTTCAAATAACGCATTTCCAGGCTGCGATCGAATTGTTATTTGATATAATTCTTCAGTCGCCACCATTTTATCCGAAAAGATGGGCACGAAATAATCTTCGTTAGCCATCTGTTTAAACTTTAAAACATGAGAGTTTGGGACAAATTTTTGAGCATGTAACAGCTTAGTCATATTTAATTTCATGCAAACAGATCTGTACGGGTTCAAAAATTTGTTGATTGTATTTATTAACGTTTCAGCAGACATCTTGACTTCCCGTTTGTCCAATGAGACTTTTTCCCACTCTAGGCATGTGCACCAGTGGAGGTCTATACCAGCATTTTTGCAGGTTCTTTCTAGCGGTATCTCATCAAATAAGCTGATGCCACGTTTTGGCTTATGCCTTCTTCCTGTTTTTGCGAAATGTACAATATCAAGAAGCGTTTTGTGAATATCATATGGACTTGTGAGATGGTGGGCATTTGTTCGAAACTGCCTCATTTTTTGGCTGTACTTTTTTTCAAACCATCGAGGAAAGGAAAAGCCAAAGTATGGTAATCTTTCTTCATACTTGCCCTGAACTGTCCGTCGCAATGTATTAAACCTTGCTCCGTGATCAGACATTAGAATAAGAATTGTATTATTTAAATTGTTGCTTTCTTTCATTGATTTCAGGAATGCTTTCAGATCCCTGTCGACAGCCTGAACTCCACTAAAATATTCGTGACTGTAATCCGAGGAGAACATTACAGAAAATTTAGGGTGCGTTGGATAACTCTGGTACAACTGTTGTACCCAATTGAGCATAACCATATGCTCAGGAAGAGAGCCAATACAATACCCATTTGGAGAAATGTTTCTTCTAAAGTGTAAGTCAAATGTTCGGTAATAATAATCAGCAGGTGCATTCCTAAAACCAATCATGCTATACGTAAACATTGAATACCCAGACCCATCTTCTATCCACTGACTGACATATCCCGCTTTTTTAAACTTATTCCATACCCATGGATGACCATCTATAGTTTTAACATTTGGAAAACCGCGGCGAGCTTCAGGTAGTTCCTGCTGTTTATGCCCAGTGAGAAGGGGCAAGAAGTTTGCTGCAGTTCCATCCCCAACAGTGTTGTACTTTTCTAAAACTATTCCGTTCAACTCATTCACAAAGAACTTGTGGGTCTCTTTCAAATTCCTGAGCCAAGCCATTCTAGACGTGGAGTCAAAGCCAATAATAAGTAAATTCAGCAGTGAAAGTGATTTTGAATGAACTGTTTCAGCAAGTCTTCTTTCAACTCGTTGTTTTCTTGATATACCGGCATGGATATTTTTATACTGGCTACCTTTACGACCTTTACATTTGACCTTGAGGAAATCTGATGGCAATGACGCTCCATCTGCAATGGGTTTGGCACTTTGACTTGCAAACACTGTAAAATCATCTTTCCCCCTCATTAATGAAACATATTCACAATTAATTGGACCAAACATTTTCTTAGCATGATCAGTCAATCTAAATGTCCCATTCTCTGTGAATGCCCAATCTTTTTCTGCACACTTTATCGGGATACGATCTGTATAATATTGTTTAAATTTGTCTGGCCACAAGTCAAGTTTTGGGTGAACACAGGCTTGTTTATTATTTCTTGTATATGTGCTCTGTGTGGAGACATAGTTTTTTGAAGGGGCAATCCGATTAATCTTTTGAGTGGCATATATTTGATGCTCAGTAATTTGTGTTTGCTTTATGTTGAAAGAATTCTTTTTTCTGTTCACCTGTGTAGGTTGCTTTTTTTCGTTTCCTTGTATTGGTCGGTCGGTGACTTCTTTTTGTGTTTGGATGACCTTGTTTTTCTTTCTTTCCACATATTTTGGTTGGTGAGAGCTTTCTCTTGGAGGTTCCTCAAGCTTATGGACTGTATGTCCACGAGATATCCTATAAATGACAGTGCAGAGAAGAAAGACAGCCACTCCAAAATACACTTGACGTTTCCCAGGCTGCATCCTGTATATCTTAGTTCATCTATCCTGTCTATCTAAAATCATAAGGCATTATATTTAAATTATTAAATATACTTCACGGTACTATACGCAGGATCTAACGGCAGACAAAGGTCAGCTCGACCATCAGCTTAGCTTATCCAAAATTCAGAAATTGATTTATTGGCTAACTCTTGTGTCATGAGCTCATCCAACACCTTAGGTGACAAGTCAGTGTACAGTTAAGAACAGGATGTTTCATGTACGTAAATAGCCATGAATATATATATATATATATATATATATATATATATATATATATATATATATATATATATATATATATATATATATATATATATATATATATATATATATATATATAAATATATATATATATATATATATATAGTTTACACACCTTTTATTTCCCCCCCTCTGTATGGATATTATGGGACCATATAACACGCTAGGAGCAGCTTGGTTTAAATTTAAGTCAAAACACAAATGTTGAACGTTTGAACACCTCATGCAAAGGCGGCTTTAGGCCACTGACAGATTACTAAGGTTCTCCACAAGTGTCCCTGTTGCCTGGTATTCAGTTAATATGCTTCCGCTGTGCATCTGTTAAAACTCAGGCTATTTCACCTACTGGTCTCCCTTGCATAGTTTCACTGAAGAAAAAAATATGTTACCAAAGAGCAGTTTTTCAACCAGTTTGGAAAGAAACAGAGATAATATTCAAGAAATATCAAGTTCATTTTTTTCTTCCTTTCACTTCAGTTTAAGGCTGATGTGTGCATGTGTTAGTTTTTCACATTTCAAATGCTTCTGAATTGTACATGAAAAATATTAAAAACAATATTATATTGGTATAACCCGTAAAATACCTTAACATGTCACATAATCCAGGCTGCGCCTGAATGGAGCTAAAGGAAACGTGAACATAGACCTATGCAGCTGAGAAATATGGTTTAAAAGGCATGTAGTCTCTTTTTGAAGTGGTTTTTTAAAAGTGATGTAACAGTATCATCTCTGGAATTTTATACTTTGAAGATTACATCAAAGATTCTAGCAATTACAAATAATGACATGGGATGTAAACGATAACAACAGGAGTATACACAGGTCATTTCCTTCTGTCATTTTAATGCAAATATTAATTTTTACCACAGGTCATAATTATTTAAAGGAATTTTACCATTTTTGTCTTTAGATGAAGGTAATGTTAAGCGGTTAACCGTATTTTTTGGATATTTAATACGCACATTTTCACGATATTTGAGACAAAGTACAGATTACAAAATGCACGTAGTTCCTCTTTTAGAAGGACAAATCGTTTGGAGGATAATATGTTTATCAAATTTGAAGGAGCTTTTTTGCATCATATTCCTTTCTCTGTATTACGATGATATGACAAAAATTATTCTGAATTGCGTACTCTGAATCTGTCTTCAACTAACATTTTTACAAAAAGTACAGCGGATTTTGACTAAAATTTCTGACATCACTATTTATAATTTATTTTATAAGTACCACAACCTAAAATTTATAAAAAAAACTAATATTCCTGCCCGACATCGACATTTGTAATTTGTTTTATAAATACCACATCCTTTAAATTCTGACATTAATTTACTTAGATGTCGCTTTTAAAGGTAAGGTAACAGAGATATCTGGAATGGACAACATTAGCAACAGAGCGGCGTGAATAGCTCGTTTCAGGCAACCGGAGAATATTTACCCCAAAATAAGTCCCAAGCTGAACCCAGCAGAGCAACAGCTCTAGTTTCATATTAATTTGACTGTAGAGGAACTGAGCCAGATATATACCCCAGAACTGATACTATACGGACATTACTGGCCCTAATGCTGGAGCTACTATCCTAGTTTAATTAGGACTTGCATTTTCCGCCTGATGCATAAGTTTGAGGCTTCATAAACACAGTGACAGGACGTAATTCCGGTAAATTGAATACAAGAGGTCAATGGATATCCCTGTGATGCATAGGTTTATCACGTGACATATATGTTCCTTTTCATTTTTATCCCTATGTGTGTGTGTGTGTATTCAAGCATTGCAATTGAAAATTTCAAGTTTTCTTCCCTAAAAATGCTTGGGAAATAGCATCACAAAGGGGATCTTTTGGGCATTCATATATGCCCATGAAAAACGTTTTTTGGTAAGGGACAACAGCAAACTATTGTATAGGACAACAATAATATCCTAGAGACCAGTAAGAATGCTATTAGACTGAATCAGTTATCTGATTTACTCAATGCTCTAAGCGTCGGGAGTGAAGTGAAAGAGATGTTGACTTGATAAGTCCCCTATGAAAATGTCCTTCGATATATGTGTGGTAGAGTAATAATTACTGTTATAAGTTAGATAGTGCACTTAACTCCCGATGCATATACCAGTGAAATGTGCCTATTTGTACACCTGGCGACTGTCAATAAACATGTCCAACTAAACATTGCTGTAGGTATATATATGTGTATATATATATATATATATATTGGTTTTTCAACAAATAAAAGGCATTCCAATGGGTAGCAACTGCTCCCCTTTACTGGCAGATTTATATTTAACCTGGCTTGAATTTAAGTATATGAATAAATTGATGAAAAAGGACTTTCAAATGGCTACAAAATTATCAAACAACGCAAGATATATTGATGACATTGCTTGCGTAAATGTACAAAATTTCAGTGAAATTGCTAAAGAAATTTACCCAAAAGATATCCCTTTGGAGGGTAACAATTCAGATCGTTTCAGAGATGTGTTTTTGGACTTGGATATTCAGGTCACTAATGACAGGTTTTGTATTAAAGTCTATCACAAAATAGATGAGTTTAACTTTGAAGTGGTTAATTATCCTTTCCCGGACAGTAATATTTCGGAAACTATTGGATATAATACGTTTTTGTCACAGATTTTGAGATTTGGTCGTATTTGTTCTAAATTTCAGGACTTTGCATCTAGAACCAAATTTATTTACAATAAACTTGAGTCAAGAGGATTCAAAGATGTACTTTTGATCAAATATTTCTACAAATTTTGCTGTAAATATCCCGAGATGGTTAGAAAGTTTGGCTTCAATAATTTTAGAGATTTTAGACTTGCCTGTTTTGCTACTTAATTTTATCTTTTGGCATCATTCTGTTTTAATGTTCACCTTTCAGACATTTTAGGCTAGCTTGTTTTCTGTTAGGTCAAACCCCCAGGGGCTATAGGTAGCAAGCAGCTACTGACGACAGTTACAAGCACGCCTAATTGTGCTTGATATCTGTTTAAGAAATATTACATTTTCGTTGCATTCTCTTGACTTAAGTACAAATAATGACTTTCATTCTTTTCTGACTTGCCCTATAATTTAGCTGTTAATATCCTAAGATTAGAAAGTTTGGCTACAATAATTTACAGTTTTTAGACTTGTCGGTTTTGCTACTTAATTTTATCTTTTGGCATCATTCTGTTTTAATGTTCACCTTTCGGACATTTTAGGATTGCTTGTTTTCTGTTAGGTCAAACCCCCAGGGGCTATAGGTAGCAAGCAGCTACTGACGACAGTTACAAGCTAGCTTAATTGTACTCAAAATCCTGTTAAGAAAAAATTGTTTTGATAACATGTTTTTTGACATAAATGCTAATGACTTTCATTCTTTTCTGACATGCCTAAATGCACATTTACTCAAAATTGACAGTATTTCCTTAAATGTCACAAACCTGACACATTAAGTTGATACATTGACTCAGAGTTGGCAGTTAAATAGAGCTTAATTGTTTGGGGGGTAGGTGTCATCACAGAGTTTGTTTTACATTTCTGGTGCAGGATGTCCATTGTTACAGTCCTTGTTGGGATTTCCCTTGGTTTGTACAGGTGGTCTAGTTGCAACTGTTTATTTTACTATCACTGGGGCTGAATATAAGGCCCCAGCTTGTTTCCACTTCAGTTATGCACTGGCGGGGGGTTCAACTAGGATAAACTGTCCAGCCAGAAAGGGTACATATTGGTTCAGGGGTAAGTCAAATTGTTCTTATCTGAACCTGTACTATACAAATTTAGTAATTATGGTTTGTTTGACAGGGGTTCTTCTTTCATAATGAAGCTCTGCATTTATAAGCAAAACTTCACGTATTTAGCTAATTCATCATTTGCCACGTTCTTATTTATTCTTTATTATGTGGGTTGTCTTTGCTGAATATTTAGCTTAGACAAGGAGCCGCTACTCAGAGAGACATGTACGGGTAAAAGGCTCCGAAACATGTTGAGTAGTTACCCGCTGAAGACCCTTTAATTTATTTGGGCTGATACAGCCTATGTCAAAATTTTACAGAGGAACGTGTGCAATATAGACAATAGTAATTCCATATGAATACAGGTTAGACAGGGACAGGTTAGCTCATGGAGAGTAAAGAGTTCGAACTGTGGAATAGGATATTGACTACTAGGAAGTGGTTCTGGGCAAAAAGACACAAATACAAATATATATATATATATATATATATATATATATATATATATATATATATATATATATATATATATATATTACCGACTCTCTTATCGTCTCTTTACTCGCCCAGCAGCTTATTACCTGGCGGTCCAACGATCCTTCATTGGCAAATGGGCCAAAAACCCATAAGTTTTCATAAGTTTTCATGTAGGAACAGGTAATACATGCGTCTTTCATGTGTGTTTACAACCATTTTCCCTCCAACAAATGTGCACATAGAAATAATGATTTTTATAAAACACATATATGTTTCGTTATTTGGATATCCATGCTTGACATGCATTGAGACCCTCTGACATGTTTACGTGCCCTGAATTCCCGATTTTATATTCCATAGCACCTGTTGATGTGTTATGTTAGCAGACGTTTTGTACTGACCGTATAATGTAGTTGTTCTGACGACACGACAGTCCTCGCTCAGAGTCTTTTCAACTTTGCACATCTGCAAGGGTAAGATTCACTTTAAAAAGGAATCATGTATAATGAAATGGGGATAATCTCTCAAAACAAAAGGGAACAATCGTGACCGCATGCGTCAGTGTGCTTAGCTTTCCATGGAATCAATATCAGCAGAGCGAAATGTTAGGGATGTAGCACTTTTCTGTGGTATTCACATGACCGCTTCCGATGTCGCCCTGGGAAGTGAAACGTTGCAAAAAGGTATGATACCTGGTTTATTTGCTTTTGAGTATTAATTTTGGCCCTGCTAAAAATCAAACTATTTGGGTACAGGAAATAGGTCATTTGGGGGCACTGTGTTCACGTACAGCATGTTCCTTTAAAGTTAGCATTAATTCTCTCTCTCTCCCTCAAATCGATGTGATCTGCTGAATAAATACAAGTTTCTCCACTACCAGATAACAATTATTCCATCTTGTATGCTGCGCACCACTTCCGGTAGTCTGTGTTACCATTACACGAAGAGGTACAATATCGAACTTTGACATTTTATATATATGGCTACAACAAGTAGGGGCCGGGAGACAGAGCTACATCAAAGGGTTAAGTTGTCATCATCCACTGTTTCAGAATCTCATTTGACAATACTTGGTTTTTCTAGGCTCCAATTACTAGGTGAAAATATTTGGCGAAAGAAATCAGATTTCCAGCTACAGGCACGTTATAATCGTTTGTGAAGAAAGAAAGGAAAGAAAGAAAGCAAAAAAGAGAGAGAAAGAGAGAAAGAGAGAGAGGGAGGGAGGGAGAGAGAAAGAGAAAAATGTTCACATCCTTCCCCAGAGCAGTGCCTACTACCAAACTTAAGAAAGAAAAAAAAAGTGAAAGATAAAGGCCCATATGCATAACCATGAATGGCATGGCAAAAAGCAGTGCTAAACCAAAGAAAGAAAGCGTGAAAGAGACAAAAAAATCCTCACATGCATCCCGAGCGAAAGATCACGGAACCACCGTCCAAATTTACATTTAATCCCGCCAAAACACGATCATATTGAAACGATATATAATAATGATGCATTGTGAACGGCCGGCTTCACCCGTTTAATCTCAAAACAAAGCAATAAAATGCCTGCGATGTCCTTGTTGAAGATATCGCGGACATCGCAGACATTTCGAGATTGTATCTTTTGCGTGTTTTACTATTTATTGGGCGGATCAAATACTGGCGGAAGTAATTTTTCCGAAGTATAAATATTTGATCCGCAGAACTAATCAGACAGGAGCGTCAATTCAGTTAAGTTGGGGGACATTAATGATGTGATCAAATCGATTTGATCAGAAGAACAATTCTATTTATTCAGATGATCAAATTACATCTATTTATTCTTCTGTGTGTGTGTGTGTGTGTGTGTGTGTGTGTGTGTGTGTGTGTGTGTGTGTGTGGGTGGGTGTGGGTGGATATAGACAGTGATGTGCTCATTCAGTGGCCCATCTTTTATACAGGAGAAGGACAAACGCAGGAAAAAATTGTTAATGATACGTTTATATGCAACCTGATATTGGCCAGTCGTTGTATATGTATATATAACCCTGCTATAATATAGAATGCATAGGTTAGATTTTAACAATGAGGTATACGAAAGGTGCATCTTCTACATGGATATGGAATATCTATAAATGTCAGCAGGCTAATCCATGTATTGTTCAGACATATATCTGCACCATTGAGATACACGACACTTGCACAGGCGGCATGTACCAGAGAACCAACTCAGCACACAAAGATTCACCTTATTGCACTTGTACACAGATATTTCATAGCAGTAGGCGATGGAATATTTCGTATTGCCACCTTTGTCTATAATAGGGAACACAGACTAACAGAATCCTATGTAATATTCCACGAAAAGCTTTTTAACAGTAAAGCATTAATCTTTAAAAAGTGTGCTTTTTTGAAAAGTGTCTATCTATTTATCTATCTATCTATCTATCTATCTATCTATCTATCTATCTATCTATCTATCTATCTGTCTATCTATCTGTCTGTCTGTCTGTCGATCTATCTACATATAACAACGCGTTCCAACGATTAGCTAATTAACACGTCAATTTATGACAAACAATTCAAGGAGTGCATGTTGCCCTTACATCCAATTCTGAAGTAAAAATTTTAATTGAAATGTTGTTAGGGGAACAAGTTATGTATAATATGTTCTTCGTTGAAGAATATTGATCAAAAACAGAGTTAATACAAAAAAGCTTACGTTGGTCACTACCTATTGTAAAATAGCTCAAGTAAATACTTATTATGTTTGAAAAATCCACATTAGAGGTTCAAATGTAAGGAGTATGACCAGGGAAGATATCTTTCATTTGCAGGTTTAAAATAGCTTTACGAGGGAAACAGATACTTCACTTATTTCTGTCCAAAACAAAGTAATATTCAAAGCCGGCACAGCAAGCAAAGCTGGACATAAAAATGTTTCCACTACAAGCTGTAACAAAACAATGTACAAACAGCCAGTCAATGTGCAAATCATGATACACTGGACATTATCATACACTGAAACCTCAAATCAATCATATCACCAAGTTCTGCAGCTCAGACGTGACCGTTTGCAACTATTAAAACGCAAGGGCGGGCAATAATAGGCGTTTTGGTGGATTCAAAATGAAATGCTATGTCCGACTGAACAATTGATTTGACCGGCAGACGCAAATGAAAATGTCAGCTCAATACAGTTATAAGTATACTCTCTGGATTTTTATTGACCGTTTGCGATATCCTGGTACGCCTGCCCGTCCTTCAGAGAAGTTGTGTTGTTTGCTTGTTCATGACGCGCCGACCTTCATATAGGTCGTTCTTTGATTGGGTGAATCTGGCAATTCTCCCGGGGATTGTCGTTTGGCACCAGCGAAAAGGAAAGATCGTCTGTGTTGCCGATTCACTTTGGGAGCCCCATTACGCCCATGGATCAATTTGACGTGACAAAAGGCATTTTTCATTGAATTTGCATTCTTTTGTCCAAATTACAGGTAACAGGTTGACCCTATCGATTTGGGATCAATATATATATATATAATATTATATAGCTTCAGAAAGCCCCCGTTCTATATTCTCAAAGTCCTTTCCTGTCACCATATACCTAGCACTATGACAAAAGATATATATATATATATATATATATATATATATATATATATATATATATATATATATATATATATATATATATATATATATATGTAAGTATCAGAAAGCCCCGTTCTATATCCTGAAGGTCCGTTACTGTCACTACCGAGCACCCTGACCAAAAACATTGAAAAATGTAGTTTTATCCTTTTTTGTTAACAAACACACTTGCATCATGTATTTTTTTAAAAAAGGCCACATCAACGGCAAACTCTTTTTCTTTATCTCTACATATTGTAGGTACGTATATGAATACACACGAACATAGGCACACACGTAAATAATGATATATCAGGACGAAACATGTCAGAACAGACTGCATGTGTCAGCCTGGCAAATTATTGGAAAGCGCCAGGGAATCATTTTGGGAAATATGAAGTCAACATTCATGCTAAGGCTGTGTAACCGTCAATTTCGTACGCCCTCTTATCCAGTATTCCGTGTCGATCTGTCATTGACCAAAAACGATGCTATAAACCATTCATCAGTACTAAACACTTTAATTTCATCCTTTATTGGTGGTATCCCGTAGTAGTAACCACTGGAGCGGACTTTTCATTTTTCATTATCCGTGTGTTCTGTCTACAGTTTGTTGATTAAGGTGCACACTCCAGTGGACTGGGACCTCGAAAGTGTCAGCGGCTACCCTGTAGGTTCAGCCACCACTGCTAACTTTATCGGCAGTGGTAAATCACAGTTTCTTGTGATGCTTGTTACCTATGAGATATTAGCTCAGGTGCCAGTAATTTAGATAGATAGATAGATAGATAGATAGATAGATAAATAGATAGATAGATAGATAGATAGATAGATAGATAGATAGATAGATAGATAGATAGATAGATAGATAGATAGATAGATAGATAGATAGATACATACATAGATAAAGTTTATTTAATTTCGGTTTTACAAACTAAGTAACACGAGCTCTGCGGAGCTCTTGTCCCCGACAATATATAGTAACATCGAGATAAAAAGTATAACAAACAGTACATTAAAAAGACGTGATATGCTAGAATTTCATTTTCACACTGATAAAAGGAACATCTATAAACTAAAATACTACATGGGTCATGACATATTGTACAAATGCATTTACTTATAAGTAATCATTTTCAAAAAAAACCCACATTGTGTACACTTGCATTTTGGACCGTTCCATTTGTGAATTCCTTTTTTGAAAGCACTAATTTCCGTGATTTGTTTAATATCAGGTGGCAAGCTATTCCACAACTTTGCCACTGATAACTGATGGATCTCCGGCCATGTTTTGCTGAATGCCAGGAAGGAACTTAAGTTTGAGGGGATCTCGAAGAGTGTAGGATGGTGTTTTGAGTTTGAATAATTCTTGAATGTATTTGGGGGAGATACCCTGTATGGCTTTGAAGATTTCAATGGCTAGGGATCTTTTTCGGCCTGTTTCAACTGTGGGCAGATTTGCCTTTTCGAATAGGTTGTAAAAGGGTGTTTTGTAATCATTGTAAATGGCTCTTAGGGTTCTCTCTTGTATTTTTTTTTTCAGTTTGTTTCCATTTCCTTGACCACAGTTAAACAAAACTAAAGAACAATACTGAAAATGACTAAGGATGAAGTGTCGGTAAAGTAACATTTTAACCTGTGTATTTAGAGTTTTAGAGAGTCATTTTAAAACATTCAGTTGTTAAGCTGCTGTTTTCTTTTCTTTCTTTTTTCTTTTTTTTTTTTTTTTTTACAAATTTCACTTATCGGTTTATTGAATGAAAGTTTGTTGTCGAGGTATACTCCCAGAAGTTTAACGGATGTTTCAGTTTGGCTTTCTGTGTCTTCAATGGTCAGACTCTCTGTGGAATTACAACCAATGTGAAGCAGTTGAAATTTGTCTGGGTTGGCTTTTATATGATTTTCAAGGAACCATTTCAAAACTGCAGATCCATCTTCTGCCTACATATTTATTTCTAGTGTCTTTCCAATGGCACTGAAAGTGTTATCATCTGCAATATTTACTACATGTGTATTTCCAAGAAAATATAGCAAGTCATTGATGAAAACATTGAATAAAACCGGCCCAAGTACGGAACCTTGGGGGATACGTTTAATTGTATTTAGCCAGGAGCTCTTCATACCACCAAGCTTCACTCGCTCGGACCTTTTTCGCGAGTAGCTAGTGACTAGTTTCAATGCATTTGTGGTCATGCCATAGGCAATGAGCTTGGCTACAAGCTGGTCGTGTGGCAGGCAGTCAAAGGCCTTAAATAAATTCATGAGAAGAGCAGAAGCCACAGTGTGTTCATTCAGAGCCTTTTTCCACCTCTCCACAAGACCCATCAGTGCGAACTGACAACCCTTACCGAAATTAATGGCGGGTTTTTGGTGGGAATAGGGTGGAAATATGATGGCACGTGAAACGGTGGTCATATGGCGGGAATATTTGTATTCCCGCCATGTTTACAGAAAGAACTTTGAAAAAGGTTATGGAGTTTTGATCTGCAAATCAAACAACTTTTCCGCCAAAATCCCACCATTGTGGTGATGGCGGTCTTGTGTCGGCCAACAGGAATATTATGGATTAATGGCGGGAAGATAGCGTGCTTATATGCCACTCATAGGGGATTTGCGGGACAATGATGGCTGTATCCACCATTTTTCCAATGTTGGGAATATAGTGGGTTTATGGTCCTGGTCTAATTAAAATCCCACCATACGGCCACCCTTTCCCAGTTAGTGGAAACATGGATTTGTAGTGGGAGGATGATGGCGGTACGTCCACCATAGATCCACTAGCGGGAATATTGTGGGTATGTGGTGGCCTAAATCCCCAACATTATTCCGCCCTTTTCCAATTTGTGGTGGAAGGATGATGGCTGTATGTCCGCCATAGTTCCACTAGTGGGAATATAGTGGGTATACGGCTTTACGACCACCATAGATGCATTAGCGGGAATATAGTGGCCACAGTTTCCGCCCTTTTCCTGTTAGTGGAAACATTACGGGTTTGTGGTGGAAAGATGATGGCTGTGCTTCCGCCATAGATCCACTAACGGGAATATAGTGGATATATGGATGTACGTCCACAGTAGATGCATTAGCAGAAATATAGTGGGCATGTGATGGCCAAAATTTCCACCATATGCCCGCCCTTTCCCCATTAGTGGAAACATGATGGGTTTGTGTTGGAAGGATGAAAGCTGTGCATCTGCCATAGATGATGGCTGTGCTTCCGCCATAGATCCACTAACGGGAATATAGTGGATATATGGATGTACGTCCACAGTAGATGCATTAACAGAAATATAGTGGGCATGTGATGGCCAAAATTTCCACCATATGCCCGCCCTTTCCCCATTAGTGGAAACATGATGGGTTTGTGTTGGAAGGATGAAAGCTGTGCATCTGCCATAGATCCACTAACTGGAATATGATGTCCACAATTGTGGCGGGAATTATGGTGGCTCTGTGTCTGTGGCATATATACATATATATATATCCATCGAGTTTCACACCACCTGCAAAAACTATAAGAAAAAAAATGAATTTGCATGTGTGTTATTTATAGCTGTGATCGACTAATCTTCATGTTGAATATCCAAAAGAAAATTCAGTATTGTCTCATAAGTTTGACAACTGGCACAATAAACAGTCCTCCAAGAATTATCCATTTTACTATTTGTCATAAATCATTTATTTTCGTTGCCCTCAAAGCTCCTTAAAATATATAAGGATATTTCCACACTTTTTTTCCCCCAGCAAGAACAAGTGTATCAATATACTGTAATCCAAGAAAAAACAGGCATGAAACTCAACGAGTGGCTGAGAAAAGCAGAGGACCAAGGAGAATGGAGAGAGCTGGTTGCTAATTCAGCAGTGATGCCCTTAAAGTCAAGCTTACTATGCCGCAGATGAGATGAGATACTGTAAATTCAACCTTATTTCACTATTGGCATTGGCAAAAAACTGTGAAAGTAAAATTTTAGTGAAATATTATTTGACCATGGATTGACCCAAAGGATTGTTCAAAATAGTATTAATTTTAAACTCAATCAAAAAAGAAAAATCATGTGAGATAGGTACATTCACAGTACATATACATTGAAATAATATACACACACAGGGCCATATGTGTGTACATTTCCAGAATAACACAATACATTTGCTAGCTGGATCAAGCATGTAATTTATTCAGACTTCTATATCAAAAGATCTTGCTGGAATGTCATTGAGAGGTCGATATATCATCAGATGCTGTTTCCCTTTAATGCCTATGTAATTACTTTAATTAAGATCATTGTATAATATACCAAGTCCACAGTAAGTTACTTGAGCCTTTGAGTCTTATATACTCATCAATATTTTTATGAGTTGGGTTGTACCAGGCAATGTGTGGGCAATCAAAAGTCCAGCACAAAACAATCAGAGCTAGGCTTCATTTCTGCTATCACTTGAAGTTTGCTTCAGCCACCAGTCTTTAAAAAAAAAAAAAAAGTCCAGGAGTTTCAGCTCGAGATAAGATGTGATGGCCTGTCTTTATCTGTTAATTGATGACCAGTGTGAAGTCTTTCAGGCATATCTTCAGTTTTGAGGTTGCCATAACTGAAATAACAAAATTTATGTTTCAGGCTAAAGAACATCCAATATTTGAAAATGTTTACCTAGACATTACTTCATTGGACCCATTTTTCAATTAAAATGATCTTATCATCAAGGAAATATATTGAAAAACATCTTTGTGAGAACTACTTACATGTACTTTCCTTAAGCAACACATGATGCAAATGTTCAACCCTTGGTCTTTATCTTATCTTCATGACATTATTATTCCAATAAAGTGCTTCAGTTTACCTCAATTTATGTCTACAATATCAGGAGAAATGACATTGCTAGAGGGAGGGACAAAAAAAGGTAAAAACTTCATGTCTCCCACTGACAAGAAGACTTATCATGGAATTTCACTTCAAATTTCATGTTCGCAAACCAATCATCCATTTTGCTAAGTTTCATTGATTTTCTAATTAAACACCCAGCAAACAATTATTTTCAGTATCAGGTACATGTATTTTCTGGTTTTCAAGTAAAATTTGATGACATATTGCCACAAAATTGTGCATACATGTACATATAACTGAAATTTTGCCAGAAAGGAATTATGCTCATATCTCACCTTCAGGTGTTTCACACACAGTCTTTTGTCTCAATCCCATTTTTTAAAAATCCTTTGCTGTCGCCTTTAATGCCATACTTGTGTGGCTGTGAGCAGTCGTCCCAGTAACTTTACCACAATGACCGATGGTCTGGAATTTGTCAGTCTCCTCAATGTTTTCAGCAGCACTCTTCTGGCACGACGATAGCAAGCAGCTTGAGTTCAGCTGGAATGGGCTGCCCTTGATTTACATGTAGGACAACCTGCAGATCCAGACAAAATACACAGCTAACTACATATGGCAATATGTACTATGTATGTATGCCACTGAAATTTTTTCAACCATTACTAATTAAAACTTGCAGTGCACTATTCAATACCAACGTAAACTGCAAAGACTGTTTTGTGATCATGTCTGGACCATTTGGGCCCACATAATCTCAAAGTTAACTGGTCCTCCTAAAAAATTATGAGAACCAGTTAACATGAAGTTTGGGGGAAGCAAAACATGAAAATGTACTGGCCCAAATGCTATGTCAGAAAAAAATAAGTGGTGGAGAAGACTACAAAATAAACAATTTATAAAAAAAATGCTCTTAACAGCTCACCACAAAACAAATTGGCCATTAATTTGCATGAAGTTCTCATGAAAAATTAGAGGAACAGAAACAGGGATGAAAGTGACTTTGCTTAAAAAAAAAATGAAACCATAGCAAACCTCTTCATTATTTACGTGAATAAGGCTTTCTGGGCAAAAAGGATATTATTTTTTCTTTGTCTTGGGAAAAAAACTGAATTCCTAAAAAAACAAAAAAAACAAAAAAAACAACAATTTTTATTTGAAAACAAGCTTTCATCCCTGCAGAAAGAAAAAAATAAGGCAGAGGGAGAAGAGCAGAAATAGTGAACGGAAAGAAGCAGAACTTTTTTAACTGGGCAAGTTCTCCACACACTAACTTATAACTGCAACTACAAGATCTCTTTTCAAAAAAATTGCATACCAGTCGGCTGGATTCCCTTTTTAATTTAAGGAAACTAATTTACATTTTTAGTCAATATTCTGACATACAATCTAATCAACATAATTTAAATGTAAATTTTATCAGATAAGGTGGGACCGTTTGATATGGGGCGGGGGGGTGAGTTTTTTGTTCGGCCAGTCCCCAGATTTTTCGTATTCCATGCGGCCAGATTATATTCACTTCAGGCTTCACTGTCGATACTGCTTGCATGATGATGGACTATCACCATCATAAAATACTAGAACCCATTCTGCATTCATCTTGTGATCTTCTCTTCTATATTTTAACAGTACAATAGAATCCATACCCAATTAATCGATGAAAACTCCCGTCTGCAGGCCAGCTGTCATTAAGTCGTTCACAAACAGCAGTTAAAAATTGCGCCAAACGGAAGTAGCAGAACTCTTGCACCAATTCGCTACCGAGCAGTCTTACTTGCACTTAAAAATCTTCACATTATCAATTAAAAAATCAAATATGTTTTTTATAATTATCCTGCATGTTTATGATAGCATTTTAAGAAGATGAAATAACAATTTTCAGTAAATAGACAAATATAAACACACAAGTCAGTGCGCTATGACATGCGCCGTGCGGAATACGGGATCACGTGATACATCATCAAAACTTGCATGGTTCACACAGTTTTCTGTTGATCAGTTGTTTATACCTGAGTGCTCTGGATCCATTGCTCATCCTTGCTGTTGTTTTAATGGAAGGCATATGTTTACAGAATAGACTAGAATTCGCCAGGTTAGTTGAACGTATACTCTGTTGTTTTACAGTATGTAGCACAGTGTGTATACGCTAGTGGGCGATAAATGGTTGTTTAAGGAAACCTGTAAGAACAGCTGATCGATAAACAACTCTGAACAATGCGAGTTTTCGATGTGGGGAGTAACTATAGATATACAACAACAAACCTGTACTTTGCTGGTGAAATAAAAGCTGGACTTTCATGGTTGGATTTGAGTACCAAGTTTCTGATGGAACGGTTCAGTAACTTAGCCTCATATTTAAACATAGAACTACTATACTGAACCCCAATGAAAAGTATCCACATGCCAATTTTGAAGTATTTTATTGTTTATACTTGAAACATTTCATACCTAGACGTGCTTAGAACTTAACAAAGCATTCACTTTTCTGGCGTAAAAATAATGTCACGCTCTACCGACATTAACGTCACTTAAAGGCAAAAAATGTCATTAACTGCCCTAATTGAAAGTCACACAAATTTTTCTGTTCAATATGGGATGTGGCCACCTCGAGCATCAACACATGCTATACATCTGCGGCGCATACTGCTGACCAGGGTTTGAATTCTGTGTTGGGGAACATTATTCCATTCTTCCTGCAGAGCTTGGATCAGCTGGTTTCGGGTAGTAGGCCTAGGTGTCCTCCGTTGAATACCTTGGCCTAACTGATCCCACAAATGTTCAATAGGGCTCAGATCGGGTGAGAACGCTGGCCATTCCATGACATTGATGTTGTTCTCATTGAGAAAGTTCATTGTTAATCTTGCAGAGTGTGCACGTGCATTGTCCTGCTGAAAGATCGCCAGATCTTGATGCTGCTCCATAAATGGGACCATGTGCGGCTCCAGCACCTCATCAATGTACTGCCTAGCATTGAGGATCCCTTGAATGACCACTAGGGGTGTCCGGTAGCGGTTGCTGATGCCTGCCCACACCATGACAGAGGGTCCACCCCATCGATCTGCCTGACGGACACAGGCATCTGCATATCTCTCCCCAGTCCGGCGCCACACACGTTCTCTGCCATCTGCTCTGCTGACACAAAAACGGGACTCGTCAGTAAAAAGGACGGTATTCCACTGCTGGCGAGTGTGCTCTACACCACTGCAGTCGTCTTTCTCTTCTGGGCTGGGTCAGCAGGTTACCCCTGTAAGGTCTTCTGGCTGTTAGGCCACTGCTCCTCAGTCGCCTCTCCACAGTAGAACTACTGACAGGACGGTGATTCACCCCTTGAGTCTCACGGGCTGTTTGGGCTGCTGTACGAAAACGGTCTCGCAGGTGCATCAGCCGGATGTGACGGTCTTGGCCAGGTGTTGTCACTCTTTCTCGGCCAGGCCTAGGCCGATCATCTACGGATCCAGTTTCTTGTTGCCGTTCAATTAGTCGTTGGATGGTGCGCCGAGTACACCCCATTCTTTGTGTGATTTGAGTGATTGGGACTCCACCCTCTGCAAGCCCCAAAGCATGGTGTCTTTGACCTTGGCTCAGACGCGGCATGATCGCCTCAACACACCTGAGACCACTGGCTTTTTTCTTGGCTGAACATCCCTTTTTAAAGCCACTGAAAACATCAGGTCATTTTAGCCATCCAATAGGAGTGGTGGTCAGAAGCCATATTCGGTGCACAAAAGTCACATGCATTATGTAACAACCCAGCAAAAGTTAAAAAGTTGTCCTGAATGACCCTGATGTAGGCTCCAAACCATGCATATATGCGCACACAGTACTTAGTAACTTACAAAATTAATGTGTTAATTTTTTTATGTGGATACTTTTCATTGGGGTTCAGTATATTTGAAGCCGTGTGTGCAGTGTAGGTACCTCCACACGTGCAAGTGGCAAGACAGAAACTGTGACCCGTTGAGTGTGCCTCAGGTCAGACCCCAGTGCAAACTAGGTCATGGACACAGAGCGTTACATGAGCAGTCTGCATGAGCAGCGTCACTTGCAGCTGCTTCAGTTGTTGATTCAGTCGATGTGTGTCTCTGCCCCCCTCCTTTCCCTTCAAAATGCCATAACAAAAATCTTAGCCCTTTTCTTTGTCACATTCTTGTTTGTGTAATTTCTTCAAGGTTTGGTGGAGGTTGAAACTTCCTTTCCAAGCTTTCAGAACTCTGTTACTTTAAATTTTAAACAGGGGAGGGTAAAACATAAATAAAATGTCAAAAGTGTAAGTTGGTGTGTGTGTGTGTGTGTGTGTGTGTGTGTGTGTGTTTAAAGGCAAAGATAAGTATATTTGAAATCATGCACCATTATAGTTACAATGGAATTTGTTCATTTATGTATTTTATACATTTAGTATATGTAATTATTAATAGATTTATTATTTGGTAACTTTTAAGTTTAATTTATTTGTTAATTGTGCAAATAAATGACTGAAAATTAACATCTTTGTATAAAAAGGTGTCAGAATGATAACTCTTGTGCTTCCAGTTTAGATTTTGATTATTAGCTCAGCTGATTTATCAGTCAGCCTAGTTTATTGAGGATGGTCAGTCATCCGTCGTCTGTCCGTCCACAATTCACATTTTCCACTTCTCCAAAACCGTCAGCCAGATTGACTTCAAACTTGGCAGGGATGTACCTTTAGTGGGTCTCTAGAAAGATTGTTCAAGTGGTCATGTTTCAGTGATTTTTTGAATTTTTTATGATTTTTTTTCGGTTCTTTTGGGGACAAATCCTAAAAAAATCTCTGAAACCGCTCACCCAATTACTTCGATACCACACAGGAACACTCCTAGGGACTGTTTACTTCTTAATTTGTTTACCAGGTGGTGCCTCTTTTTTTGTGCTAATTTTTTTCATGATATGTGTGTTTTTGCTATTTTCAACTTCTCCAGAATCGTCTCTCAGATTAAGCTGAAACTTGGTGGATATGTTCCTTGTGGAAGGACCAAACACCGTTGTTCACTAGGTAGCACTGCTGTGGATTCCTGATTTTTAATGATTTTTTTCAATTCGGGTACTTGTTGGTAAATGCTTCAACTTCTCCAAAACCGTGAGCCAGATTCACTTGAAACTTGGTGGCAGTATACCTGGTGTGGATCTCTACCAAGTTTGTTCAAATGGTTAAGCTCCAGTGATTTTTGGAGTTTTAAAGATTGGATTTTTTTCATTTTTTCACTGATTTTTTGTGTGTTTCCCTATTTCAATTTCTCCAGAACAGTCACTCAGATTAAGCTGAAACTCGGTGAAAGGGTGATACTGACTTGTTAACTAGATGACACAACAGTGGATTCTTGATTTTTAACGATTTTTCAACTTGAGTACTTATCAGTAAATACATCATTATTGATTACTATGCAAGTCAATCGGCATTCTAAGACTAATTCATATTTTTATGAATTTATGAATTTTTCTTGAGGCAAATCTTAGAAATAATTCTAAATGTCATATGCACTCAGGTAGAACTCAACACAGGTCTACTGAGTTACAGCTTTAATTTAGTGAACAAGCTTTGGTCAGCTGAGCATGGGCTGTTCAGTCAGCACTTTTATTGTAACTGAGATGAAAAATATGATTAACTGTGCAGAAGATATAAAAACGTTTTGGTTAGGATACTTTACACATGTGTATAGAAGAAAAGTGTTATCTGAGAAATACAGGACACCCCCCCCCCCCCAATTAAACAAACACATCGTACAACTACAGCAAGAATAATTTTTTATTCCCCTTTCTAGGACATTTTTCTACCTACTATGTTCCTGATAAACCCTCTGAAATACTCAACAATTGTAAATTTCAGAAGTTTGTGCAAAAGAATTGAACACAGAATGCAGTGTCAGTGACATTTACAGAAGTAGAGTTGCTCTTGCAAGTGATGCTACTCTTGCTGAATCTCTGCCTCGTTCAACCAATCTGCCCTGTAAGATAAGGTAATTTAATTACAGACATTGATAAATGCTGGTAAAATGCTGTAAAAGCATGTGTAACTTTACTCTTGTTGGTAAAATATAATCATTTTAGTGTTTGAAAGTAGATTGTTCTAGTGATCACTAATGCAAGCCATAAATCCATATTCACCAATATGCAAGGAAGAAAATTATAAAATACACAAAAATTGTATTATGCAACTGTATTTATGTTTGTAAACAAAAATGAGAGTAACTGAATTATATGAGTTCAGAAGTGAACAGGTCTGGAGAAATTGCCTATACGCTCTGTATGCCTGACCAGCCGATGTCACACGTGGCTTATCACACCCAGTGGGTCACCGCTTTGAAGGTGCTACATAATGCAGCTACTTAATGGGAGGGTGCGGGCATATCAGGAGTGCAGTTGAATTGCAATATTTTCACTAATATTTGTCACAAAGGCAAAATTTGAAAAAAAAAAAAAGAAAAAAAAAAAAAAAATTTATTTTTTTTCAAGATCTATAAGATGACATTTTCTTCATGATATTCCAATTTTAAAATTTTGTGTGCAGGTCACTACTCTATGGACTAAAGGGGGTATGGACTATGGTCATAGATTTTGGTAAAACAACTTAAATACAACAAAACTACAAAAATACATGAACAAATACATATTATGTGTCAAATTGAAGTGCATTCTGTCAGCCCCAAGGGACCTCCATCCACTATCTTGCACCCTAAATAGTGGGGGAGGTCCCTTGGAGTCTAGTATTCAGTGAGAAATAAAAATATATATATTTTTTCCTTTTTACATCATCTGTATAGTATTTAACGGGCTGTCAAAATTGCTCTTTTCTATGCAAATCTGCCCAAATTATTAATATAAAAGGGATACAGGGATATTTAAACTCATGAAAATACAGATGATAAATATTTTCCCAGAATGATATCAATTAAATTGTCAATTATGACTATTTGCAACTGATATCTCTAATATTTATAAGAATACAACCCAGTGGACCTTTTTGTATGTATTATTATGTTTGGCTTTGCTTTTTTTTGTATTTGTTTTAGGTTTTTGGGGGGTTTTGTTTTGTTTTGTTTTATTATTGTATAGGTTATTTGTTGTATGAATACACCATGGTAAAATTACTGCTCCAAGACTTTGCTATTTTTTTTTTCAATTTTTTGGGGGGGGGGGGGGGGGTGGTCACCAAGATTGTGCCACTGCCATATTTCTGTCATTATGTGGACAAAAAAAAAACAGCATGATTTTGGATTTCTGCCATTGTATATAATATTTTGACAATGTACATTGCCAAATCTTAATTCATAAAACGGCTGTCATATTTCTGCCAATGTGTTTGAACAAGCTTTCTTCACGCAAAAAATCCGCCATATAACCGCCATGGTGTTTGACCAAAAACATGATACCAGTAAATTTCCACCATAGGACATAAGAAATTTTCTGAAGTGCCACCAATTTTAGGTTCAAGAGCCGCCACATATCCGCCACTGCCTTTGACCAAAAATGCAATGCTGGTAAATTCCCGCTATGGGACTTGGGAATTCGGCATATAGAAGCAAACTTTTTTCTCAGTCGCAAAAAAAGCCGCCTTATTACCACCATTGTGTTTGACCAAAAATGTTATGCCAGTAAAGATCCGCCTTTGGACTCTTGACAGTTGTACATGTGCCACCATATTTCCGCCAATGTGTTTGACCAAAAATGTTGTGCCAGTAAATTTCCATCATAGAGTTAGACATTTTTACAACTGCCTGCAAATGTTCTTTATAGTTAGAGAACAAGCCGTCATACTCCCGGCATTTTGTTTGAGGAAAGAAGCAGATGCCGTCAAGTTCCCGCCTTGGAACTTTGGTTATTGTACAACAATCCGCCCTGTTCCCGGATTGATTCATGAAATTCCCATCATGACCGCCCAAATCCCGCCCTTTTTTGTCCACCGTTGCCACATGGCTACCATATTCCCACCATGGTGTAAGAAACGTCCGTCAATTTTACGCCATTGTCCACCCAATTTCCGCCCTAAATACGCCATTTTCCCGGATTGTCCACCACGAATCCGCCATTCCATCATATTTCCACCATATTCCCGCTAAAAAAAACGCCTTCAATTTCGGTAAGGGAACTGATTGATTCGGTAGGCCGAGATATCTGGTAAAAGAATGTAATTGCAGATTAATGAAAGTTGCTTGTTGGCAATGATTTCAAACATTTTTGATAGAATGGAGAGGATACTAAAAGCTCAGCTAAATTATCAGCTGAGCTTAAAAAAACATACACACACGAAAAAACACCCCCCCCCCCCAAAAAAAAATCACGGGTTAGTTTACACTGTGTAAATCAGAGATCCCAGTTCTACAATTTTTATTACTGAAATACCAAACAACACCTAGTTCCTACCTTTATGCAAGCGTATGAGTTCTGCTCTGTACAGGGTATATTGTTGTACTTCCTTAACACATATATTTTTCATCTGTCCTAGATAGTGCATCTATATGACCATCAAAGCAGTCACTGTATGTACTACAAGAAACTTAAAACAGCTAACCCTTTTAAAAAAGAAAATAAAAAAGGTACAGCATGCTGACAATAAAATATTTTCACAATTTTGGACTGTCTTCGTTGGATGTGCAAAGGGCCAATCACGACAGTGGTCTTCTACCTTTGAGCTTAAAGTGAACACTCATATTCAAAAGAGACCAAAACGTACGTGCAAAGGTCCACAGGGTCAAAAAGCCATGTTTAGTTTTAACATGTCAGAATGCAAAAAGTTTTGTTTAAAATTATAGGCCTATTTTAGTAAATTGGCTTGAACATTCATGTGCATATAGGACCGTACAATTCATGAAAAGGGACCAAAATTTGCAGCAAATCAGATAATTTGCAAGCACAAGTTCCTAATTTGTTGAAAATGTCAATAAAATTCAGCATTTAAAAAGGTACTAGTTGCAGCCACCATCTTAACAATGATCATCATCCATATAAGTCCACAAATTGACACTAACACCCACATTAATCCATGAGAAAAGCCCCCTAGGCCTAAAATAACCATCAACAGGAATCCGAACAACATAATTATGCTGATCTTGACATTCACCACACTTGCAGCTCTATAAACTTGGGAAGGGATCAAGGTCAACCATGTTGTGAGAATGTCTGACCTTTATACAAGAACACTAATATGTGCAACATCAAGGTTCAATTAGTTGGCAAGTTATCTATATAATCAGACACATTAACATGTGCAGCATCATGCTACTAGCTCAAAACAGTTCTCTTATTATCAAGTAAAGAGTAAATTTCATGTCAGTTCTCGTGTGAATTAGCATTAGAATGCCTATTGACGTACATAGTAATCAATAGGAAAGCTGTATTGACCGATAAGTACCCGAATTGAGAATCCTTAAAAATCAGAAATCCAAACCAGTGCCACCTAGTAAACAACTTTATTTAACCCTTCCACAAGAACATATCCATCACATTTCAGCTAAATCTAAGTGACGGTTCTGAGAACAAGTGTTAAATAGCAAAACCATACCAAAAATTCATAAAAAATTACAAAATTGCAGCGCCACCTGGTGATCGAATGGGAACTAGGTGGCCCTGGGAGTGTGTATGTACCGGTCATATCAAAGCAATTGGGTGAGCGGTTTCAGAGGAAACGAGTTTTTAAGCTTTGCCCCAAAAAAGAAAAAAAAATGAGTAAAAATAAAAAAATCAATAGAGCGTGACCATTTGATAAACTTGGTAGAGATCCACCCAAGACACATGACCACCAAGTTTGAAGTAAATCTGGCCAAAATTATTTAAGTATAAACCATTACAAGAAATTCCCACGTTAATCTTTTCTATTAACACTTTTGTAAAGCTATTTGAAAAAAAAATCATAAAGAAATCCAAGATTTGATGGAACATGACCGTTGGAACAAACCTGGTAGACACCCGCCCAAGGTACATCCCTACCAAGTTTGATAAAAATCTGGATGACGGTTTTGGAGAAGTCCAAAATGTAAATTAGCATTAGAATGCCTATTGCCTTACATGGTAATCAATAGGAAAGGTGCATCTACCGAAAAGTAGCCGAATTTAAAAAAAATCGTTCAACATCAGAACTCAGCAGCATTCCCACATAGTGAACGTCATTTTTTGACCCTTCCATAAGGAACATATCCACCACGCTTAAGCTTAATCTGAGTGACGGTTCTGGCGGAGAAGTCGAGAATAGCTATAACACACACACACACACACAAAATCATAAAAAAAATGGAATAACATGCAGGGCCACCTGGTCAACAAATTAAGAACTAGGAGTCCCACGCAGTGTTCCTCTGTGATATCAATGCAATTTGGTGAGCGGTTTAAGAGAAGATTTTTTTTTAAGATTTGCCGAAAAAAGAACAACAACAAAAAAAATTAACTAAAAATCCAAAAATCACTGGAGCATGACCATTTGAAATAACCTGGTAGACATCCACCTAAGGTACATTGCCACCAAGTTTGACGTTAATCTGGATGACGGTTTTGGAGAAGTCGAAAATGTGAATTAGCATTAGAATGCTCATTTTCTTCCATAGTAATCAATAGGAGAGCTGCATTGACCGATAAGTACCCGAATTGAAAAAAATCGTTAAAAATCAGAAATCCACAGCATTCCCACATAGTGAACAATTTTGTTTGACCCTTCTGCAAGGAACATATCCACCATGTTTCAGTTTAATTTGAGTCACGGTTCTGAACAAGAAGTCGAAAATAGCTATAACACACAAAAAGTCATACAAGAATTAGAAAACAACTGCAGCGCCACCTGGTGAACATATTAAGAACTAGGAGTCCCAGAGAGTGTTCCTGTGTGATATCAAAGCAATTGGATGAGCGGTTTCAGAGAAGAAGATTTTTTAAGATTTGCCCAAAAAGAACAAAAAATTCATTAAAAATCCAAAAATCAATGGACCGTGACCATTTGAACAGCTTGGTAGACACCCAGCCAAGGCACAACCTACGAAGTTTGAAGAGGGGGGCTGACGGTTTCGGAGAAGAAGTCGAAAATGTGAATTGTTGACGGACGACGGACGGACGACCGACGGAGGACCATAAGATAAGCTCAGTTGACTGACAAGTCAGCTGTGGCAAAAACAACACCAGACCCACTACACTTGGAACACTTACTGCACTGCAATATGTGCAGAAAATCCCTGAATGTTCAAATTGTTACTAAATATATATAAGTTCAATGACAAGAGAAGCGGACAACAGTTTTCAATGATAGTGATGAGACCAAACCGAATACCAGCTCAACCTTGTCAGATCCACTGTCATTTGCGAAATATTAAGACATGCTTGTGTTCATCGTCGGAAGGATCCGTGACCAACAGTAATGAACTTGAAATGAATGAGACTATCTTCTACCTGTACTGACTTGGAACAGGTTACCAACATATTGGCAGTGGGTTAAACCAGTTTTACGGGATCCCAATATTCCCACTTTGGAAAACACCAACATTCATTTAAAGTAGGCCTAAAACAAATTTAGCCCTTAATTTTAATGTACAGTTATAAAAGGTAATTATATGACCACAGTTCACAGACATCATCAAAACAATGACAGCAAAATTTTAGAATTTTAAGTCAGACTACTATATTTACATTAGGATTGCGTAACATGTCAAAATTTGAATTTAAACACCAAAACAAGGTCTCCACGTAAACACAATCAAACTAAATTTGATACTGATATTATATTTATTATGAAACACGGTTAAGTTCTTCCATGTTCCTTTCTTACTTGCAAATACAGCACAGTAGGCCTAAAATTCATTATAAAAATATGACTTATATCAGCTGAGTAAGTATTCCTTAACTTTTGTCAATATATCCAAAAGGATGAGAAAATAGAAGGCCAAAATTGTTCAACATGATGCCTGAGAACTTAGATGGTCCATATTTTATTCCATTCATGGATATTAATTGATGTTTTTACTCATCGCTGCTATCTTCATATATTACATACACGACAAAATTTGTGATTGAAGGTATGTCAATGTCTTTGGAATGTTAACCTGACTCGGTTAACAAATGGTGAACAAAACAAGACAACTGAGATCATATAGAATGGTGATATCATCAAATCTTGCATTGATCAGCCCTTCATCACTAAATATTTCTTTGAGCCACTGCTAACAGCGAGCTTAGTAATTGCTCGCTATACAGGGAGACCGTTTTCTAAAAAAACATTGTCAATTTGTTGGTCTCGATTTTCCCAAGCAAACTGACGTCTTTTGCTTGATTTGCAGTTAAAAAAATTATAATTATTTGCTCCCATTCTATACGTATGGCAAAGGTACTTCCTATTTGCGACAGAGTCATTATTACATTATATCAGCCCTAATGGAACAAATGTTCACATGAAACACATTCAAACATCCGGTTTTTGTGTTCAAACAATCTACAGGCACAGCGCACTCTTATCTGAACATTGTCATCGGACTTTTCGTCCCTGTTTCAATCGCCCAGCTTTTCATTTCACAACTGGAATACGTTGTTCTGGTGGGTTGGGAAAATGTGTGCGGTGCCGTCATAAACACTATATCAAATGGGTCCTCATTTGAATTGTATCAAAGTTTGCCTTGGTTGCTGACAAATTATTAGCCAACTAAACAACATTTGCTAAAGCAAATAAACCACAGTTATAAGAATTATCTTGCCGTTAATATGACATAAACGTTAGAGTTATTTCGTCTTCTGATGGATGGCTAATGTCTTTCCAACAATTTGAGTAATACAAATGTTTGAAGCTCTGGGTAATGAGCATGTGTGAGACTGCATAATGTTCCACACGTTAACTTCGTTTTCAACAGATAGAACCCATGAGGCATAACCCAGTATTTATTATCTGCATCCATTATCCTTCACCAGTTGCTTGGGAGTGCCCATAGTGACACTCTCATTTAGCATTTTTGCATTTTGTAAACCCTCAAATATATCTGTAAATTGTCAACCGAGCTATACCAATGATTGTGACATGGTTTATGACTTTGTAGTCGTCCTTTTTTAAAAGTATAGAAGTACCTATGGGCCCTAACATTTATAACCACTTTTGTGTGCCGATTCTTTCAGTTTACCTTTCATTCGTTTCTTTTGGAAAAGTTGCACTGTTGATGCTCAGTCAATTTGTCATCATTTTGATCAACCTTATTATTTTTGACATGAACACAATTGTCATCATCAGCATCGTCCACATTTTCATCCTGGTAAACATGTAATATAGAAATGTTGATGTTATTTTCTTGGTCCCATAAGTCTTTGATCACTTCGAGCTGATTTTGTCTCTCCCTAATTCCACCTTGCCACATTTCAACATAATGTCCACCAAATCTTTGGCTGAAGTATACGAGTTGAAGTACCTCTCTGGTTGAAAATAAGGACGTGCAGCTTTGGTATAGGTGAAATTGAAGGAGATAGAAGATGGCTGGGCACCAACTGTGTCAAATGTACGAATCGCTGTGGTATCAAATTTGTATGCAGTCTTGGGATATTTGATTCAATTCACAAGGGAAAAACGTGTTGGTAGGGTAGTGGAAATGTTGACATGAAGCTGCAATCACATTTTGAATGAACATTTGTTCTGTTCCGGCGACATTGTTCATTTCTGGCCTTTTTAAAGTCGGACAAAATTAGTTTTGAAGCATAAGGTGATTCGGATGCTTGTAATGATACTTGCATCGGTATTGTCGCTGGCTGTTAATACATGACACTTTCATGCATTGCTTAAAATTACCATATGCTTTCCATTCTGTTGTTGGTCAATTACCTAGTGTCATGTTGTTTGCAGTGAAAGCATAGACCCACATTTACGTACAATTTGGCAAAATCATTTAACTCAAGGTGTAAAGGTTAAGCCTTTTCTCCACTCAGGAAAACCAATGCACCAACCATTTCCATCCCATTACCACCCATAATAATAAAGACATAAAGTGTATAACCATTTACAATTTATCTATATCTGGCATCTAGAAAACGTACCTGTGGGAAGTATTTGAACCCGACCTTCAAAAACCAGACATATGAAACACACAGAGTTACTGGCATTGGATTTCCTCGTGTATTGGTGTTGTCCCAGCGTTTGATTCTGGTCTTGACATAAATTATAATGGCTGCAGCTAGATTGCCACTTTTGGCAGTACATTTTTATTTCATGTTATGGACATCTCCCTATTCTTTTTTTTTTTTACTTGGAAAAATTATCTAATGATTTTGATATTTGCTCCCAACTCCAAGTGTTGTTTTGCCTCATTTGTTACTACGGTGGTAATTTTCCGATATTCAGGACATTATTGTAAAAGTGTGTGACCAACTTCATGCTTGCAATTATTTCTTAGTTCTCTAACAACGAAAGCACGCCTTTTTTTTACACTGTTTGAGAATGTAATGTACCAGGTACATTCTTGGCGGTAGTATTTTCTTTTTCTGTTTTGGTTTTCTATTTTATCTGGAGTGGGTTGTGTTGTCAGTAGTGTTTGCAAGCAGTAAACTATGGATGTACTGTCCTTCAATTTTCTTCGATTTTTACTCCGTGTCGAGTGGTGATGTTTCAATATGAATTTCTCGAAACACCAGTTTAAAATCAGCGTATGATCTTAAATTTACTACCGACCTTTGTATCCTGGTTAGTACTAATAACAAAACAAATGGCAGGAAGGAGAATCAGAAAGTAAAGAAATCGGGAAAGACAGAATAACATAAGAGTCAAGAACCATTATCATTTTTTTTATTAAGAGTGTATAAACATATGCACATTCAAATGAAGTATTGCACAAGAAGAATCAAGATTTATAATATAACAGAAAGTGTGCAACTGTACTGTAGGAAATGTCACTTTACATGTTCGACATTTTTTTTGTCTTGGACAGCAGTTTTAACATACAAATGTCTCGTATAATATGGTTGAAAACATTACTCATCAGTATGATTCTCAACGCTTAGTACTCATATTACATTTCATGTAACTTTGTTGCTGTATATTATTTTTTCATACGTAGACTGATCTTCACTATAAAGGTTACTTTTTGATTATCGGGGCCCGGTTGCACCAGTGAATTGTAAGCTATACGCCTAAGTTACTCTGGGCGTAAATATTTGTGCTGGTTGCTGCGATGGAGCGCAGACATCATACGAGTGGTACAGTTGCCAGGTAGGAGGTGCTAGTAGGGCGTAAGTCGCGAGCTTGTAGGGCGTAAGTCGCGAGCTTGATGAAGCTCTCTCTCTACCTCTTCCAGTTTGTAATTGAGTTGCTGTCTACGCAATGCAACCATCTTGTAGAAAATATCACTAAGAAAAAATGGCATTAACACTGTGGGCAATACACGACGAAGAACCAAAATTATTAGCATGACGTAAGAATGAAGAGTTGCAGCTGATTATGAAAGTATAAATAAAATTTCGGTGGGCCAGCAATGAACATGCATCTCTTCACAGAACATATCTGATGTAAAAAATGAAAAATAAAACTTGTTCAGTTTTTGTCATTGTCATATTTTGTGCATCAAAATATGATTTTTGTTTGTTGTATTCTTCTCTCGCTGATGCTTAATTGGTATGATAATTGTATATTGCGCACATTGCTGCTGTTTCATGGTATACAGACCACTGGTCACACATTTTACCTTGAGATGTGACTACTACAATGCAAAAGAATTTTCTTTTTTTTCTCCACTAATTCCTACTTTGCAGTATGCACATACAGAAACAAATTAATATTGGGTTATCGTTTTATCAGCGACATCTAGCGTCGGTGCCATTTACATAACAATCCCTTATTTCCTTGCCCTTTACTTTCATTATTATGTCACCCTTTTTGTGCTGCGTGTCGTGGCATTGCGAGACCGGGTTGGTTCATGAACACGGACGTGTTTCCATGTTGGGCTTGCCTGCAAAATGTTTGCGACGCGTGCACAAGGTCTAAACTGCCCAAAATATAGGAAACGTGTCGGTGTTTAAGGCGTTTGTGTGAGTACGCATTTTTTGTGTTCATGACATCTTTATTTGGTCGAATTTATCGGTTGAAATATTTCACCTGGTTTCTCTCCGCCACGTGCTACGTTACCATTTTTCTATTACGGTACAAGTACAGGTATGGCCAGGTTTTCTGTGGCACGCCAGTTGAAAGAGACACGCAGAGCAATGTTGCCGCCACTGTTTCTTGTAAGTTTATTATGATACATATATACACGGTCACATTCTGCAAATTTACAAAAGCGCAATACACTAAACGTTTGCCAAATCTATCGTAGCGTTACGGGTGTGGGTTTTGCATACACGGGCTGTGTATGGTTTCAGTTGCATGGCGCAACTATACTGAACCCCAATGAAAAGTATCCACATGCCAATTTTGAAGTATTTTATTGTTTATACTTGAAACATTTCATACCTAGACGTGCTTAGAACTTAACAAAGCATTCACTTTTCTGGCGTAAAAATAATGTCACGCTCTACCGACATTAACGTCACTTACAGGCAAAAAATGTCATTAACTGCCCTAATTGAAAGTCACACAAATTTTTCTGTTCAATATGGGATGTGGCCACCTCGAGCATCAACACATGCTATACATCTGCGGCGCATACTGCTGACCAGGGTTTGAATTCTGTGTTGGGGAACATTATTCCATTCTTCCTGCAGAGCTTGGATCAGCTGGTTTCGGGTAGTAGGCCTAGGTGTCCTCCGTTGAATACCTTGGCCTAACTGATCCCACAAATGTTCAATAGGGCTCAGATCGGGTGAGAACGCTGGCCATTCCATGACATTGATGTTGTTCTCATTGAGAAAGTTCATTGTTAATCTTGCAGAGTGTGCACGTGCATTGTCCTGCTGAAAGATCGCCAGATCTTGATGCTGCTCCATAAATGGGACCATGTGCGGCTCCAGCACCTCATCAATGTAGCGCCTAGCATTGAGGATCCCTTGAATGACCACTAGGGGTGTCCGGTAGCGGTTGCTGATGCCTGCCCACACCATGACAGAGGGTCCACCCCATCGATCTGCCTGACGGACACAGGCATCTGCATATCTCTCCCCAGTCCGGCGCCACACACGTTCTCTGCCATCTGCTCTGCTGACACAAAAACGGGACTCGTCAGTAAAAAGGACGGTATTCCACTGCTGGCGAGTCCACCTGGAGTGTGCTCTACACCACTGCAGTCGTCTTTCTCTTCTGGGTTGGGTCAGCAGGTTACCCCTGTAAGGTCTTCTGGCTGTTAGGCCACTGCTCCTCAGTCGCCTCTCCACAGTAGAACTACTGACAGGACGGTGATTCACCCCTTGAGTCTCGCGGGCTGTTTGGGCTGCTGTACAGAAACGGTCTCGCAGGTGCATCAGCCGGATGTGACGGTCTTGGCCAGGTGTTGTCACTCTTTCTCCGCCAGGCCTAGGCCGATCATCTACGGATCCAGTTTCTTGTTGCCGTTCAATTAGTCGTTGGATGGTGCGCCGAGTACACCCCATTCTTTGTGCGATTTGAGTGATTGGGACTCCACCCTCTGCAAGCCCCAAAGCATGGTGTCTTTGACCTTGGCTCAGACGCGGCATGATCGCCTCAACACACCTGAGACCACTGGCTTTTTTCTTGGCTGAACATCCCTTTTTAAAGCCACTGAAAACATCAGGTCATTTTAGCCATCCAATAGGAGTGGTGGTCAGAAGCCATATTCGGTGCACAAAAGTCACATGCATTATGTAACAACCCAGCAAAAGTTAAAAAGTTGTCCTGAATGACCCTGATGTAGGCTCCAAACCATGCATATATGCACACACAGTACTTAGTAACTTACAAAATTAATGTGTTAATTTTTTTATGTGGATACTTTTCATTGGGGTTCAGTATATATCGGGAAGATATTTTTCCTGGTAAAGACAAGCGTATCTCTTATTGCGCATTTAAACGCGAGAATGTTTAAAGGTTGCGTGATTAAATATTTAAGTCCACATGCATCAATAATTACATGATTTATATGTTCGGAAACAACGTGTTTAATTGTATGCGCTGTTCTTCTCAAAGTCGCATTGTCACATGTGACCTTTTTGTATGCAGCTTTGACCCTTTGCTTGCATATCTTGTCGGGCATTTTATTACAGGCTTGGCAGATATTAGTGCAAGTTTTTTGTAGCTGTTTAAATAAGCTTGCATATATTTTGCGTATAGGTACATGTACTTGCGTGCAAAGAATAATTATAATATCATGGTGTTAATGCAAATTTGTTGACGTTTACTGTAGTTTGACCATCATGCATGGGCACGTGTCACGACGATTAAATTAATTATGCGTGTAAGTTGGCCCGTTCAAGTTGTGAAATTACAAGTGTGTTCAGTATAAGTAGTTGCAATAAAGACGTGCAATATTATATATACGGACATGTACGCGTATTCAGAGTGACTGAAGAACTGTCAATGTAATGAGCTACATTTTTTTTTCGTCTCAACATCACTTGTAAGTCTTTTCTTGTTGTTGTTGTTGTTGGTTTTTTTTTCTAGTTTTATGGAAAGAAAAGTAAAGGATCCAATAAAGAGATGAAGGCTTCGTGTCAACGATTATTTTTTCACGGCTGGTAAACCACAGTCATATTTATGAACCGAGATCAATCACACAGCGTATCTATTTTCTTGTCATTACATTTTAAAAACAATAGAGTCTATACTGTTGGAGTAAGAATGATGAAGAAAAGATTTGACTGTTCTTATAAACATAAATGTCATGATAATTATAGTGTTATATGGGACTGTGCTCTCTTCTGTATCACCAAGACAAGGCAGGCGATTTTGTTGTAAACATTGCTAGGTTTTAATTTTGATGTTTGCTTTTGAGAGTAATAACAAATTGAATGAGGTTTCTTTCAAAGTTGTGACTTTACATGGGCGTACTTTTAAGTGATCTGCAAGAAAGCTCTTCTCCACTATATACCCTTCACTGTCTTAAGCCCTCCTCCCATTTTGGGTATTTTCTGCTGCTGAAATCTTTTTTAGCCCCTGTGTACATGTCCTTCCATTTGTGTTTAACCTCATCCAGAGTTCGCTGATGTCCACCTATTGCGTTAACCGCATCCACAAGCCCATCCCACTTATTCAATTTCTTTTGGAAAGTAACAAAGCTTTTTAACCCTTAAAGGGTCAGGTTAATTTTTGTACCAGTGAAAATAAAAGTAACAATTTTCATTGAACACAGTGCAGTAGGACCAGTTTTCTTTGTAGCATATCAAAAGTATATATCATTGTGATACCCCGAATGCGTAGTTTCATTATGTGCAATAACGTGAAAATAGTCACGTGACTGGTTACCATGGCAACCACTTTAATCACTAATAAATGGCAAAAAAATCATTTAAGATCTGCTAAATAAGGGAAAAAAGTATCTCCTCATTTTATTTTATGCAAGGTGTTTGGACAACTAGAGAAATAAACTTTCAGTAAACTTTGAAAATAAAACATAGATCACATGACCTGTTTCCATAGCAACTGTTAAAATATTGCTTGCACTTGGCTAAAAACCGGAAAATCTGAATTTTTACATATGTCTGCAGAACCGGTAACTGGCAGTTACTTTGGATAACAAACTTAGTCACCATAATTATTCATAGATTATATTCCAGGTTAAATATTATGTAAGGAAATGACTGAAATAAAACAGCATTGCAGTATTTTTATGGAAAATTTGTGGTTTTCCCCCATTTTAATATGTTGCCATGGAAACAAAGCGTGGTTGGATCCACAATCATATGTGCCAGGCCTAATACTGATATGTAGTTTGCACATGTGGATGACACATGCATGTATACATTGTACATGCAATAATAGTCATCAATTCCAGTGCAAAAGGAAAGGCAAAGTAGGTCCTACCTATTGGCTGCCTGTCACAGTCTTTGAGACTGACAACAATATTTATCATGTATCTGCAATCATGCTCTTCCTCCTCCTCCTCCTCCCCCCCTCGTGTAAACTGAGTGCAATCAGAGAAACAGTTTAGGTTTGAATGCAATCACGTGATTATGGGTCGTTTACAACTGTTCTGACTGTTTAAGGGTTAACTTGCTATGCAAATTGTGTTCATTGATGCAGTAAAACTCTCAACAGTTTCCTTATATCACTATCTGTAATTTTTTCTTTCTCTTAACACCTGACAGGATGCCATGAGTACATGGAGCTACAAGTGTGTGAAATGTCACTTCAACAAAGGAAAAGCGTGCTGTGCACGAGGGTCAATTGTGTAATAACATGTATTCACAACACCTGCCTGGTAAGACTTTACAACTGAGGGGTGTCACTGTGTTTTGCGGCAAGAAGTACACAAGCGTTCATACGCCCAACTGTATGCTGCACTTGACTAGCAGGGGAGACCACAATAGACGTATGGGCGCCGGAGTAAGTTATTCAGTACTACATAACATCCTTATTTGTCCTCCAGGCAAGACTAGCGAATAGCTTGTTGTTGTGCACCATAGCCCAGATTACTCTGCAAAATGAGGAACATCAATATGTAGAGCAAACTATAATTTTTTTACCTGACTAATGGAATAGTTAGCAACCATGCCACCCATTTCGGTATATCCATATTTATAGCTGGTAATTTCAATAATTGGCAATCAAGCCAAGTATTGACAATTTCATAAACTGGAACAATTTGCACCTTATCCAACTAGTCCAGATATTCACATAAAAATGTACATATTTACAATGACAAACAGGTACATATCCGGCCCTTTTAGTTCTGGACATCCATATAAGCTGTTCTAAGCTCCTGACAAGATCATGCCTTTAACTAAGATAATATTGCTACAGGCGAGAGGGAAGGTAGATTGCCCTCCCTCCCTCCCCTGGTCCTTCTAGGCACAGAAGGTATTGGACCAACATCTGGTGCTTGTGTTATTTCTGGCTCTCTTGGCACTGGTGTAGCCGCCACTTCAGGTTCTCTCTGTGCAGCTGTACTGGTTTCAAAATCATTGGAATCGAATGAGAGATCCATTAATGGCTCTTCAGACCCCACAGATGGTTCAGACCTAATGTGGGTCACCTCTTGATCCTTGCTCACTTCCATTGGTTGCGTTTCTGCACACAACTCCCGGAAACATCAGCTAGCAAGGATTCTTCTTGTTCCCTCTCATCATAAGGTATGGTATCTTTAAGTGCTAAAAAACTGTGTCTCATTCTCCTCATCCACATTGGAATGAAGCAATCTTTACACAGTTTTAACCGATCGTGCTGAGTTACTTGCTCCTTTCTGTGTCCCTCGATCCTATAAAGAACAGCAGATAGGACTTGGGTCACTAGACAAGTACCACTCCACACCTTATTAAGCTTTCTGGATTGACCGAGTTTGCTCGCGGTAACCAACTTGTACACCAGATCACCTACCTCACAAGTTTATCACATAACTTCAGGTCATAATTCTTCTTTTGTCGTTCTTCTTTTGTCGATTCTGCATGACCTTCAGATGGTCCCATGCGATTTCATGAGCTTTGCACAGTGAAGTTAGGAGTTGTTTCAGGTACTCTGGAGGTTCTTGTCATTCATCCTGTACCACCAATCTGAATATGAGGTCCTTGGGGGGAAAATACTTCCCTGCCCAACATCATAAGATTAGCAGAGAAAGCTGTACTCCTGTTAGGCATAGCCCGTATCGCGGCTGCCAACTGTGGTCAGTCCTTGTTGGCACCTTTCACACAGCACCTAATCATTTGCAGAAGAAGTCGATTGTATCTCTCAACTTGTCCATTTGCCCTAGGACAGTATGGAGTTCTCCTGGTTTTGGTCACTTCCAGTAAATAACAGACAGTGTGAATTAAATTTCCGTCCACATTCTTCCCCTGGTTGGAATGGATCTGGAGAGGGCAACCAAATCTGAAGATAAATTCATCTAGGATCTTCTTCACAATTGACTCTGCAGTCTGGTCTGGTAGTGGGTAACACTTGAGCCATTTTGTAAATTGGTCCTTGAGCATTAGAATATAAATATTCCCACTCGAACTACGGGTGAATGGGCCTAGAATTTCAATATGAATTCTTTCCATTGGCACACCACCTTGGTATTTCCCCAGACCAGACTTTGGCCAATTCTTGGGTTTCTTGGTTAGATTACATGTGGCACATTTTTCCACATATACCTTGCTATCTAAAGCCATGGTATGCCTTCTCAAAACCCAAAGGAAGTCGCCTGATGTGTTGTTTGATGGGTCTTGCTCCCTGCGTCTCAATCTTGTGAGTTACAGCAGTGAAAAACCTAAATCAAGATCATTTTTGGAGAAAATATCGAAATATTCTTCCAGAAGGCTGGCTACTTTTGGCTTTTCTTGCGTCGTTAAATTTTGTCCCGCTTGTTCCAGTAAAGCTTGCATGTGGTCTGGCAAACTTTTGGTACAACTGTTTGAATCCCAAACGGCAATAAACTTGAAAAAATTTTGCCGTATGTCTGCACTTGAGTCCCGAGTGGCAGCAATTTCAAACAAATTTGACATTTTCTCCACATGGGTGACTTGTTTTTCTGGTACCAAATGATGTACTATGCTACACAGCACTCTAAAGGGACAATTACATAAACTCATACAACATGTCATAGGCAATACATGTACTTTGAAGTAGCAAGGTCTTCGGAACTCTGTCTAATGACGATAAGACAATACACAGCAATGGAACACTATCAATTTATATATATGTATATATATATATATATATATATATATATATATATATATATATATATATATATATATATATATCAGTCAACAACGAAGTGTGGTCTGGAAGTGACAGCTAGAAGTTGTGGAAAGAACGCCTCTCCACGTGGTTGGCGAGTTTTGTTCAACCAAGAACTACGTCGCCAAACTTCCAGCCTGGCCTGCTGACACCACCCTTCCAGTATTCCTGAGGGGAGATGTTCTTATTTCCCGACTGCACTACATCTGCACTGGATCTGAGACCAGTGAAGAATGAAAAAATATCCCTAATCTCGCATGCACCCTGTTTGCACTAAAAAATATTACATTATGCATGAACAAAGCATGTGCTGCATGCCCAGGTTGAATTTTGGCGAAACCTTCCAATGCATATGTTTGGCACTCTATTACAGGAAGGTACTTCATCTTTTGTGTTCTTGCTTATGTGCCATTTAATGCAGCCGGGTCCAATTAGAGAGACAGGGGAGATGGCTTGCTTCAAAATGTATATATTTAGAAAAATATACTATATATATATATATATATATATATATATATATATATATATGTGTGTGTGTGTGTGTGTGTGTGTGTGTGTGTGTGTATGTATGCAATATTATATTTACTTTATACATGTAAATATATATATATATATTGATAGGATGGACAGAGTAAAGTATTTTGTGGTACATTTAGTCACATAATAAGCTCAGAGTGGATTCTAAGCTACGCTCCCTCAGAAATCACTAATGGGTGGTTATATTACTAGAATCCCCACTCTGTATGCAAAGTTCTTCATAACATGTCTTCTACGGTTTATTTTTATTAGGATGGCTGACAATAACCCAGATTATGCACAAGATTGGCCTGAAGAATGGACCATACTAGATGTATGGGAGCCAGAGGAAGGGAAAATTGCAGATTCTGACACAGGGGAGAATGAGAGTGGAAGGGAGGTTACAGAAACCGCAACAGGAGGTTTAAGGGTGACGTGTCATGCTTCCACTATAAGAACTGAGACCCAAGTACGGGAGATGCTTTACCAGCATATCTGTTGGAGCCATCTTTCACCTTAAGCAAAAGGTCGGTGAGGGAAGACAAGGGTAAAATAGAGATGCTGGTACAGCCATCTAGGAAGAAAAAGTGTCTCCCCTGCCCTATCTGTCTTCTAAAGATTCCCCATGTGAAGAGGCATGTACTTGGAAATTACCTCCCTTGGTATATATCACCCTCTACGTCCTGCTGCGAGTGTGGCTTTCAATGCAATAAGGTAACTGGGCTTATGGAACATTTAATGGGCCATCAGGTCGGTGTGTGAGAATTTAAGGATGATTACATGCAGGCCTTGGCATCTCTGATGAAGGGTTTGCTGATCACTCTGGCTGAGGATCTGTCATGTAATAACGTTCAGGCATTACTTGAGAAAGTTCAGAAAGACCATCTGTACCACGAGGGAGCTGTCATCACTGATATCGAGTTGCTGCTATTTAAAGACTACAGTCATCGTGTGACAGAGAAGCTGTGTCCCCTCCCTGAGCAGATCACAGTGGCACCACCCCACTGTATCCCTGCCATGCTTCACTGGCGTGTATTAGCCTCCATCATTGGTACCCTCCCAAGTCAACGCATCGAAGTGATTCGTCACCAGCTCCAGATGGTCCATACCATCAGTATGGAAGGAGAACAGTGCCACATGATACTGGGGGGAAGTCCCCAGTATAAGCTGATTGATGCCCACTGTCATGTGGGGGAATTACTTTACCAGACCCATCTACAGAACTTGAATGCAGTGATTCAATGCCAGCAGTGCAAGGAGAATTTCCAGCCGTGGTTTCCAATCAGGTGTTTGAAAATAAGTTTAAAACACCTGGTGGGAGGGCTAACTTGGTACAAGATCCCAGAGTATACTTGACCTCAGGAATACACCCCAGGTTTGTCGGGGAGAAATCTGAACACAGATTATTGAAATGAGTGACAGATTGCAAGAATTGCTCAAAGAACCAAGGGTTGTCCGTATTGGAGAGGTGGGTATCGATCAGACAGTTCATGGTGATGTCAATAAGGCCACAAGATGACAGCAAATTGCCCTGGAGAAGGTTCTCCCTTTGGCCGCAAAATATAATCTGCCTGCAGTTCTACACTGGCGAGACGGTCAACAGCAGGGCCAGAGTTTGCACTGATGCCTGGATATTATGAAAGCCACCTTGCCTGCATTACAGAGAGTACACATGCATTGTTTCCATGGGGAAGTAAAGGACATGGAGGCCATCTTGAAAGCTTTTCCTAAAGCTGTTTTTGGCATCACTGCCAGATTAGTGGAGGGGAGGGAAAGGATCACAAGACAGATATCTTTACACAAGATGGTATTAGAAACCGCATCCCCCTATGGAGTCTCTTCGCTTCCTGTTGGTATTGTCACCCTGGGATGGTATTTCAGGTGGCCAAGCTGGTGACTGGCGCCAAGAACGTCCCTTTGTCAGTAGTATGTGATGTTACACACTCTGTCACCAAGGAAATCCTTGGCATCTGAGCTGACTGAACATAACTTGCTGGAGCAAATAGTTGGGTCGGATCTGTAACTGTCCCATTATCATAGAAATATAAAATCAGGGTTGGATATGGTCTAATCCTATAAATAATCCTCAAATGAAGTAATTTATCTCTAATCAGCTGGATTGAATGTCGGACTGACAAAAATTTTCGTTATCAAAAAGGTTGTGGTCTCTTTTTCAGGTCGGATCTGTTCTGACTGGCCGGGAATGCAGAGGCCACATATGAATGATATCGCATGTGGGGGAGTGGGAATAATTTGTTATATTTTATGTCTGCATGTACTAATTATGTGATGTACATTACTAATTTCATTAATATATAACTTTTCTCAGGTGCAGAGCACCAAGCAGCTGGCCAGGGCTGTGATGTCTTTGTTATAGCATGATAATTTTAGACCATATTTGTCAAGGCAAACGGGTTGCTAACCTTTTTTATTTTTTCTTTCACTTAAGGTCGCACAGGGATGAGTTTATGTAATTGTCACTTTGGAATGCTGTGAAACACAGTACTTCACAGACGTACTGAGATACCTGATTCAGGAAATAAATCTCATGATTCTTTAGACCCATGTTTAGGCCAAGTGTGACCACTACTCCTGGTATGCATCATATCACGTGAATTTTCACATTATACTTTTACATTCCAGTTTGTATTATCCTCTAGAAGTAGTGTGTTCATACTTAGCTTTGAAATTCTTTAATGATCATTAAAAAGTTATATCTTGGATGTTTGGAATGTATTTTATAGATCATAGGCCCTCTTCCTCTGTAACAATATTGCACAGCGCGTTACTTAATCATGTTAAAAACTGTTGACATTCAATACATTCAATGTTGTGAAAAAATATGATTCAAGATAAAAAAAGTCCCATCACCTTGGATGAACATGCCATCATAGTTCAGTATAAGACGTTTCATATGATCTGTTATGATTCAGTCAACAGCTTTATATATTTGTTGTGCATTTTTACTTGTTCCAATTTGTCAAAAATACTGTTAAATTTGTGGATATCAATGTATCAATGATTTTTAATCAAACCTCCCGAGCCTTTGTATTTGAACTTTTGCAGTGCTCAATTTGAGACTGAATCAACAGCTTCCCCCATGCACTTTATATGCACTGCATGCAACGGGCTCTGGGTCAAGCTGTTGACTGAGATCAAGATTTCTGACACTAAATTTAGACTAGGCATGCTGGTGTTTGGCATGCTCTGCTGACTCTCAGGCCATATTTCATTGAGTGGTGCAAGGCCAGAATTTCGGTGAGAATCGGAGAATCCATTCTCGTAAAGATTCTCCTAAACTTGTCCTTCTTTGAAAAGAAAATTAATTGACAAGAATATAAATACATTCTCGCAAAATTTTGCGAAATTCAGGCCCTGTGGTGGCCTGGGGTCCCAATCAAAGTATCAATGGGTCTGGATCTGCTAGGCACGGAAGTTGGTCCTTAATTCTAATGTCTTTCTACATAGAATTTGAATATCAAATTATCTTGTATGTATACATCTGAATTCCATTGAGGTCACTTATGTTGGTGAAAAAGCCTGAGTTAATGTTACGTTATCAGCACCAGCACACTAAATATACAGCATTCTCGCTGTTTAGTGACTACTGGGCATAATGAAAGACCAACTTCATATTGTAGGCCTAAGCCTGTATTTCTCGGAAGTTTTCCTTCCCATGCTACGGGGACTTCTGCATGTATACTCTACTGAGTACACAGTGCTGTATATGATTCTAAATGGATGTTAACTATATTTAAGATGTTTCTCGCAACAGAATGTACACAAGTCCATTATTTAAATGTGTAATTTTCTTAAGGCGAGACAATTTGACTTATTATTAGTGTTTTTAATTGCAGGCTCCCGGTTTCAGGTCAATGAAAGTGCTGGGATGGATGAAAAGAAACGTAGGATGTCCATTACTGCTGACAGAACCCAGAAAAAGGCTGAATGGGCACATCGCACATTTCAAAAATTGTGTATGTATAAACTGAATGAGGGATCTGAGCCAGGTAATATAAAAATACCAGAACTTGAAAAAATGTCAGATGAACATATGAGGGACACAATCTTTCTCGTTCCTTTAGAAGTGAGAAAGACAGATAGCACCAGATACCCGGGCAAAACTCTATTTCAAATGCTGTGCTGTCTTTAAAAATATTTACAAGTAAATGGACGCAATGTCAATTCCCTACATGACACAATCTTTTGTAAATTGAAATTAACATTAGATTCAGAGATGCAAAGGTCTGCTCGATCAGGCCTGGGAATGCATGTTAAACAGGCAGATTTACGTTTCTTTTCCGCAAGAAGAGAAACTGTGGACGAGTGGTGTTTTAGGGGCACATAAACCACTGTCGCTGTTGAGGTCCGTGTTTTAATGTCATTGGGACACGTTTTGGCTTACGAAGTGGAGATGAACATCCTTATCTGAACATCAAAAATTTTTCAGTCAAGTCTGATCCTCAAGGCAATAAATATTTAGAATACACAGAAACTGTCAGTAAAACTTTCAAAGGTGGTCTGGCTGACAAAAACAGGAAACCTAGATGTGCCAAAACTTGGGAAAGTGGAGAAAATAGAGAGAGCCTCTTTATTCCAGAAATATGTATCCTTGTGTCCCCAGAGGTCTGTCAATTCCTCTTTACATCTCAGACCCAAATCAGGCCAGAATCTTAATGATACTTGGTTCACAGCTCAGTCGATAGGTCACAATAAACTTCGGTTTATGTTGAGAGACATTATGCAAGAATGTGGGATTGACGGCAACTGGAACAATCATTCATTTCGTGTAACAACCGCTATGCGTCCCTCTGATGAACAGTTAAAAACTCTGCATCATGTCATCCAGACAACCAAAAGTTGAATGTAAAGATTCTATGCTCACAACTGTAACACCTAAGCACAGTGTCACTTCAGAGAAATTGCCTTTACAAGACCGTCAAGATGTGTCTACAGTCTCAGACTTGCAGCCAGGATGTATTATTAATATATATGGAGGAAAAGTGCAACGTTTACGCACATCATTGACTGACTTTTTCTGAATTGTAAATCTGATATTGCCGAATGAAGTTGCAATGTTAACCCCTTTCTCTTGCTTTACTGGTATTTATAATTTTGCTTGGTGTAGTTATTAAAACGTAAATATTCCGATACCTTTTTTTCGTTTTATTACTAAAATATGGGAGTCAAAATATGGTGAAACATGTTTGGCAATACTGCCTCTGGCGCATGGCAAAAGTCACAAAAGGCATATGTTTTCCCACTAAAAGTGAAGTAACATGGTAAGGAAAGCAAAGGGGACTTCGGACGAACGATTTCGTTGATCATGGTGGTCTCTTAAAACAGATTTCACTGTGTAGTGTGTGCAACTGGAAATTTCTATTCATTTGAATATTCATAAGCGAATCTGTTCAGTAATACTACAAGAATAGACAATTTAATAATGTAATTGATTATCAACATGTAATATATACAGTGGAAGAGACTGTCTCCAATGCAGGCTAAAAGTGGTAACACAACGCCGGTGGTCTTTCAATCGAGGTTTAAATTACAAGGGAAAGGTAGCAAATGGATTTGGAAAATGTTGGTCTCAATAGGCATTACCTCATTAATCATGGTGTTCACACAAATTATACAAATGAATGCAACATATGGTATCACTATTTGGAGCTGATGGTTCGACATGTCGCTTTTCTGGAGCACTCGCACTTTCAACAGGCAACATGTGCAGTGGCCATCAGTTAAAGCTGTTAATTGCTGTGTTTTTTCATTTATGTTTGCTTTTTTCACAGATGTCAGTGCTGATGTACATTTCAAAAAAAAAAAAAAACTATTGTTCTACATGACCCAGGAGGAAAAAGTTTTAATAGACAGCCATTTCATGAATTATCATTGGAAAACACTTTATTATGCTATATTTTAGGTTGGTGCCAACAAATGCACTACAGTTTCATAATTATTTGGTCTTTTTTGTTTTGTTTTTTGTTTTGTTTTTTCTTAAGTTTTAGGTCATCGAGCATGTAAAGCATAATATCAAAACCGGCCACCCTTAAGGGAACGAAATTGTGACCCATTGCATCTGGATTTGACTGCTAAACAGACGTAGGAATGAAGATTTGTGTTTAATGTACTGTTCTTGAATTGCCATGTGGATCCAAATCCCGTACCTTGAAATTGAAAGCGGCACATATAGATAGCAGGCATATACGGGGAGAAGTAATCTTCGAGGAAAGCTTTAGATAAAGCTTCAATTTTTATACCCAACTGACTCAACTTCCATTATCTAATGAAACCAAACCTTCTTTTGTAATATTCTGGCAGCTTTACCCCCCCCCCCCCTCAAAAAAAAAAAAAAAAAGAAAAAAAAAAAGAAATCAAGGATAATACCCAGCAGCGAATGACACATGGCAATTACCTATTTTCAAACCCTTTGCAGTAGTAAAGAAATGTATTTAAAACTGAGAGAGCGCTGGCAGTTAACACTTTTGATCAGATTCAGATTTCAGATTCAGATTTATTTTATTCGACATCGAAGTGAATACATTATATACATTTTGGTAATTGCGCAAAAACATATATGACAAAAACAAGATAGATAATAGTGAGAATGGAATTACCATACAGAAATTGTAGTCAGGGTGACTCTGCTAAGGATGATATACATCCGCTTCCAGAAGGGCCACCTAGGAAAAGTTGCCTTATATGTTACACCTAGTTTCAACAGAGATCCGGTCCATTACAAAGAAAATTAAAGACAAAAAACTCCGGCATTAATATACAAGATTTCAGAAAAGATTATGAAGTGTTATCACAGAAGAAGCAGTCGACAAAACCTTTAAGTCCTTAAATAAGGGTATGTGCATAATAATGTGTATAACATATTAAACGAATAGCTGACTTCTGAAGTTTAAATATGCGATCATAGGAATAACCCCAAGCCAACATAGAGTAATTAATATGTGGTAGAAACAGCGAATTGTAAATTAAAAGTAGTGTATTTATCGGAAGCAGATGATGTAGCCTTTTAAGTATTCCTATAATGCGAGCAGTTTTATTAGCATTCTTATTTATATGGGCATTCCAATTTAATTTTTCGTTGATTATCAGCCCTAAAAAATCAAACTCACTTGCTCTCTCTAATTGTGTGTCTTTTATTTTTAGATTAATATTCATGTTTAACCTACGTTGAGGAAAATAGAAAAGCATATATTTGGGTTTTGGTATATATAGAGATAATTTGTTTGCAGCAAGCCAGTGATATACTTTATTAAGTTTGGAGTTTATGCTGTTTGAGATATACCTGTTGTTTGACTGAGGTCCAAAATTGAAAGTACAAAGTGAATTTATAAGAGTTGTGTCATCAGCATAGAGTATTGACTCAAAGTTTTGGGTAGCTAGATAAAGATCATTAACATAGACTATGGAAACAAGTGGCCCAAGGATAGATCCTTGTTGGACACCAGTTATGATACGAAATGGCTTGGAATGAACGTCATCTAGCTGAACATATTGGGTTCTATTGTTCAAGTAGCTTTTAAACCTTTTTAGAGGTGTCTCATTAACACCATAATATTTTAATTTGTACAAGAGAATTTCGTGATCCAAAGTATCGAAAGCTTCAGATAGGTGTAAAAAGATTGTTAGGGGTATTTCTCCATTGTCGATAAATCTTATATATTGTATCAACAAATTCTAAAGTGGATGTTTCAATACTTTGAAGCTGTTTGAAGCCATGTTGACTTCTGTAAAAAATATGGTGTGATGCAAAATGGTCATACAGTTGACGAGAGACCACTTTTCAAAAACTTGCTAAAGAGTTGGAAGTAGAGATATAGGCCTATAGTTATTTAGATTTTTTTCGTCATCCTACTTATGTATTGGTATTACTTTAGCGTTTTTAAGTTCATCCGGAAATATTCCAGAGGTAAGAGATTGGTTAATTATATGAGCTAATGGAGTCGCCAGTGAAGACTTAATCTTCTTTATAAGTCTCATCGACAGCTGATCATGCCCCGAGCTACATTTAGGTTTAAACTTGTTTAATATTGATTCAACCTCAGCTGCGGAAGTATTTATAAAAGTGAAAATATTTTGCCACCGATGATTAAGGTACGTGCTGAAGTGAGGTAAGTTTTGCTGGTCTATATTGGCTGCCGGCTTTGGGCCAGTGCCTGTAAAGAATGCATTAAATTTGTCTGCTATCTGACTCTTATTTGATTCCTTTCTGTCATCAATCATAAAAAAAGAGGGAAAATCATTTTTTCTCTTATTTACATTTTGAATCGTTTTTATATTATCCCGTGTCTTTTTAGTGTCGTTTTTGAAATTTTCAAATCGGGAATGATAGTGATTCCGTTTATTTTGTTGAATTGATCTGTTTAGGATCTTATTGTAAATTTTTAAATTTTGCGTCAAGGTCAGAAATTGCTGAGAATCAGGATGTGTGCTCTTCATTTGTTTGTAGAGATTGTCGCGAAATTTTAGTGATCTGAGAATTCCATTTGTAATTCAAGGAGACTTTTTATGTTTATATTTGTTAAAACGGACGGCTTTGGTGGGTAGATATTTATCTTTAGAGTGATGTATTATTTTTATAAGTTTGTCATAGTTGTGATTAGGGTCACAGTTTAAATCATTATCAAGAACTTGCATGAAGTTAGTATTATTTATAGCTTGCTGAAACTTTTGAATTGACGCAGGATCGTTTGTTTCGATTTGAACATATTAAGGTGGGGCTTGAAGGTTTATCTTTTGGTCTACGCATGTAAAATATGGTAGGTGATCGGATAAATTTGTGAAGATAATGCCAGATAGACATACCTTGTTACTGCGGGTTAAACTACAAAAGACATTGTCAATCAGAGTTGCATTTTACTCAGAAAAACGAGTGGGTAAGCTTATTTTAGGCATAAAGTCGTTATTCATCATAATATTAAGGAAATCTGAATACGTCTCTCTGATATTAGTATTATGGATGAATGTTATCCATAATACTAATCACATCAAGTTTCAGTAAATATATATAAAATCAGTAACTGCTCGTCACTGTTAGGGAAGCTAAAGACACATTCTACGAGTTTACTTGTCACAATGGGCAAGTCTTTGGATGTATATCAAGTTTCGATTCATTGACAAAACAGCAAATTGTCGCTGGAATCTACCAAAGGCATTTTACAAAGCTACAGTGTCACATTTAGCAAGTCTTGGGCCGCATTTAAAGTTTCAATTAATAAACAAAAGCAGTAACTTGTCACTGCATATGCTCGAAGATACTTTGTACAACCTTCCTAGTTCTGACACAACACTGTTGAACACAAATTGCAGAACACAATTATGTAATACAGTGTGAAATGTTTTTTGGTCGTGAGGTATTAAATCCGTATACCACATTGGTATCCAATAAGCTATGATCCTGTTTTCACGGTTGAAGCTTATTCATAATGGGGATTTGGTCCAGTGGATATGCGTTTCTCATTTCAGCAAGGCGACTGGCGCCAAAGGTTGCAGGTTCGAGTCCCGCTCGGTCTGAACATTAAATATAGCGATAGAATCTGTGAATTACTGTAAAATGGACGTGATCCTTAAGGATATTTGGCAGGTCAGAAGGTCAATTTCAGAGTAACGCGGTATGCTTAAAATACATGTATATGGAAGCTCTTGTCCACCCAATGGACCCGATTCAGGTCGTTCTGAGCTTAGTCCATCACAAGAAACTGATGTGATTTTTCAATACCCGTGGTCAGGTAATGGGCGCCAGGGTGAGCTGGCAGGGGGTACCACAGGACTCCATTCCAGAGTTAAACAGGCGGAGACATGTTTCTGCTGGAATAGATTTTTGGAGAGAATATTATCTTAGAAAGATCACACCAAGTGTAGTGAATCAGCACGTTTAAGTAATATGTAAACGGCTATTACCGTAAAAAGCGAGCGTAACACTAAGCCCTATGGTGTATATATATATATATATATATATATATATATATATATATATATATATATATATATATATATATATATATTGAATTATATAAAAAAATCTTGTCGGATTCTGCAGCAATAACAGTTTTTCTTCCCCATTTCGCACAATTTTGTAAGGCCTATGTCCGTCACAGTGTTGGTATTGTTATAGTATATAATTATAAATGTGTGTATATACCTACATATGTATGTATTATATATGTATATATATACATATATATATATACACACATATATATATATATATATATATATATATATATAAATAAATATATATATATATATATCTGTGTGCGTGTGTGTACCATGCGATGTACAATATAATGTTGACTTACAATGTTCCTGGCAGTTTCCATTTTACTATGAATGTTGACTAGTAATGGGTAATAGGCCTAAATCCGGGATAATAAATTTAAACAAGTGGCATAAAGCTATGGCAATATTGCATGTTGAGTGTTGTTTTGCAGCTGGCTGTGATTTGTGGATTCAGGTGTTGTGCGATTTTTTAATAGAGAGCGATATGATGGGCATGTAGGTTTGTTGTTTTTGTCACTGTTATCATCACTATAATCACAATTGATATAGTTACCATTATCACTGTGACTATCATTGTCATCACCATAATCATCATCACCATGACCGTTATCATTATCGCTATGACTTTCATATTTTTGTCACCATCACTGACAATCATCATCATAATCGTCATCACCATAACCTTTATCATAGTCATTGCTATGGCCTTCATCACTTATTTTGTCACCACGATCAGCATTAATTGTCACCATCATCACCATGACCTTCACCACGATTTTTGTCAGCATCGTCATCCACATTATCATCACCATGACCATCATTGTGCCTATCGTCACTGATTGTTGTTTCATCTTCAATTTCAGTTGGCTCCTGCTCATCCAATAGTTCAGGTGGCAAAGTGGCACATAGGGGAAGGTCGGGCAAGACGGATCACCCGGCAAGACGGATCACCGCTGCATTTTTTGACGTAATCAATTTTGACGTCATTTTTATACGTCACCATATCCAGGTACTCGCCGTTAAACAGAGACGCCATTGAAAAGCGACTCGAGGCCGATGGTATGAATTGTTTGCACAAAGGTAACTTTTATCATTGTATTTGTCAATTTTCACCTAACGATAAATCATGCTAAATGCTGTGGATTTCATAATTTGCCAAACGGATGTAATTCACATAGAATAAGGGAAGCATAAGTTGTTCGATGCACTACGTTTCCCTCTGCCGCTTCCACCCGAGTTGACTGTAGAACAAGTAATTTTCAGATAGGCACTTCTGGGCAAGACAGATCAGGCAAGACGGATCACTGATCCGTCTTGCCCAGCCTGATCCATCTTGCCTGATCCAAGTGATCCATCTTGCCCAACCTCGCTTGCAAGTCTATCTTGACACTGATCCGTCTTGCCCTATATCAATAATTTAATGAGCTAACTTTAAGAGAACATGTCATTACCTATGCTACGTAACCCGTAGGCCTCCTCTATACTGTGATAAAATTTATTAAAATTGATCTCCTCACTTTGGTGTTTGTGCATGTGATGGTATCATCATCATTATTATTGTTATTATTATTTTTTAAATATTTCATTTTGTTAATATATATATATATATATATATATATATATATATATATATATATATATATATATATATATATATTATTATTGCTGTTGTTGTTGTATTGAACCGCAAGTGATGGGGAAATAAGAACATGTACATCGAAATCAAATACAAACATAATAAATATATACTAAGACAACAAAACTTAGGCTGAACATAAATCAAGTGTACTAAATATAAATCCTGAGCCGATACAAAAGATAAGTACAATTAAAAAATTAAAATCCAAGTGAGATACTTTAAAAATTCATGCCCAGGTTTTAAGTTATTAAGCTGTAATTTTCAATCGAAAGTACTGGGATGAGGGCAGTAGAAGCTTCTGTTCTTGCTAGTTGCAATTAACTATTAAATATGCTCACGTGAGCTGGAATCGTTACGATATACGTGTTATGTTTAAGAGTGAACAAACCGGTTTGGCGCCAAAAGTAGTCGCAATTAGTGGCAAACATTGGAGACGACAATACACAAGACCCCATTTTTCAAGTAATTTTACCTTAATTGTAGAAAGCGTTTCAAACTAAATAATTTTGCACACTTTCTCATGCTCAAATTATTCCTCGTTAAACTTTTTGTAATCCCGAAATTTATCATTCAATGCTCCTTAGGTCGCTTGGGGAAATATAGTAAATATCATATAATGATTTTTTTATTGCAATTTTGTGAATGCCGGATTTTAGATGATTTCTCGGCATACTCGTCAGTATAATAGATCAATGATAGTAGAAGACCCAGTAACTACCTGTCGGTTCAGTTATCAGCTGTTCCGTACCAAACAATGGTTGGCAAACTATGTCATGTCTCATCATGAGAATACGATTCTTATTGTTTTTCTCCGACTTTTTGAGATAGTGCATGTTTACAAGAGAAAATCGATGCGTGGAAGTTGGAGCACCGAGGTGATGAAGGCTGCCGTGACTGCAGCAAGGACCGCAGGAGGGTCGATCAGGAAAGCCTGCACTACCTATGGTGTACCATACACCACATTGCATCGCCACCTTGCTCAAGGCTCTGAGAGGAAGCATTTCGGCCGCTTTGAGAGAGTTTTTACGGAAGAACAAGAGCAAGAACTGGTCAATTATATCCATCAAATGGATAGGATGCTGTTTGGGTTGACCAGACACGACCTGAGAAGACTTGCCTTTGAATTAGCAGAGCGAAATGAAATACCACATCCATTTTCCAATGGACTAGCAGGGGAAGCGTGGTTCCGTGGCTTCATGTGTCGCTATAGCCTGAGTCTTGGGACACCAGAGCCAACAAGTATCGCCCGTGCAGCAGGATTTAACCGACCACAGGTGGATAGATTTTTCCACCTGTTACTTAACCTGATCATAAAACATGGTTTTCGCGCTGATAATATGTTCAACGTGGACGAGACAGGTATCCAAACGTCTGCAAACAGACCCCCGAGAGTGCTGCCAGCTACAGGAAAAAAACAAGTAGGAGTGATCAGTAGTGCGGAGAGAGGACAGACAATTACGGCTGTGTGTTGTTGCAGTGTTACAGGACGGTTCTTACCGCCAGCGTTAATATTTCCCAGAAAGAGGCTAGTAGAAGGGCTGCTAGGCGGAGCACCGCCTGACTGCAGGGCATAGTGTTCTGATTCAGGCTGGCTCAATCAGCACGTTTTTATGCTATGGATGAAAGAAATCTTTGTTGCAAGTGTGCAACCAATGGAAGAACGTCCAGCATTACTGACCATGCTTCGCATAAAACCATTGAACTGTTGGACTTTGTGTCTGAGAACCACACTGTTATCCTCTCCGTACCTCCACACACCACGCACAAGTTGCAACCACTGTACAGGTCGGTGTATGGCCCATTCAGTTCTGCTTATGAAAAAGCAGCAGACAGATACCAAAAAAAACGAATCCTAACCAACGCATTACCATGTATCAGGTCGCCTCCTTCTTCAACGAAATTTACAGACATTTAGGTCTAAACATGCAAGACACATTATATTCCATGGCTATCAGCCAATCAAATGTCAGAAGCCAAGGTTTCAAATCAAAATTTTAGTTCAAGAATAAAAATCAAAGGGCTTATGCATGCAGCTGCAAATGGATTAATAGTTCAGTTTCTGACTCAGTGCAATGCAGGTGTTAATAATTATATAATATACCGTATTCATCCTAATAGTAGCACACCCCCTAATAATCACGCCCCCCCACTTTCAATCCGAGTCGTCTAAATTCAAAATCAAGATATTTCCTGTAGTTTAGCAAAGATAGTACTTCCAAATGATAAATTAAATGTCACTGCAGCGTATTATATATATGAACTGTGGAGCCTTCAATACCCTCAATCAAGAAAGGAACTTATTCCATAGCCCCGCGAAAGCACTGCAAGATCCAGCAAATCTTTGCTTTGGCGCGGCATGCTATTAGGATGAATACGGTATGTATGTATGTATGTATGTATGTATGTATGTATGTATGTATGTATGTATGTATGTATGTATGTATGTATGTATGTATGTATGTATGTGTGTGTGTGTAGCTATAAGGGATGATGCGTTGTTTGCCTTTTTATGAAGTGTAAGATTATAGACCTGTTTTCACTGTCCATTTTGCTGCACCTAATCATCTTTCTATTCTATAACCAATTTTCTAATTTAGCATACTGTGGAACAAGGTGCCGTTACCAACATACCATTTGCTGCCCCCCTACCTGAATCAGCTGTCCCTCTGCCTGCAGCCTGCCCCTGTGCCTGCAACAGTTGCTGCCCTACCGCCTGAATCAGCAGCCCCTCTGCCTGCAAGAGTTGCTGCTCCAATGCCTGCGACAGCTGCTGTGGTTGAATCAATTGTACCAGATGCGGTATGGACACCTGTGTTGGCTGACTTTGGCATTACAGAAGATGAGGTACATGATGTTCATCCATAATAAATATATAATAAAGTACTTGTTGTAAAATCACTAATTGTAACGCTCTTCTTACTAGCATGGCACGCCCCCCACCCCACACCTTTGCAGTCCCACGCACTTTAAGAAAAGTAATTGGTGTCACCCCCCCCCCCCCGAGAAAAAAACTAAAAATAACAAAAATAAAAAAAAAACTTGCAGTGTGTTTCAAATCTTAGGTCTCATATTGTGAGTTCTTTTGATTAATAAATACTTATGTATGCATAACCACAAAATGCCACAAAATTATGGCAGTTTTCTTTACTTAAACATTAAAGGTATAACAAAATTGCAGAGGTAAGTAGTCAATACTCAAGCACCTTGCTAAAATATCCGTGACCCTGTTGTCACCAGTACAAATACGCTTATTTATGCTAGATATTTATGTCATGAATCAGCCTGGCTTACTAATGTTCAAAATTATTCTTTCGTGCATGTTTCGAATTTGGATTATATACGGAGTTAGAATTAACTTAACTGTGAATACAACCAGTGCTGGGGCTAGCTATTTTCTTCCAAAGTTCAGAAATTGTGGCATATTTAAAAGTACGTAATAGTAATGCTTCTGAACAACGTTGAATCAAGCTTTTCCATGTTGGTCAGCCTACAACCATACAACCAGCATGTAGAAATGACTACAGTGGATTGCCAGTTTTGCGCAGCCAGCACTTATTTTGCCACTTTGACGCTCGATGTTGAATTTTAATGAATGTAACATGGATTTAGAAACCGCAAATTTCTACCTTACCGTGCTAGCTGGAAGAATATTATGCCAAGATCAAAATCACTAACTCCAGAGTTTATTTGTCAGTAAATAACTTTGAAGAAACAAGCCAATGTTAGATAGGAATACCGGACTTGCTTTCACGTAGTCACACGTTTTTGACAAAACTCGAGCTTAACTTTCAATTTTAAAACTTAAGCGTTCCTCCTGCTAGCGATAGATTCTACATTTATCATCATGAATGAAATAATCAGCTTTTGTCGTTTCTTTTCATTCCAAGTTTATTTATTACTAGTATTAGCTTTACTTTACTTGAGTTCCATACTTTTTACACATTATGCCTGGAAAAGATGTTTTATGGGCCGAGTCTTCCGTGACGTCACTATACTACATAAAGATACTTTAGTGATTACTGCAGTAGAAATAACCATAAGCTTGTTTTGATTACTTCTCCTGGCACTAGAATTTGTGTCAGTCTTGAACAATTAATTGAAGGTCCTCAAAACTGTTAATTGAATTAAAATATTCGTAGCACACAGAGTTTATACATGCACTTGCTCATTCGAACTACAAGTAAGACAATACAGTGGTCCCTGCTCTAAAGACCACCTCTCGTGAAAGACCGCACTAGTTTTTAAGACCGCTATTTCAAGACAATGGCCTTAAATTTCTTTGTAAGCTCCCTGCAGTGAAAGACCACCTGCCATATGTGACCACTTTTGTCTGGCTTTAAGGGTGGTCTTAAATAGCAGGTACCACTGCACATGTAGAGCTTCAAGCCCATCAAGGCCGAGTAAATGACAGGAATGATAATTATTAAGGAAGTTACTGAATTTTTAAACAAACAATTTATAAATTTATCAATGGCCTTTGAAATAGGCATTCAAGTTTATTCTTTGATTTAATACAGGTAACTCCAGAAACGTCAAATATGGCAGCGGAACCACCAACTGCGGCAGCAGCCTTGTCACTAACACCTGCTTCATCTGCATGTACAGCAGCACTACCCACGTCGCGGTACACGTTTGCTGTAAAGCCTTCTGATTTAAGACCGCCTCCAGAAGGTGGCAAGAAAATAGCTCAGCAACGAAAAGGAAAAGCAATACATGCAGAAGTGCTTACGAGTTCACCGGTAAAAAAACAACTGAGGGAGAGTCAGAAGGCTAAGGCCAAGGTGACAAAAAAACCAGTCTCAATCTACAGTGAGCCCAGCTAACCAAAAGTCTCAACTTATTAGTACGCCTACAGCATGTAGGCGTACAGTTAGTAATGCTAGCAGCGGCTCAGGCACTATTCCAAGTCCATCGATATCTACTCAATGGGAGTGTCTAGTGTGCGGTGAGCTATGGGTTCCTGAAACTGAGGCTTGGATACCTTGTAGTATGTGTGGGGAGTAGGCTCACGAGCTCTGCACGAGCTACGAAGGTATTGGAAACTACATATGTGACTTCTGCGAGTAGTTACAAGCAGGACATCCTGTGTGAAAATTTGAGCATGAACAGGCAGGACAGTTCGCAAAAGTTTTACTTGAATAAAGTTTTGTGTGAAAATATTGGAAATTATTGGAAATGCCTTTTGTTTTATGAATTAGGCTACGTTGTAATGTCCTAAAATTTACTTTTCAGGGTAATGGATGGTTTAGGCACGAAGCTCAGCCATTAGTCCCGGGCGCTACTGTTCAAGCTGATGCCCACTAAACAATCCATCATCCTAATTCAGAATTTGTCATCTGCCCAGGAAAATGATAGGCCTAGATTGAAGACCTCAAATGTGGTTGCTAGGGTAACAGGTTCAGAAATATTTTCAAAATTATGAATTGGGGGCGGGGGTATAGTAAAGGGCTCCACCCGTCAAGTAAATTGTCCAGGATTATTGCTTGCAAACTCTTACAGCCACACACCTGGAACTTATATCAGGTTGATATAAAACATGACAATGTGACGTGACTTGAGTCTGTGACAATCGGCCGAGCAGTTTCAGAGAAGATTTTGCAAGCTTCGCTCAAAAAATGAACAAAAATGGAGGGCCAAGATCCTAGGAATTCAGACGGCATTTATTTTGTAAACTTTTAACCACATATATTAAAAAGAAATCCAATTTTATTCCTTGAATTTGGTCATGCAGATAGAATGAATACTGCAACCACTACTTACTTCCACATTAAAGAAATGCACTGATCCGTCTTGCCTGTGGAAATTTATCTATCTTGACCAGAACAGTAACAGAGGAAGTTTGGCAGATCATAATTAATAGGGAGATGTAAACTGTGGCAAACTTGCACATTTTTTATGGTAAAAACAGTCAATTTTGTGTCAGTGTTTTTAGTAGGCCGGGAAACCAACCATAATTGCAGACTGGATTTAAGTAGAGTGATCCGTCGTGCCTTGTGAGCTGATCCGTTTTGCCCGAGCATCAAATCAAAACGGATTTATTTCCCGAAAATATTATTCTCAGTAATTCCTAAACACAAATTTATGTGATAAAAGTTGTCATTCCTCGACTCGAAAATGTAAAGTTAATAAAACAGAGAAAATTATTGCTTGATCTTAGTAATTAAATAAAATAGAGAGAATAATGTAACTTTCATTTACTTCCACATGTTAAACCAATGGACTGATCCGTCTTGCCCGTGCAAATTGATCTGTCTTGCCCAGAAACATGAAGATAGGGGAACTCTTACAAATCAAATTAACTGTTGTGACATGCAAACCTGTGCAAAATTGCGTATTTTCTCATAAAAACAATACATCTTTGTATTTTTCCTTGTTTATATTCGCCTATGAAACCTATCGTAATTTTAGACTGCAATGAAGTAAAATGGTCCGCCTTGCCCTGTGGCCTGATCCGTCCTGCCCAGACGCCAGGGCAAGACGGGTCATTTTTTCAAAAAACGAGATTGCCAATAATTTGCAAATATAAAAGAATTAGAAAATTATTTCTATTCATAATTATGATTAACACAGTTAAGCATCGTTCACGACCAAAACTGTCTAATATAAGTTATACAGTAAGCAGTTATAACAGCTTTTCCTTAGGTGATCCGGCTTGCCCAACCTTCCCCTGCACACTTGCCAGCTGTGGGTAACACAACATGATCATGTACCACAGTGTTTGCAATCGAAATATATGATACTGGTGGGATGGTGGAAGTTCTTTGCAGTGCCGACAATTTTTTCCATTGAAAAGTTCCACCATATTGACAAAACACATAGCCTACACTGGACGTAATAATGTTGCAATGACATATTTTCACATCTGATGCCCAACTGGTAATTTTGCCACGTCTGTTGCAAGTGATGATCAAAATTGTTCACGCGTATGCAGAGAAGGTATCTCTGTGCTCCTCATGAGTTGACTAGTTTTAAAGCGAAGTACTTAATGCAGTGCTTCCATTTGGCACAGGAAAGTACCAACTGCCCTAAAATAATTTACATCACCTGCAACGCGGAAAATAATTGCATCTTCTTTCAACATGGATGGTGAAAATATATATGCCTCTGGTCATATTTTTCCCTTACCAGCAGTGACCAGTACGTGGTCAAACGGTATGACAAGCAATACCTGTATGTCTGTAATATAAAAATGAAGTCTGACTCTGCTGTTACATGCCAATGAAAACAACAGAGACAGACTTCATTATTTATATTTATATTCATATTAACACTAATACTAGAATTAAATTTGTCATAAATATTTGTGCGTAAAAGTTTGATAGCCACTGTGAAGGACCTTTTGTTTATCAATGGGAGGAGCTATGGGTGTGGCCAGCCGGTTGTTATGTAGCAAATTAGGCACTGGCACGTGCTGTGCTGTACATGATGTTACCATCAACTAATGAAAACAAAATGTGTCCCTATTCTTTCAATGCTAACCAAGACTCCGAATGTAAATATTTTCTGCTGAAACATGTAGATCTACACTCACCCAAAGTATCAAAGCTATACAAGAATCAATTTATGGAAAACAGAAGTAAAATGAAATATAGAGAAAGTATCAGATTTTATTCGTTAATCAGTTGGACTAAATTATGTTCTTTGATTATTTGAAGAATTACAAATTGAAAGAAAATGTCCTTTGCAAATTTAATATAGTTATGGAAAATACAATTTATATGAATGAGAGAGTAATGGATATGGGAATTTTAGTTCTGGGATATGGGTGATGAAAGTAAGTGAGACATTAGTGATTTTTTTCAGTATTTATCATGAAATGAGTGCATGGCACAAAATTATTGACTTCTAAATCATGTAGACCTACACTGTTACAAAAGTTTCTTAATTGTAATTCAACACAGTGTGTGAAAAATCAATTGGGGAGTACTTTTTGGATATTTTTAGTTTTCGGAAAAGTGGGAAAAAATAACCACAGGATGTTAGGTTCCTAGTAACTGCCCCCTCCCCCTCCCTCCACAGCAGTTAGGCTAATTGAGACAAGCACACTTTGTCCTACTTGGATGTGGATTTCATTCCGCAACCTTCCAGTGTGGTAATGACTTAAAACAACTTTTAAGCTGGGAAGGGAGGCACGACTCAACAACTTTCACGCTGGGAAAGGAGTCGTCACCTGAGGATTGAAGTGTGCTATCTGCACTTTTTGAAAAAAAAATGAGTTAATGGTCTCCTGTCCTTGTACAACCCATTAGGTATATTTTCATTCCTTTTTTCATATTGTCAAATGCTAAATTGAAGGTACAGGCTCCAATGTTAAATTGTGCTATTTGCAATTGCTCTGAAATCGTGAGGGTTGAAATGGGCTATCTATACAAGAAACTTTTAACCAATCATGTATGCTGCTGAAGGTCACGTGATCAGCTTCTGCATCTTTAGAAAGCAGTGTTGCAGCATGACTGCAGTGTGAACATCGTCTGTTGTGTTAGAGCTGATCTGTGTCCTGATGCAAAGAAGGCCGCACATTATAATCCATTATAGGCCTAGGTCTAGAGGATCCCCAAGGGGATTTAAGTGATTCGTGCTCGTCAATATTCGATACTTGTGAACTAAAAGAGTATTTATCTTTTATCTGTGAACAGTGACAATTTTAAGAAAAGCATAATCGAGATTTTTTGCGTTTCATGACTCCTTGAAGTGCATTTATTTCATCTGGTGAAGCGCGTTAATCGCGATGGGAAACCACTTGCCTCAGGTTTCCACAATCGCATCGACCTATGACGTTGGCATTGGTGGTCACCGCAATATTTAAAATGAGTAACATAGGCCTACTATTGAAGGTATAAACACTCCCTTCTTATATTTCACGAAAAGTGTTAAATGCCAACACAATCAATTACTGTTAGACTGGAATAAAATGATCGTGAATGAATTTTGTAGGCCTAATTTGGCAAATCAAAACTAAACAAGTTCAAGCATTAATTTCGTTTTCCTTAAAATCATAATAAAGACACCAGAAACCCTCTGCAAATAAGGACGCCTTTCAAGAGTTCAACGCATCTGAGCAAAAGGACGGGCCATTAACAGTACTGCCACACTCCCGTAAATCAACAACACTTTTTGATTGTTTGTTTGTTTTTCCTTTTTTTGTTTCGCCGAGACGCCCCAGCGTGTCCGGGTGGTCGTTCCTCCAGTTTTCCAGGCGGGGACATGTCCTAGGCCTAGGTTCCTCTGAGAATTGAAATGTATCCTAACAAAGTAGTTTTATTAAGGAAACACAGACAGAGTACAGCGGTTACCGTATGCTATTGCGGTAGGCCTATACGAAATCTTTGCTTCTTCTGTGCAGTGTATTCAGTATTTCTTTGTAGGCAACTTTGGAATCGTGCGAAGCGCCAGCGGTGAGTGCATGTGGATCGACGATCTGCCAGCACCAAATCTGAGCTGGCAACATGTCGTTTTGGAGCCGCTAAGGCGTCGTATTTTAGTAAGGGATATAATAATATGCGAGTTCGCGAATCATTATCATGTATCACACTTTATTGACGTTTCCTGAATATATGTATTATTGACATGATTTCCAGAATGCCCGCTAAGTTTGAGACTTTGGTTTAAATAAAACTGTGGACATTTCCCGTGATGCATGAAAAATTGCGTTATAGGCAATGGCGCTTCACACGTGGAAAATCTCGTTCACTGGTTAGCCGCGACAGTTAGACCGTGATTTGGAATCATCACTATAGACTCTGCATGATACTATAGATAGGAACACAGTTCACATACGTACGTAACCGTGAGGGCTCGCTTGTGCTCGCTATAATCAACAAATGTAGAACTTATAATAAATTTTGTCAGTTTTAAATTCAGACATGTTTGAACGATGAAAAACTCACAGTGTATACCTATATTACCCATTCAGTAGAAGACTAGTTACTTCTATTGTCAAGGTTTGCTACCTAAAGTCTTGTTGGATTGTTTTATATTTATAGTCCAGCTGACACAAATACACATTTACGGTTTTCTAAAGTCTATCCGTTTTGTAAGCACATGGCAGTCTTCCAAACATATGTGACATAGGATTATGAAGGCATATTAACAAGAAATCAATTACAACCTGAACATGCAGAACAAACTAGGATTTTTATATATGTGAATATCAAGCTTTTGGACAAATAGTACAGAAACACATGATCCATATTCATTAATTCTAAACCGAACAATGACAGCATTTCATTTTGATGTGGTGCAGTTGTGACAGATGCATGCAAACTTTCTTGAAATATCGATATATTCAGTGTATTTGAATACATCACTTCCCCAGGGCGAGCGACATGAAGAAATTAAGAACAAATAGTAAACAGTATCATCTTTTAATCTGTCCGTCATTTCATGTTCCAGACGTCATTGATCTAGGTTTCATGTACGCTACGCAGTGACATTTGAAAATGAAATATTAGTGTCAGTAAAAAAATTGTGGTTGAGTGGTATCTTTTTGGAGCTGTCCTAATAGGGAGATTTTCTTATATCTAGAAAAGATGAAACTGCCATGCAGAGGTATAGTTCAGTGTCTGCCTATTATTTCTTTGTAAAGTTATTTTGATTTACCTTTGTGGAGCAGATAGCACGTCAAGGTAATATTCATGTTCAACATTTAAAGCTGCATAATCAACTAATCTTTGCAGGTGCACTAAGTCCAGTTCCTGTGTGTATATTTTGACAGAGACAGAAAGCATGGCAAGATGACAGACAGTCATGTGCTTGTATAGATGTTGTGCTTACAATGCTTAGATAGACAATAAAGTCACAGTAGGTTAGAACTAGGTCATAATGACCTAAAATCAAATTCTAATCAGCTAGTGGTAGTCCAAGAATACATCTATATACCATATTTGACAAAAACCTGTCCAGGCATTTTGAAGATATTGCGGTAACAAAGCTGATATCAATAGTAGATAATTGGTATATTATTCTAAGGGCAGGATCACACTCTAGTTTTATTACCCCCAGTGGAATAGTGGCGTAGAGATAGCATGCAGCTTTGTCTGCTTAGGGGGAATCCGTTAATCTTACCAACTGCTAATATGACACGTTGGAAAACTCCTGATCTACGTGTTGGAGCATGTGGTTAATGTTCACAAACGCTATGTTGTCAGGAATGTTTGACGCCCCTATCTATTTCCTTCTTTTTGGCAACACATTTGGCTTTGAAATTGGCTCATCAAACACTGTTAAATTGTCAGAGTTGTAGCACAAAAGTTGAAGTACAGGGCTTTTTATAAAGTAGGGTAATGTTACTGGCCAAATTAGTCATCCGCGACTGGCATGATGTCACAATCATTTTCATTGCACTTGGTCTTGACTGGTAGCTTGGAGGTATCCACGTTGGTTGGATAGATGTTTCATTAGACCGTTGTGGTTTTTGTTTTTGTTTGTTTTTGTTTCTGCATGTGCATCAGCTCAATGCGCAAAAGGGTCAATAAAACCAATTTTTATTTCACCACAAAGGGAAAACAATTTTCCTTTAATACAGATACACGACTGTTATATTTCGCGTACATTTCTACTACTATTAATAAATGGAATTAGTGTCATGTTTAAAGAGTCAAGGATTTCAGGTTTTTTTCTGAAATTGAGCAAATGGATCTCGACAGATTTATTTATTATCATTTCAATTCAACAGTTTCAGTTCATGCTCATGGCCCATATATGTACAAAGAACTTGAAAGAGACAAAGAATCATGAATACTATCTTGACAGCACATGTATAGCACCCCACATTCAGGCCCCAATGTTTGCGTGCTGCACTCAGTATAGTGAACAAAAACTCCGCGACTGCTTGTATTGTTGCGTTATCATAGAAATTCAGCCTCTATTGAAGGTATGCACATTTCTTATCATGATCAAGTCAAATGATGGCACATCATGGTAAACACACATCTCACTAGCGCCACATATCGTATCTATAAATCTTAGAACTATACAGTTGTGTCACTTGGGATACTGGCAAAATGTAACATGTCAAGAATATATCCCTTCAGCCACTTTGCGAATGAATCTTTTGTATTGTCCTAAAAAGATTAATAGGGACCTACCTGTAATGGACTCATGAGTAAAGCAGTCAGTCAAGTTTTTAGGAATACATGTTCAAAGGACTCATGAGTGACGCAGTCAGTCACGTTTTTAGGAGTACATGTGCAAAAAGCAAAATTTTACAGTGAAACGTAAATCACATGAAATTTATGTTTTATCCTTTGAAAACAATTGATGACATTTCATTATTTAAGACTTTTGATGATTTGTGAGATTGAAACAATTTTCATTCAATTTATACTCAGCAATTCTGAAGCACTATCAACAAAAACTATAAAATTGATTTGCAAAATAAATCAAAAGAGGGAATAGGGAATTAATTATTTTAAATACCATCATATATATATATATATATATATATATATATATATATATATATATATATATATATATATATATATATATATATATATATAAAGGTACGTGTAAATGTAGTCAATCCCGTGTATGTCACGACTGGTGAAAAAATCACCAATTCAAAACGCAAAACAGTGATGTAAAATTCTCAAGCAAACTGTAAAAACAAATGTATGTACTACAGTTACGTAAGAGTTCTATGTATATACAACAGTTTCTGAGGGGTTCAACATACATAAATTGTCTACATTGAACACGAAACTTGCACCATATATAAATTTAGTCCCATTGAGTGGAAATCAGTATCAGCCCTGGTTTGCGCCTTCAGTTTATGTATGTGTGTATATATTCTGATCCCATCACAATTTATGGCTACATGGGTCCTTGTGTGTTGCAACCTTGCTCCCATTTATTGAAAGGCCCCTTAGAGAAGCAGACATGCCTTCTTATGTAATTAACTCGTTATCGTTATTGCGCATGTGCCATTGTGACACCATGTAATGCATGTATTTTGTGACCATGCTGGGTCATACAATCATAAACCAAAAAAAGACCAATGCTAGGCAGGTTCAAGGATATGAAAAATTAGAATGGTGATTGTCCCAGACCAAAAAGAATAACCACAAACAATTTAAGTTGTTATTGAATCACATTTATTTCTGGAGACCTGTCATAACATTACAATCTAAATGTAAACTACTGTGGTTACAAGGGCGATTTCTTGAAGTAGACAATGACTGGTGAACAATGTCTTTTCAAAGAAGACTAGTAAAAAGAATGTAGCCATCACTTAGTACAACTTTGGAACTGGTCCTATACCCAAGCAAGGTGTATCTTAAAGTTCAAACATTAAAGGAAATGGAGTTTAGTTATCACCTTGGAATAAGCTATGTTTTAAAAGGTATGTCGTACAAATACCTCTTGATTCATATCTGAATAATATTTTTTTTTACAAATCCAGGTTACTGCTTGAAAATCCAACTTATCATTTGTGTTGAAATTGGAAGGAAACATAATTAAAAATCTCAAAGTTAAAATATATAACTACAAGTTTTACTTTCACCAAAAACCCCAAAAGGGTCCAAAATACTATTTCTGATAAATCTTATATCTACTTATGAATTGTATTGATTGTCCTTGTATAATGAATATCAAATGTAAAGGCTGGCCATGAGTAATTTGTTTCACCCAAGTCTTTAGGTGGTCTAAGTATTACTGTTCTTGTGTATACAAGTCCTAGGTAAGAATGACTACTCAGGCAAGCCTGACCTGTTCTACTCTTGATCCCCATAGCTAACACAACTTAAAAACTAGAGTCAGACTCTCTCTCTCTCTCTCTCTCTCTCTCTGTCTCTCTCTCTCTATATATATATAAAATCAATTCTTTTATAATTTATTGATGATAATATAATCAATGGATTTATGTGTTTTCCAAATTTGACAGAAGTCATGATATAATGCCCATTTTTGTTCAAAGATTAATTGTCAAAACAGGATTTATTTTTATCTTGAAAGGCTTGAGTCAAATTTAAGAAGAAAACCCACAAGGTTTAACTAAATTCTGAATAAAGTGGCCATCCTATATCCCATCATTCTAAGTGACCCGCTCAACCGCGCAAAAGAAAAAGTGACGCATTTGGCCGTACAAATAGCTCCCTTGAACAATAGACCTGTTCATACCGATCTGTACCGAACTTTTCCGGACCGTAATTAATTATGCATTCTATTGTTGGCCTGATTGTCCAATCAGCAAGTAGCCGAGTTGGGCCCACGCCTTCATATGTTTACAACGGATGCAACGGCAAACGCTAGTGATTACAGCATGGATTGTGTTGAAAAGTGCAAATCTTTTACCTAAATTGTCACATCAGTGGTGATAGATTGCTGACGGTTTGATTTTTCGTTAAATCCAAGCACATCGAGTGTTTTACTTTCTCATGCTTCCACCTGTAATCCGGCCAGCATGGCCGAGCATAAAATGTAAACAAAGCAGGGTGCGCTTCCCGAAGTGAACCGAATATACCCGAGTCCTATGAACAGGTCTATTGCCGCATGCTGGTGACACGTTATGGTCATATAGGCATCCATTCCACATTAGGTGTCGGTCCAAATTTAACAAACTCACAGCAATATTCTATTCCACATGGGGAAAGGCACCACAGAAATCTTTTAAGATCACTACAATCACACAGCATGGAATGTGCTTAGTGGGCACTTTCTGGAGAACACAATCTATTATGGTATGTACAAAAATGATGATTTCGTGTGTTTTCCTTTTTGGTGGCTTCCTTTAATCTCAGGTTGAATTTGTAGTTTGGGACAGAGGACAGCATTAACTGTTATGAAAAGTCAAGTGTTCATTGACAGCAGTCAAAATTAGTAATTTTAATGATTCCTATGTAATTTAATGCTGAGAAAAGGGACGGAAGAAGTGTTCTCTAAAGTACGGTGCTCACCATGAGAGGTTTTGCTGTACTCAAGGCGGTTAAAATGAAGCTTAACGCACACACCAAGCCTATTGTTCAGACTGGGGGCCACACAATGAACCATAAACACTTAATAAGTCAAACACGAAAACGAGATTTGAAAAAAAATTATTGACTCTTGAAATGTATGATCTCATTAAACGGTGAAGCAAGATAGCAATTTGGACATTATTAGTAAAACTTGATGCATTTGACAACCTTGATGGATGACGTTTCTCTCTCTCTCTCTCTCTCTCTCTCTGTCTTTGTGCTTATATTGTTTTTTAAAATATATGACGTTGAAATTTTTGTTATCCAATGTACATCAAGTAAACAGACCGTCTGTAGTAAAATTCCTGTTGTAGGTAACCGTACCTGCCTTGGGAAAAGGTGTCTACCCTGGTACTTTTGATTGAGTTTCGGGCCTTAGGAAACTTTTTATTTCATTTTAGGTTATATGAAGGCTATAAAAGCTTATTATCAGCTTCATCTCGTCAAGAGAAGAAAAAAACCCTTTGTAATATTAAGCACCTAAAACTATGGTCATGATTCAATTAAAAAAATTGTAAAATAAATTGAAAAAATTCTGATGTTACCTGATATTTTTGGTGATATGTTACTCTAAACAGGTACACTTTACGGCTGTACACATTATGCATGTTAGGTTTTTCTCAATGAATAAATAAAAAATGCAAATCCCTGCGTACTTGTTAGAGGGAGGGATCATCTAATTTTTTAAATATTAAAGCACACATATGGTGCTGGTGATACCATCACCTTTTCTGAAAAGCCTACACAGTTTCTCTCTCACTCTCTCTCTCTCTCTCTCTCTCTCTCTCTCTCTCTCTCTCTCTCTCACAGAAACACACATACACCCACCCCCCACCCCCCACACACAAACAGATTTTGAGATTTGGTCGTATTTGTTCTAAATTTCAGGACTTTGCATCAAGAACCAAATTTATTCACAATAAACTTGAGTCAAGAGGATTCAGAGGTGTACTTTTGATCAAATATTTCTACAAATCTTGCTGTAAATATCCCGAGATGGTTAGAAAGTTTGGCTTCAATAATTTTAGAGATTTTGGACTTCCCTGTTTTGCTACTTAATTTTATCTTCTGGCATCATTCTGTTTAAATGTTCACCTTTCAGACATTTTAGGCTAGCTTGTTTTCTGTTAGGTAAACCCCCAGGGGCTACAGGTAGCAAGCGGCCTACGACAGAAACAAGCTTGCCTAATTGTACTTGATATCTGGTTAACATTTTCATTGCATTCTCTGGACATAAGTACAAAAGACTTTCATTCTTTTCTGAATTGCCCTATAATTCTACTGTTAATATCCAAACATTATTAGAAAGTTGGGCTACAATAATTAACAGTTTTTAGACTTGTCTGTTTTGCTATTTAACTTTATCTTTTGGCATCTTTCTGTTTTAATATTCACTATCAGACATTTTAGGCTCACATGTTTTGTGTGAGGTAAACCCACAGGGGCTACAGGTAGCCAGAAGCGGCCTACGACAGTAACATGTTTGCCTAATTGTACCTAAAATCCTGTTAAGGAAAATTGTTTTGATAGGATGTTTTGGCATAAATGCTAATGACTTCCATTTTTGTCTGATATGCCTAAACGCACATTTACTCAATATTAAAAATTTACTCAAAATTGACAGTATTTTCTCAAATGTCACAAACCTGACACATTAAGTTGACACATTGACTCAGGGTTGGCAGTGAAATAGAGCTTAATTGTTTGAGGAGTAGGTGTCATCATGTTGTTTGTTTAACATCTCTGGTGCAGGATGTACATTGTTACAGTCCTTGTTAGGATTTCCCTAAGTTTGTACAGGTGGTCTAGCTGCAACTGTTCATTTTTAGAATCACTGGGACTGAATATAATGCCCCAGCTTGTTTCCACTTCAGTTAAACATTGGCGGATGGTTTAACTAGGATAAGCTATCCAGCTAGAAAGGGTATATATTGGTTCAGGGGTAGGTCAGATTGTTCTTATCTGAACATGTACCATGCATATTTGGTAATTATGGTTTGTTTGACAGGTATTCTTCTTTGATATGAAGCTCTGCATTTATAAGCAAAACTTCACGTATTTAGCTAATTCATCAATTGCCACGTTCATATTTAATCATTATTATGTGGGTTGTCTTTGCTGAATATCTAGCTGAGACAAGGAGCCGCTACTCAGAGAGACATGTACGGGTAAAAGGCTCCGAAACATGTTGAGTAGTTACCCGCTGAAGACCTTTGAATTTATTTGGGCTAATACAGCCTATGTCAAAATGTTACAGAGGAACGCGTGCAATATGGACAATAGTACTTCTATGTATATAAGTTAGACAGGGACAGGTTAGCTTATGGAGAGTATATATATATATATATATATATATATATATATATATATATATATATATATATATATATATATATATATATATATATATATATATACATATAATCTATATGTATTAAATGGTAAATAATAATGTAAAATTATGTGAACTTTGACATTTCTTCATATTTTGGTCAAAAAGATACGTTGCCTGTCGTCTGTTAACATAAATGAATTGGAATTCTGATACAAATGAAGAAAAAGGTGTCACGGAACAAGCTTACCATGGGAGCCAATGGTCCATGTTGACGTGCATATTCTGATGACGCATGGATGAACATGTATCTCTGATATTGTCATTAACCCTTACCCCCCCCCCCAATCGGCCTGGATAAAATGTCATCTCTTTCAACTATTTCCATTTGCTGTCATTGCTAATGAAAAACATTTTGAAAACAAATGTAGGTAAAACTACAAAAATAACATGCCCAGGTCAACAGCTTTCCTTACCTGCACCAAAGACAGCTGTTGACTCAGTCTTAATCCAAAAGGGAAATTGTTAATTGTCTGATTATGTTTAGATAAGAACTCAACATCAAAACAAAGGACAATGTGCAACTTTGTGCTTTTGTGACTGGGAAACGAAGAACGTAATTCCTGGCACACCTTTTTTCGATAATTAGTTGTACAGATTTACATTCCTAAGACAAGAGACAATTTCTTGTGATACTTTAGCTATTTTTTAGATAAGTCCAAAAATGTTCAACACTTCATATAGCAATCACTGCTTCTATACCAAGTGTCCATCATTCAATGTAATTATATTGTGTTAACCTATTCACAAGTAAATTTTAAGAATATCAAAAGTAGAAATTACATACAAAATTTCACTTTTATCTTTAACAGTATTACAAATGTAAATAAACAATTATAAGAAACCAAAAGTCTAAATTCAACAAGTTGGCTAAGGGTCTGTCTGTCTTGGTCTTACTAACGACTCACTGTTATTTTCCTTTCTCACGATACATTGTGCCATGTTTAAATGGGCGTTCAAGGTGGGTATGTGTCCATGCCTTCGCATTGCATTTGGATTTATAACTAACGATGATAACTGTTTCAGACGTAACTGAGAGGGCAGATTAAAGTTAAAATTACGTTGACGACTCTTTGCTCTGGTAACTCAGGAGAACGGGTGTCCTGAAACCTAGCGATACTAGATACCGATACCGCACCCATCGTGGCTTAGCCCCATTTCTGAGGCATCATCGTGTTGTTTTGATATGAGCACCATCTCCGTCTCATAAAAGGTTGTATGTTTCACGCAGAATAAATACCTCAATTGCCCGATTTACATAACTGTTCCTTTCCAGTGTCTCACATTTATGGGTTCCTTGAAAGTCTGTGTTATTCATGTTGCATTTTGGTAAAGTTCCATGACATAGGGAATAAGATATTGACTTCGTTTTTGCCGCCGCTGATAGAATTCCGTCGCCAACTCGTCACGGTGCCACATTGAACTTTACATTTTTTATTAATGCCGAAATCCAACTGATGAATTAAACAAACTTCAAATCTAAAACATGGAAAAAATTAAAAACTCAAATAACAATACCAACAAATCGTCTTTTATTCTTCCATTACCATTAAGCTTACTCTTAAAATGAAAGTATCTTGTAATGTGCATACTTTCATTCACATACAAGCAAAATAAGTTGAACGCGTAAGTTAATTATAATGGGCTGAATGCCCTCACTTCAAGGAGGGATAGATATGTGGAGCCTCTTGCTTCTCAATCCATTGGGGGCATTCTAACTTTCAATGATCGAAGCATGACGCATGCTCTGTTTGTAGAGCAGACCAAAATTTCTTGAGACAGTTATCTGGTGGGCTTTTTAAAAAAAGTCTATACTTCAGTATTCGAATTGGGCAAAACGTGTGTATTTTGAGCCAACAAATATTAAAACTGTTTTGAATTTAGGCCTAAATGCAAGTAGAAGTGACAAGATGTCTGCTCTGTACCACTAAGTCTTTTGCATTTGAAATTTGTTAAGCCTTAATTTTGAAGGTGAACGGATTCTCTCACAAATTTCTCTGTTTTACATGATTCAAGACCACGGAAGATCAGGGGCTCCCCCATACATTTTTTTTCAGATTTATACCCCTTTCCCCCCTCACCTAAGACCGACAACTGTCAAGGTCTTTCCCCAGAACTTACTATGGGACCGACCAGTTGATACTTGGGGGGGGGGGGGCTTTGCATTTTATTAAAAAAAATATGTACGTCCCAACATTGCTGAAAAAAGTCCTTCGTTGTATCACCTGAAAAAAAATAAAGTACGTCATTCCTTTCGAAAAAAAACTGCTTTGATAAAAAGATAGTATAAATAGTGGCATTTAGGTTTTTTATATATGTACATGTATGATTCTCGAAATATTTGATACATCCACGTTTCTATTCTCGTCTTGGCTAACCAAGAAAAAAAGCTGTTTATTTTCCCATTAAATTCCGTGTATTAGTGGGTCAATAGCTTTCCTTGAGAACTTGAGAGCCCACCATTTGTCGCGAAATGCCAATTTGAATGACGCAGAACCGTGATGTTCCATTGCTTTACAGGCTATATACATTGTGCAGATTCTGTATCACAGTATGGATATGGCAATTCTATACATATAAATGCAGAATATCAAACTGTTAAGGAGAGTCCTGCAGTCATCACTCCACCCATTTTAGACTCAGAGTAAATATCATAAAATATCTAAATATTGATACAATAGAAGGATTTTCACAATGCTGTTGAAGTTTTAATTTCACACCGCCACTCAGGTATCAATACCCTGTCCCCAGCAAAAGAAATGTGAAGCATCAATTGTTACATAGTTCTTAATTAATTGAAGGCAATGATGGTAATTTTAGCATTTTAATAGTACTCTCCTGGTTTGGAAAGACACGTTGATAAAATTATCGATCTTCAATTTTCTTCCATTGGATACTATTGCATGGGGAATGTATGTACATTACTTTCAAACCAAGTGCCTGTAGACTTCCATCGACTTCCATCAGTCTACAATAGTCTTTTATCATGTGACGAGCCTCCCCATAGGGGTGAGAGGTCATACGACCTTCAGAGCTGAAAAAAAGATGGTGGATGCCAGTTGAAAGCTTCTCAAAATGGAAAATAAGTTCCTATGAGTAGGGGTTTAATTCACATTTCACAACAAGTGCATCTATTCAGTTAGAGTAGACTCTGCCAAAGGTGACTATATCATGCACTCAATCAACTCAACAAAATATAAGAGATTTGGTAGATAAGTTTTTAGCACTTTATTGCAGTAACTTGCATAAATTAGTCTTCATGTAATGCACATATGCATGGTATGAATAAAAATCAAAATTGTATATGAATGACTTAAATCAGGTTGCTGTTATCAAGCCATCTGTTTGATACATCCAGGTGCTTGAACAAATCAAAATAGTCAATTGGTTGCCAGCATTTACGAGAACGGTAGGAAAATACAATATTTAATATGAATTTGGCTCGATAATCCTGTAATTCCTATAAATTTGGGACCGAAAACTTTCGTCAATAATAGTAACAAAAACCAGTTCAATTCTTGGGCTCTAGAGCACCCATGGGTGGCCAAGACATAAATAACTGCAATTAACCCTTTCAGTGCCCCATTTGGACGTCGACTGAGTCAACAGCTTTCCTCGGCGCCCTTTGGGCTTAAAGTGCAACGCGCCCAAAGCACGCCAAGGAAAGCTATTGACCTGGACTGTTTGTCTCTCTGGGAACATAGGCATGCTGGTACTTGAATGAAAGGTCTATGGATGGAGAATTTGAATCTGGAATGATGATAGTCATTCAGGCTCATCAGCACAACTTTTGCTGTGATTCGCTCTCGAAGAGCTAAGTAACGGTCCCTAAAATAGCTTGATCTGAGAAATAAAATATAAGATAAAATAAAATAAAATATGCAACTAATTATTTAAAAGTGGGTATCACTGAAATACACGCGCATACCCATTAATCTCTGGAGATTTAACACGTCTCACCTATATTGCACAAATATAATAAAGTGAAATAATGACAAGAATATCACACATACAAGTATTTTGATTCCCCAATCGAAATACCTTTTAGGCACAATCATTCAAAATAAATGATTTTGTAAACACACACATATTTGCCGTACATGGCTGACGTGTACACCTATCACATCACATGTTTTAGGTCATCATGTGGTTATTTGGCGTGCAGGTGTCTGTGGTTTACAGATATTTTATTTTCAAAATATGTTTAAACCACACACACCTGCGCGCATAATACCCACGTGATGAGCCAAAACTTGCAATGTGCTAGGTGTACACAGGTCCATGAAGGGCAAGCAAAACCTCTCTATAAAAGATCATGAGATTATTACATATACTTGAAACTGCTACATGGTATTGGTGATGTATAAACTAATGGAGGTCCACGTTTTTCTGCATATCTTTGATCATGTATAAAAGGCCTCCCTTATGCCATATTTGCAATTCATGGCCCCCGTATAAAAGGCCTCCCTTATGCCATATTTGCAATTCATGGCCCCCGTATTTGACTAGCACATCACATGTTTTAGCGTATCATGTGCGCGGGTGTCTGTGGTTTTGTGGTTTACACATATTTTATTCTTGAAATAAAATATGTTTAAACCAGACAGATGCCTGCCTAATAATCACTTGATGAGCCAAAACTTGTGATGTGCTAGGCGTACACTGGGACCATGAACAGCAGGCATTATCTCTCTATTAAAGATCATGAAGATGATTTACATGTACTTGAAACTGCCACATAGTATTAACTAATGAAGGTGTACTTTTCTGCATATCTTTGATCATGTATAAAAGGACTCCCTTTTGCCAATTTGCCGTTCATGGCATCCGTGTACGCCTACCACATCACAAGTTTTAGCTAATCATGTGGTCATTATGTGCGTAGGTGTCTGTGGTTTAAACACATTTTATTTTCCTAAACATAAAAATATATTTAAACCACAGACACCTGCGCGCCTAATAACATGTGATAAGCTAAAACTTGGGGTGTGCTAGGCGTACATGGGGACCATGAACGGCCAGCAAAACCTCTCAAAAGATCATGAAGATGATTACATATACTTGAAACTGCTACATGGTATTGGTGGTATGTAAACTAATGCAGGTCTACTTTTTTCTGCATATCTTTGATCATGTCAACCAAGGTAGATTTTGGTGGCATAGTCTTTGTTGCTTTGTACATATTTTAGCGCATTTTCCCTGTTGACCCTGTACGTTCAGTCTTTCTTTTTATTGTCTTTCTTTTGTTTGTACCCTTACGCCCGGAGGCCATTGATTCTTGCAGTGTGGTAACACCTGTGCCCTTCTTCCTTGACAGTGCTTTACGAAATAAATCCAAGGTTGTCTCAGCCTTGCCATGTGCAGATTTCACTTCATCTACCACACTACTGGCTGTTTTTAACAACTTTCCCCAAAACGTTTCTACTTCTTTCCTGCCTGGTTTACCTTTTACATCTGTGTACCATACTTCCATCTGGCTATAGCCATCGTGGGCTGTGTCACAGAGTTCCTTCAGGTCTTTGGAGTAATTAGCCATTTGCTCAAGTTTAGGTGTAGACGTTGCTGTATCTGCATAATCCTTGTCCAAACACGCAACAGCTCTATATTCTTTCCGCAACTTCATTAAATTGTACAAAACTGAATGGGTTTAAAATATTCAGTCTCCTGCATGAGTTCTGCTTTTATAAAAAGCAGTGATTTATTCCATCTTCGCTTACGTTCTTCTCTTGCCCACTTGTACATTGCCTTATTAGTATGGAACTGCCAATGTGCAGAAGAGCACATTTGGAGTATATATTGGTTACTTGATTTTTGTTTTAAATTTTGAGGGCTTACATACCAGAGACGATGGTACTCCTTCTTTAAAATGTTTTCACTCACATCAAGGTCTTCATGACCAAAAGAGGCTGACGGGGATCTCACAGTAACTTTCTTGGCAACAGGCTAATTGCTGCTTGGTGTGGCGTCAACTTCAGATGATTTGTCGACTTGAAATTCCTCGGAAAATTACCTCTGAAACCGTCTTTGCTCTATCGGAAGCATAGACATACTTTGAAGGTCATCTGGTGTAACATCTTTGATATGTTTCACTTTCTTTACACGCAGTGCAATAAACTTTGGGGTGTAATCCTCAAGGTCAATATCCTCTTGCCAGGCTTTAAGTTCTTGGCCGGTTGACATGATGTACTGCAATAAATTGTATGACACGTTAAAACATCTAATATTTCAAAGGTAAAAATTGCCAAGAAACATCCTTCTCTTTGTACTTTTTATTTTTATTTTTTAATATCTACCCATAATTTGGTAATATCAACTGGCTGTTTCAGTACAACCTTTTCTACTAATATCTAATTGTTAATCTCGTTGTTTATTGGATCATTTATCCTCTCCTTTTATTAAAAATACTTTTTTTTAGTATTTAATGTGAGTCCACCACTCTCATGCATGGCCAGCATGTGCAATTTAACAGGTCATTCTCTATTAAAAACCAAATTAATAATTAAGTTTTAAACACAAATAGCCTATGTACCATAAAATAATCACATTGATTTATTGATTGATTGATTTTATTTAGCACCAGATAAAAATACGTTTGACGTATACATATAATACAATGGAATGAATTCCTGGTACTGGGATAGCCCAAGAAAGTCATGTGACTTATTTCCATTGGGACTCACTACAGACAAAAACTTTCAAAATTAGGTATCCTATTTATAAAGCAGGCCCAATCAGTTTTTAAAACTAGTATGCAAATTTAGTTTTTGGCTTTTTTAATAAATCCATGGTTGTAATCCTCTATTGTGATGCGGTTAATTCTTGCGCCACCTGTGTCACTTTTCAATATGTGTTTTCACTACAAAATACAAAATGCTCCCTGAAAAGTTTCATGAGCGGGCGAGCTCAAAAAGCATGAAGAATCAACGTAGGCCTGTAGGCGTTTGATATTGCTGCATCATTATATTCAGCTTCAAATGGGGAAGTATTTTGGTGATAGAAATATGGAAAGATGCACTTTACACGACACGCTCAAGAAGGCAACACTTTTACATGCCTTGGCCCTATATTGTCTATCTGGCTAGCATCGTGTCCTTGTGAGCGATATTATACATTTTCATATAGAACAGAAAGTGTTGAAAAGTGTAAAATACCTGGCGGACGGTCGCTTCTGGTCATAAATGTATTTCTGTTGTCACAAACCACATTACAGCAGTAGTGTGCATGTTCTTGCCCGATCTTTAGGAGGGAGGCGCATGTTGAATAGACTGAATACGCCACAGGCCCGTTTTCCTGCAGCTATTGAAGGCCGGGGAGCATAAATGTTATCAAATGTCGAATCAGTGGTGCATTCTTTATACCGATCGCTGATCCGATATACTCTTTCAGTGGTATGTTTTAAAGACTGAAGCACCAGCTGTTATCTTTTCACCAAGGATAGCTGTTGACCCAGATGACACTTTGTCCTGAATATAGTATCTTCAGTCTTGGCTTGCTGGTACTTATGAAAATAAAAGTCTTTGTATGAAGAATGTAAATGTGATATTAATAGATGACTACCACTTTTTGTTTCCCACGTCAAGATTTGCAGGAATTAGACAAGGCCCTTAATAATCAAATCTCTAATGACTTTTGTTGTATTTCCATGAGATACACAAAAAAGGTATTTGCGTACATGGGATTGCCAAAATATTTCCTTTAATCTTTGAAAAATAATTTTGGATAAAATGGACTTCTACAAAGTAGTTGTGGTGTGTGGTACTATAAATAATATGAAAAAAAGTTTAAAGGATAATTCCGTTTATCTTATTAGAAGATCAAGTAAATAACCCTGTAGTAAAGGGCATCGGTTTCCTTCAAGTAATCAGTACATGATATGAATAGGATCTTTATGCAATTTTATTTAAGAAGTCCTGAAGTGTTCATCTTTTTGTTACTTTAAAAAAAAAAATTATGCCCTTCATTTGAGGTATGAAAAGGGCCATGAAAGTTTGGTATTTGGTATTTATCTTTATTTATCTTTTAAAGAAGCTTAAAACTTGTATTTGAGAAAATTGCAGAAGGATTTAAAAAAACTTGAAAAACATCAAATAAATATGGATTCTGATAAGATTAGTGCTATCAAGATGGGAGTATTGAAACTAAAAATAAAAAAGACTTCAATTCCACCTGTCTTACCATGGAATGGAACACATGGCAATATTAACATTACTAATTCATGTACTGTTGACAATTTCTTGTACTTTTTTCACATTATTTTGACAAATAGAGCCGATATAAAGCAATGTGTGTCAGAATGTGGCATTACTGTGTACTAGGTCCTGATAAAAGTTCATGAATTATTCCTCAAAGGGGACTTTGCTTCTGGAAAGTACATATGGCGTAGCCAATTTAACCAGTTTAAAGGCACCACAGATATAAATGCACATGGGTCTGAGGACGAATTCTTTCTTAACAAACTCAGGGACCTTACATCCACTATATTTTTGAGTGAATGTTCTCAAGGTGATCATTGCTACCATCCAGTCAGCACTCATGTAGGCACCATAATTTGTTAGAGCTATCCTGAGTCTGGTGCCAAAGGATTACAGGGTGAAATCACACACTGGCTCCTGAAAAATTACACAAAGCCGTGTGCCAAGAAAACAGTAAATACTGACGATAGATGCCCGGGTTTGAGGACTTACAACAGGAGCGAATTTGTAAATGACATGCCCCTGTTTTTACCGATCGATGTAGTTGTGTGCCCATATGCACTTACCAATAAGCTGCAGATCTTGGGACACAGCTACACACTTCAGTGTATCACGTATGGCCATGGTGGACATTTTGTCAGCAACTTTCGAGTAGGAGGCACTTGGTATCTGTATGATCGACTGGAAGAGTACCATCGCAAACAAACCGGCATCACAAAACAAGCAAAACCAGTGCCTCCTACTGGATATGTTAGAAATAATGTGATCTTTGTAAGAGACACAATTTAGTTACTCATCCCACCCCAATCAATGTTTTCCTGCTAAAATCCAAATGTCGTCTATTCATTTTCTGGCTATTTTTCCAAATTTTGGATTAATCTTGTATAGGAGATCCTTCCCAATCATATGCTCATGGGCAACAGCTTTCCTTGGCGTGGTCTGGGCGCAATGCGCCCAGGGCATGCCAAAGAAAGCTGTTGACTCAATCTTCCTTCAGGGGTTTATGGTTGGCAGGGCGGCCACGCTCTTGCCTTCCACCTCTGCCACCTGTATTCAAATCCCGGCCTTGGCGGCATGTGGTTGGAGTTAGCTACCTCTCCGATCGTGAACGATGGTTTTCCCCGAGATCTTCGGTTTCCTCCACCAATAAAAGGTTGAAAAGTATATGCCAACATTTCTGCCTTGGAGAGGGATTAATATAGGCTTTGCCAGATTCCCAATCCATGTAAAACACATGTGTCTATACTTTTCCTTCCGGGTAGAATGAGTAAATACCATATTTTCTGAACTGGTTCATCCAGATTGGGTATATATTTATTAACTCTATTTACTAAACTAGTTCATCTAAATTGGGTTCAGACTGCAAATAGCTGTTGGCTTGGCAAGATGCATATACGTGTGGATATGAAGAAATAACAATAAGAAACACTACTTTTTCAGAATGTCACTTTATTTTTGCAGAATCCAAAGTACACAAGAACTTGTTCTAGCATTACTATATTTTTACATATATACCTTTGTATATCTGAGACAGTCACTACATTGGATTTAAATACAATACTGCTTAATACATTAGCATGTTTTAACTTTATATATATATATATATGTATATATATATATATATATACATATATTTATATATATATATTAGAAGAAACATGCAGTATTTTGGTTGCGCAAATAAGAATACATGTTTGTGTTGATCATGTTGACTAGACAAGATGCTGTATTATCATATTTTTAGTAATAATAAGCAGACTTGATTGGTTTATTATTCCAAAATATATATCCACACTCAGTGCCTCAAGCAGCAAACACATGGTTTTTCATCAAACAGGTGATACGGTTTATATCGCTATTGTTTTAGCGAGCGAGCCTTGCTTTCGCGTGCCAGCAGAAAAGCTTGTGTAGCACGAAAATCAAACAGGTGATACGGTTTATATCACGGTTTAGCAGGCGAGCAACATAATTATTACTAAAAATATGATAAAATCTTTATCACAGGCTAGCTTCACGTAGTACAGAGTTTTACTTGGCCTTAGTCAGCCATAGCACATATGGGCTTCGCCCTATGTGGTATGGCTGGCAAAGTCAGCTTTAACTCCGTACTATGTTCAGCAAACCTGTGATAGCTGATAGTACCATAGTTCACTGGTAAACATAAAATGCACAAATTAATGTCTCCCTTATGCCTTCAATATACAATGTCAATTTTCCCAAATACCAAGTGTTGTGTTTATTTTGTTTTCATTGAAAAAACTGTAAATGTTAACCCTAAAACAGTTCAAGAACATATGCATCCCACTAACTTCTTAACCAAAAACAAATGTACGTTGAAGTCAGAGGGAAAAAAATTATGTACATCTTGTGTGCATTAAAAAAGTAGGTTGATACAAAATGCATAGCCCCCCCCCCCCCCCCAAGTATCAAATGGTCGGTCCCTAAACCATGTTACACTAAATAATTGTTTGGCATAATGACAGTCAGGGAATTATCCAGCGTCTGATAATCACGGCAAAATAAAGTGTGCACTGATTATCAGAATATAAATTAACAGACATGTACTTATTTTTAAAATCCCAACCACCATTGATCAATAATAGCATCAACCAACAACTGTCTGTACAGTGCCCTATGGGACTATTTAATTGTTTTGTCGTACACTCAAGGAATCTATTTCACCAATGGCAGATAAAATCGATTGCAGTTACATAATTATTACTAAAATATCCTAAAGGTGTTGACACATACAACTAAAATCGTGTTCAAAGTTTGAACTGTTTCATTTGTGAAACGACAAAAAAAAAACAAAAACAAAAACAAAAACAAAAACAAAAAAACAAAAAAAAAACAAAAAACAAAAACAAAAAAAAAAAACTCTTTAATTCCCTCACAAAGTTTTTGCAAACTTCTTATAAAAAAAATGCAGCTCGGAATGATGCCAAACTGAAAATTGTTATCCCTTTTCTCAGAAGCGGACTGGGCCCAAGGCCCGGCGATGTTAAACTCCGCGTGTTTACATCTCGGGTCCGGCAAGGGATTTATTTGCGCGAACCTCGCTGATTATGGAATATATATCAAATTTAACTTATAGGATTCGACGTTTTTATAATGTAGCCTAATTTTTATTTCGGTAAAATGAAATGCAAAAGCACAAGAAGCTGCTTCAGGCGTGCCAATTTTGCACTATGCATAGCGTACGCCTAGCGGTACCTAATATTAATCACATTTTGTGCATGTACCCCTCATCCTGCCCCATCCACACCCACACCGAAATCGCCGCCTGCCACTCCAAAACTCATTGCTGTAATTTCAACACAGTGACCGCTGTTGGCAGAATCGTGTATGTTACGCTACATTCCTATCTCCGGCAAAAGAGATCAAAGGGGTCGGTGGATGGCGCTGGGGCCCCAGTTTGTTGCTCATACAAAACGAAACAACGATCACTTGTCTCACGAGCGCCAGAAATGTAGCCTGCATGGATAACACCCTCAGACAGCATTTGCGGTGGTATCGTCGCACAGATTGAGAGAAGGATAGCTGATCCATGGCCACCATACCCACTCGAAACTCTCTTGGAAGAGAAAGTGTTTCAGGGACATAGGCCTAGATTTTGTTGTGATTCTATCTTTTTACATCCTGGATATGATAATGGGAAACTTGCCATGATGGAACTTGATGGCAAAGAAAGAACAGACGATGACCCAAAGCTAGTTGATGAACATGCAGATGTTCCCATGGTGGAACACTGCCGGGAAATCATTCTCTGAAATTACTGTTTCAATGTGCTTCATCTCACACCCACCCGTGTGTTTGATGTCTGTGGTGCGGAAGCAAGTTAGTTTAAAAGCATCAGTGCATTTGCACTCATAAGTACACATGAGGAGCCTTATGAGGCATGAAAGTCTCCAGGTCTTGATGTGATACTGCCCATGGAAAGGGCCAGGCTGACGGTGCTGGTGGAGTTGTGAAACAGAAAATTTTACTGGACATGGTCTATAAGGAGGTAGTTATAAGGAATGCCATGGGGATTACTCATACTGCAAGGACACTGTTAGACCTGGTGGGCAGTACAACACACAGAACACTGTCACTGTGAAGCGCGAGTTTTTCTTTGTCCCAAAGTCAGGCCCAAAAGCTGTCAACAGGAGCCACCATACAAACAAGTATCGTACCTACCCTGGTACCAGACTATTTCACCAGGCATGCTCTACTGGCACTGAGGGGCAAATTAGGATCTTGAGACAAAAGGACACAAAATTTAGAAAACCTGAAATACACTTTTTGGGGTCACTGCATAACCTTTCCTTTCCTGTAGATTTTTTGTTATTTTGCTAAAAATTGTGTAAGTTGGATCAATATTTGTGATAAATCATCATGGTCACTTGTGTAATTCTTATGTGAACACTGCAACCGACAGACATTAATTATGAAAGTGTTAAAAATAGAATCAGTTTTTTTAGCTTTCAGCCTTTTCAGCCTAGTTATTTTTAAACTTGTTATGGGACTTTTGAAGTGTTTATTTGATGACCGTCTGAGTGATGCACAGTGCAGTAGTCTGTGTCAACAGAACTTGTTCCAAGAACACATCCAAAAGTGCTCTCCTTTTCATAAACAACAATATCGAAACTGTATGTTAAGTATTCTACAGTGGAGTCTCAACCAAAAATATAAAATAAAAATAAAATTCAGAATTGAGGAAAAAAGATTGTGGGTGCCGACGGTAATCCGTTCTCTGAAAGCAATTCTTAAATCCATGGAGATCAAGCAAGTGAGAAATTGGATCAAGTGCATCTAAGGAAGCCTGAAATTTCCTATATAATTATGTAGCCACCCATCTCAAGTTGCAGTGTCGTAATGTGTCACTAGAGGTATTTAGGACCATCAAGTTAACCAGCAAAGTGTCTACCAGTTGGCCTTAAAGTCGAACAAGATGTTTTGAAGCACTGCCGTTTACAAAGATTAAAAAATTGAAAACTGTGATGCAGTTATGAGCACTTGTCCAGGGAAAACACGACAAAGAGGATCCTTGGAGATGGACAATTGGCATGCATTATATGCAGTGACAAGGATCCCATCCTTGTCTGCTGCAACAAGAACACTGTGCGCCTACATGACTTACAGATATCGACGGTACAACGCATATGGTGTACATGTACCATAGAATTGAGCATATTGTCCAAGTGAAGAGAAAACATCTTACATGATTATGTTATTAGTATATTTTCATTTCAAGTATTTTTGCACTCCCCGACCTATTTTCAAAGGGCAGAGAAAGTTTTCTAGGCTCAGGCATTGTTCTGTGTTTCAAAAATATTAAAAAAAATTGAGGTGTATTTTTTACATGTTCAGGGACAAGTGTTCACTCTTTTGCATGTTCTTATCTAAAGACAATCATGTATCCTGCACTAATATTTTCTTATCCCTGACAACATGACATGTCAATGGAGTGCCCTGAGTATATGCTTGATTACTTTTAAATTGCAGGTTATTCATTATGAAGTTTTATTAAGACATTAGGAAGATAACATAGCTTGTTCACGTTTATAATTTTAGTTCAAGCACTTCTTTAATTACATTATATGATATTAAACATTTTATTTTTTATTTTTTTATTTGCTGGGCCTATTTGTATTCCATTTCTTTCTTACCATACACCATAATGGCCATGGGTACTAATACAGTACATTTGTTTGATTTGAAATTGCAATTGCGATTGTGGATTTTGTTGCATACATTATTAATTTAAAAAAATAACCCAGACCATTGAGCTTAATAAGCTGAATTGCATGTACAATTTCTTTTGTCATGCCTTCAATTATATTTTTCCTTAACTTAATACGCTGTTAGAACACACAATCACTCAATTGGGTATTATATTTCGTCCCATCTTAATTAAACAAGAATAACTCAGGTCATTGGGCTTAAGAAGCTGAATTAAATGCATGAAGTACAATTTCTTTTTTCATGTCTTCAATTGTATTTTTCCGTAATTTAATAGGCTGTTATGACACACTATCACTCAACTGGGTATTATGTTTCCTTCAGTAAATATATATCTTTGGTTTTTATATTCTTGCCCGAGGTCTCTTACCTTTGTGCCTCACAGAGAAAGCATTTTTATAAGAATTTGGATCCATTACAAATGAGTACACATTGAGAATAACCAAGAAAATAGTATAAGAAAGTCTGGATAAAAATTGGTTCTAATGTCAGAGGAGGGACAGAAATATGTACATGTTGTTGTCATATTTTATGTGTTGAATGAATTGTCTAAGATTAAATATACTCTATAATATTATAAGATAGTGTAAATGCAGGAATCTTATCAAAAAATGGTTAGCACACAGATTGTAACAACCATTTAATAAGTCTGTAAAACTGATCTATTTTATATAGATTTTGCTTGAAAATAAACATGTCTGAACAAGTTAATGTAAAACATTGTCAAAGTTTGTTTCAAACATTATAGGTAGCTTGTTGCAAATTGTTGGTAGGGGTGTATATTTAAGTCTATAGCCTAGTTTTGACATCCCAATAGGCCCAAATAACAAAAACTGGACAGCCATTAGCTGCATCGTACATGCACAATTTACTTTGTGCCGAGGCCTACCAACTGCAGGACATCATTTACCAACTACAAATCAATTTGTGTTTACAATCTAGGCCTTCAGGTAAAATAATGCAGCATTAGACCAATTTAGATGTACATGTTATTAATGGAGGCACCATAGGACATGAAAAACAACTACTATGCATCACCATTTTTTCTTACAGGCAAATCCCAACAATCATGCATAATGTTGGCCAACATTGTTTGAACAGACTCATTAGTTTTAGTTATGTGGGTTTTTATTTTTATTTTTTATTTTTTAAGCGTTGTTATTGTAAAAGCTCAAAGTAAAGACCAATCTGGAACATTGGCTTATAATGATGTGTCTTGATACTCAGATACGTTCAACCACGTGACAAGTTCCTGGTCAAACTAAATAGTAGGGCTTAAGCCCATATTGGCCTATATTTTAGCATCAGTCGAAATTACCAAATTAACAAAATGGTTACTATGTACATAATTATAGTAGGCCTGATGATAAAAATCATCCTCATGAGCTTAAGACCTCTTAAGTAAATCAAATAACGACAATTTGAGGGCAAAATCATAGCAGACAATAATTTAGCCTGAATGTTTAGAGGCAGCACTACCTGTTAGATCAGTTGAATAAATATTAATTATTGTTATACTCAAGCCAAACAAAAAGTATGTGAAGCTTTGTTATTGTATATATATAGTTGAAAACACATTATAAGTCAGGGTTATGTTGAGCATGATAAAGGACCAAAAAGTACAAAAAATGGCTGTAAATCAGCCGAATGATCGAAAAATAGCATAGCTTGGAGTGTTCAAAATTTTCAATTTTGAAGACCGTAAGGGTACCGTAGAGGTAAAGGGCCTTGCCTGCTTAAGCCACATAAAAATATCCCGGTTTATCATCAGTGCGAATGATTTTTGTGCCGCACCAAATTGAAAAAAGAAAAACACAATTATTCATCAATATTTGTCAGCAGTCAGGCGTCATTTGGATGGAAGATCGCCAAAGTGGACGGCCAAAAAAAGGGAAAAGTATTACTGAATCCGTCCTATATTTAGCGGTTACCAGTAACAACTGGTTTCGTCTGCAGTATCTGTTTGCTTCATAATCTGACCGAAAGGCAAAATTTTGAGTTGTGACTGCATAGAAATGACAAGGTTTGCATACTTATCGTAACAAACATTCATGATATCCCGCACAGACAAAGCAAAAGTCAACTAGCAGAAGTCTATTTTATTACAGTTAACTCTTCCAGTGCCACTTACGCAGTGTTGACCATTCGTCGTGCCCCAGTGCCAGTTTTTGTGGTGCTCGACACATCTCTAAAATTACAATATTTATTTTGCAGTATTTTTCTTTAATCACTTTTACCACGTGTGATTGAATTCCACAGCGTCAAAGCATTTTCTTTTATTCGTTGCTTATTTTACAATCAGCGGATAGTTTAAATATACGCAAGACCAATGAAGTCCCAGCACACTACGTAAGTTGCCTTCATCGGTACCAAACATACAGTCAGTCTCTTCACGTATGTCTTGCAATCGTAACAGAACGTTTCACAAGAACTAGCTGAGTCCTAATCCTTTGAAAATATCACAGATTTTACACAGTGACAGCACCAAAAGAGCCAAATTTGCCGCTAATATTGTACACGGCTCCCATGCTTTCACCAACGGCATGTTGTTGCGACCTGGGAGAAAAAGTGCATGGTCTGATCGATTGCTGTGCTCCTATAGGTCCATACTAATATACTAATCTTCAGTGTTAAATATTGTAATAGGTCATATGGCGATGTGACTACATCACCATCAGCCAAAAGAAACGATCCTCTAAACAAAAGTTTTAATAATTGACACAGTGATGTTTGGCATAAACTAACTGCATTGTAGTCACATTTAGCCAAAGATAAACCATATTGCTGACGTAGACAAAGTCCTGAACTTTCCAATGATACCAAACATGCGGTATTTAGCGGGAGTTATCCAGTATTAGGGAGGGCAGAAACGACTGCAATTTTGCCGCTGTTTTACATTGTTTTGCCAGTATTCAGCGGGAAAGTTCTTTAAAAATAGTGCCTGGCACATCTGACTCAGTTAAATTAAATTTGATATTTTTATGTGGCAGTTTTTAAAACATCGACTTTAAAATACCTCATTTGGCAGTCATATAAGCCCAAGTTGTGCGTGCGCTCTTTCCTTTGTCATTATGTTTCCTCAGGCATGCCAAACATAACAAAATTGCGCCGATAAAAAACAAATTTGGTTGAGACAATGAATGTCAACAAAAATTAATGTGGCTATTAAAGAGTTAAAACGGCGCAACTTCACAAGCAGTCGAAGCAGGGGAGAAAAGACATGCTCACCAGGACCCAAGTAAAATAAAAAAAAAGTAGAGCCCTATTTTAAATATTTGGCTGGTGCCAATCAAGAGAACTCTATTGCAGCCATTTTTGTGACATTCTGAATGAATAAATAACCTGTATGGGAAATGGGGGACTGCCGGGAAGCTTAAATACTGTCAATCATCTGAAGGGAAAAAAAGGTAAAAAAAAAAAAAAAAAAACCCCTCATCACTTTTTTTTGAAAACCCACTAATGATAAACCGGGATATTTTTATGTGGCCTTAGCATGCAATGGGTCTTTCAAATTTAGACTGGGACGCTGGTCCACCAGCCAAAATTTACAGACTCCGTAAATGAGGTAGATCAGCTCTCAGTGCTTCCATATAATATATATATCCCTAGCGGCAGATCTATTGCTAGGGCTGAAGAGCTTTGCTCGCTTTTGACGTTTTACCCATATCAAATAAATTTTCCCTAGTTGCATGGTCCGGATATGTAGATATTTGACACTTTTTGTGTATATGAAAGATAAGTAAATTCATCGGTGCTATGACAGCTGTACTATAGTTGAGGGCACGTATGTATTGGAACATGACACCACCATTTAACTGTGCCACGGCAGCACCGACATCTGAGCCAAAAGTGCAATTGCGTATTTTGTTTCCACATACTCAAATATTGCTGAAATCTTACAGCTGCAAAAAAGAGAAAAAACTATTTGACTGACATTAGAAGACCGAACCCCGGGAGGTAAGTATCAACATATATACGGGCGATTGTTGGGTAATAAACTGTTGGCTGAAGAAACAGATCTTTGCTTAAAACGCAATCATTGTTCTACTGTTAAACTACTATGGGAGGTAAGTTTACTTATTTCTGCACATATTATTTACTTTTCCCCTGATCTTAACATTTACAGAATATGAAAAAAGATACAAACAAACACCAACCACCACCACGGCCAAGAGCAAAATAGAAAAAGGGCCCTATACTCGAAACCTTCTGTTCACATAAAGATGAACAATATCTATCGTACCGTCAATGTAACTAAAAACTAAGTTCATCATGCATAGACTAGCGTTGCAAACACATGTAAATGAAGTATCCCTAAAGCTGTGGGTCACGTAGATAATGACTGTCATATCAACAAGCTACTCCACTCGCTATAAACAATAAGATATTATGTGGGCAGGGGGGGGGGGGGAGGGTCATGGATTTTGGCCAGTTAAGGATCTTCCGTACACTGCATCACGTTGTCTTATCTCAGAGTACTTTTTCCTTTAACCATAATAAAACTTTACGTAAAACCGCCCAGGACCTTTTCTGGGGCGTGAAGTCAAACAATAGTAAACGTCCACTTCAGATATTTTGTCAGATAACGAAGTACATATTGTGAGGAAGAATGTCACATGAATAACATGTTGCCCCACAAAGGAAAAAGATCAATAATATAGGTCGATTAATATTTTTAAATTTGAATCCAGAGAATTAGAAAAAAACATTTAATAAACTGATCTTCCAGATACTATAAACAAACTGCAGACAGATACGCGTGCTAAAATACATCGTCATAGTCTGAAGGGTATTAGCGGTTAATATGTATTTTATATCTTCGTATGGAGAATCAGGCCCGATCATAAATAGTTGCATGTGTGCACATTAAGTCTTTTGTTAAATGATATTATTGTACTCCCATCGTACAAAGAGACACGTTCAAATTTAAATATGTGGGACCGTACATGCCCTTATTCGTATAGCGTTATTACTATATATTTATTTTTGTTAAGTTATCATCGCATTAATTATATTGCTGTTGTAAGTGGTGGGTTCCATGACGGCCACAATGCCTTTGTCTTAATTGTGGTCTCCCTGGCCCATTGTGTTGATGATATATTCACTGAATTATTATATGAACAATATTTTGGCTGAAGGGTACTTAGTCCTGAAAGCTTGTGGCATATCAGTATATAGTGCGTTTGGGCTCCAAATACATCTGACCTTATATGAAAGGTTGTCGTCCGTCCATGCGTCCACAATTGACATTTTCTACTTCTCCCCAGATTGAGTTTTCGAACCAAGGTCGCAAAGGTGAAAGACGAGTATGTTACCGCTGAGCCACTGTGCTCAAAGATGTGGTCCTGTGTTAAAATATAAAGTATCCTGATCTTTCATGATATTTCATCTGAAGAATTTGTGCATAATGTGGAAGAAACTTATTAAACTACGAGATATTAGACACAAGGCGTTGAGAAAATTAAGATTGATATACCACATGCTGGGATACCTCCTACTGTGTTGGACTATACCTCGTCCGTCTGAAATAAGTCAAAAGTGGCCTACTTTAGACCTCACGATGGACATGTGTAAGTTTATCATAATGCTGCATCATTGGTATCTTTTAGCTCACTTAAGGGACTACCGATTAAAAAGATAAATTTTCTTTATAATTTAGGAGCTGGTAGGATGTGACTGGATTCTGTTTGTTTGCTTTTGTTGTTGTTTTTGTTTTGTTAGGTTTGGTTTTCGTTGTTTGCTTTGGTTTATGCTTTGCCACTAATTGACACATATAAATTATCCAAATTAAAAACGTCCGTCAGCAATGTGGGGCAAATATTTAAACTCATATTGCTATATATCTGATACCTCTGTTAAAAAGCAAAAAATATTTAAGGAGTGGATGCATTGCTCCATCGATAGCAAGTCTATTCACAGATATTTGAAATAAATATATTCCGATTAAAACTTTCCCTTCTCCAGGTTACCAATAGAAAACCATTAGTATCACAGTTCAATCACTGAAAGAACCGGCATATTTCACCCTTTATTCGTGGTCGTGTAGGTAGCTGCGGATCAGTTTACATCCATATTCTGATTATCCATAACTGCTTCGTTTTTTAAGCAGAAGATCACGCTGGAGGCAGTCAAACGCCTTCGATAAGTCAATCAGGTGACCCCTACAGTCTCATTTTTGTCAAGGGTAAGCTTCCAATCTTCAATTAACTGAAAAAAAAAATTGCAAGCTATATTTTTCTTTAAAGCACATAGTAGAGAGATCATAATGCCTTCAAAAAGGCCAGTTATTTGGTTGTTAAGCACACGTTCACAAATTGTACGAACACTTGAGAGTATGCTTCTTGGGCGATAGTTTGATTTGTTGAGTGAGTCGGACTTTTTATGCACAGGGTGCACATTTGCTTTCGTTAGATCCGATGGGAATTTACCGGTTTCAGTTGACAAATGCATGACTGTAGGTATGGGTGGGCTGACAGCTTCTGCTCATATTTTAGTAACGTAGCTGGTATTACGTCTGGACTTGTTGCTTCTTTCGGATTGAACTTCGACAGTTGTTGGAGAACCTCATTATTGGTAACTGAGTGCAATTCACAGATATGGTCGTTCCCTTTCTTTGCATGATTGATTTTGTTGAGACTTCCGTGCTCAATATCATGCTGCGCATCAGATAGATTATCAAGAAAAACAGATCCGGGAATGTCCTGTGGCTTGGCTACAGATGTAAAGGAATTATTGAAGTTTGCGCAAATACCTTGGATCGTGCAGTATTATATCAATATTCATTAAGAGGATGGTGCTACTCTTACTACTTTTTGAACTATCACTAAGGGAGGGTTGAAATGGTTTCCAAAAGGATTGTTGTGTGCTAGAATCACCACTTTCATATTTAAGTTACGTCTCATGGATAGCGTGCTAAGGAGCTCACTTTGTTTCTTTGCACACGATACGCCTCCCAGTATATTCCAAATTTCTTGCTTTTCTTGCGGAGGGTACACTTTACATGTATTTCCCTTCTCAATTTCCCGTTCATGAAGGGTGCATTGTTGGCTCTGGTACGCTTGCATTCCATTGGTACGTGTTGGTCAATAGCTTCACTGAATACAGTGTCATAGAACCAGATGGCGTCGTCCACGTTGTCGAAAATCGCCAGCTGCGTGGGAGGTAGCGGCATGTAGGTCAACAATTTTTTGTTCATCTAACAACTTGTAGCTGCAGTAATTGAAGTTAATTGCATTAAGGTCACCCATGATAAAAAAGGCATTACCTTCTTTTCCACATATATTGACAATATGAATTATTGAATCAGCAAATTTTGAAACGATAACATATAGTGGGCGATCTATTTAGTAGCTAACATCCATTTTACCTTCTTGATATGTATTTCTATGACTAGCGTTTCTATATAATGTTGATTTTACTCCAGCTCTTCTGTGTGCCTGTGCGGTATGTCAGAGTGGAAAAACTAACTACCCTAGAACGGTGCATGAATAGGAGATACTGTGTGTCATCGGGATATATTCTGTAAGCTTGCATTATAAATCCCGACCATGTAGACGTCTCTCAAAGTGTGGGTGACCCTGGATCGTAAGCTCGGGTCGCCCCTAACATATCCATACTAATGTTAAAATGAACTTTAACCTTTTATGAACTGAAGTTATGTACCATGTTTATTTTCAATCTCGGTATTGTGTGCCTTATAAACTGAACTCTAACTCCAATCCACAGATTTTGTAAGCTTCCAAAGAGAAGTAAAATAGACGATACATGTCTTCCTTTTACTAACGGCAAACGTTACACATTACATCCCTAAGACCCCAGTGCTTTCTGTCAACTTTTAAATTATGAATACCATTATCAGATTTCAGTCAAATATTTCACTCCCTGAAATCCAGGGGGTTCAAAAGATTCTTTGATTAGCTGAAACTTAGTTTGTAATGCAAGAATTTGCATTAAGTGTTGATTTACAACCACTTTCATAGAAAAAAAACAGAGCTCCAAGCACCGAATCCAAATTTAAATAAGCATTACCCAAGCTATAATACTATCAATCTGCCAGTCCATGTAATATTTTAAGCTTCAGATAAACAAAGTGTACCTGAATATAGCTCACTGCCCTGGTCAATTAGTTACCAAGCTACTGATATCACCATATAGGCTTAGTCGTAGGCGTGTTTTCCCTTGGAAAGGCTGTGTTTCCTAAAACTTGATGCACTACAAACTTTAAAAATACATTTGCTGCGCCATTGGACAATCCATGTATGCAGATCACCGTATAATACTGCACCTTCAGAGTGTCTATAAATGCTTTCTTCCAACGCAAAACAGAGTTTTGCTAGCACATTGCGCATGTTAGGCTTATGTCTGCTGGAAGAAGAAGGAGAAGGAGAGGGGAAGAGGTGGGGGAGGAGAAAAAGCAGAGCGAGGAGGAAGAGAAGAAGCAGACAATCACCACCACAAACAACAACAACGACAACAACAACAACAACAACAAAATTGAACAAGATTCGGGTGATTCTTGTTTTGAAAAAGAAGACTGCTTGTTGATTATCCTGCCCCATGCAGAATGAAGGGATATTAAGGATAAACCAGGACCAGGGTGCGGCATATCTACTAAAGTAGACATAAACCACTAGTGATTACCCGTTGCACTAGTTCATTAAAGTAGTTGTAATACTCCGACGAAATGCTTCAGTGATGATCTTATTTGATATGGTTGTATGTTGGCCTAGGTCTATTTGAACCATGGGGTTTCATCCATGCTCCGTCTGCTCACACAAGTAACTGTGCCTTCAACAGCATACTAATTTGTATGAGAGAGAGAGAGAGAGAGCGAGAGAGAGAGAGAGAGCGAGAGAGAGAGAGAGAGAGAGAGAGAGAGAGAGAGAGAGAGAGAGATGCTATACACTGCATCCCCACCTAATGAACAGCTTTCTTTGACTCTTTGACAAAGTACATTTCCTCCAACTATCAGCACTATCTGTAAGGTTGGTCTGGGGACATCACATTAGCACAAAGCCAAGCAAATTTATGGTAAGCGGAAAACAAGAGGTCTGTGACAGTCCTGTGCCAACCTGACCTTGCATTCACTGACTAAAATGGTCCTGTGAACGGAACAGAATAATATCAAGGTCACCTCTTCTGAACTGTTTCAGGGCCACACTTCGCACTGAGCCATCAGCTTTCCTTGGTGCGTTTGGTGGTGATGGTAAGGGAGGGGGGAGAGCAATGTGCACAAAGCATGCCGAGGAAAGCTGCTGACCTGTACCACGATATGCTCTGGACATATTGGCATCCTGGCTCTTGAATGAAAGGTCCTTCCACCAGGGATATGAATCTAACACTCTTATTATAACTGAGAGCAGTTCATTTTAATTATTTCGACAATAGTCGCGGTTGGGAGTGCAAGAGGTAAGACCATTATTGCGTATTGCAATACCAGTCTTCACTCATACAGTTCACAAGCCATTGTTCAAATGATAAGTGACAGAGTCTACTTTTACTCTATAAAAGCTAATATGTTAGTTTCACATGTCCGGGTCACTCAAATTTAACATTTACCAACACCAAAAAGAAGCCCCATAGGCACTTTCCTATTAGTCTTTAATAGTACCTATGACCCTGCGATCCCCCGTTGCTGAAATGTTAGCCACTATGTCAGGTGACCTTTACAAGGTCAGTCAAGCTCCAGTTTACCAACACCAAAAGAAAGAAAAGAAACCTTCAGGTCCTTTATTATTTGTCTTTAATGATAAGCATGGGCCAAGTGTCCAAAATTATTAATGTATGATTTGCTGCTTTTCTTATACATCAGTAAAAATATAAACATGTTCATATATCCTTACCAATTTTTCATCATTTTATGATTGGTTAAAAAACAGAAAATGATGGCACCATCTTGTAGTGAACAAATTTCTTGTAGTTCAAATCCTGGTTCATTCCCAACACATTCCCAATAAGTGAAAAGATATTCCAATGTACAGTTTTGGAATCAAGTTTAAAAGAAAAAAAAACGAAATTGCACAAACATTGTAAAAATACAAAAAAAGACATTATAGAACGACCTGTTTAGCAAATAAAGTTTAGTTGCCCCTACATGAGTTCCAAACAATTGGACAAGTGGTTTTTGACAAAAGGACTTAAAAAGGAATATTAAAGTTTCATAATCCCTCGAGTTTGACTATTGAAATTAATGTGGTAGACACTGACACAAAGTACATACCTACTATATTTGAAGTGAGTATGGCTTATGGTTAAGGGGACGAGGTCACACATGTGACTTGCATATTCCTTTGATGTACGTGCTCATCAGTGTGACTGTTTGCTTTGACATTACTCAAATTCAAAATTTCGTTGAAGATCCGAGATCAGGAATATAACCACCTAATATAGAACTTTCCTTAACCCTGCCACAAGCTTTATTTATATCTAGTTTCAGAAGAACCAGAGTGACACTTAAGGAGAACTTAAACATATCGAAAATACTCATAAAAAACTTTAAAAAAGAAAACGAACTTGCAGCACCACCTGTTAAACATCTTAAGGACTATGAGTTGCCAAAGGTTGCTCTAAGCATTTGCAAAGCAATTTGCCGAACAGAAAGATTTTTTACAAAAAATCGTAAAGATTTACAAACCATAGCAGTGATACAATCGGTAGACACACATAAAGATATCCCCCCCCCCCCCAAAAAAAAAATAAAAATAATAGTTTGAAGTGAATCCCGCGAGCGGAATTTGAGCCATATAAATGTGAATTACCATCAAAACCCAAATTGATTTGCATGGTAATCAATGAAAATGTATGCATTTGCTGACTGGCAGTCGGATCTAAATATATGTTAACAATTTAGAATGCAAGGCTCCATCATCTCATGAATAAATTTGTTTGACCCTTCCACAAACTACATTTCAACCAAGTTTCAGCGCAATCTGACAGACTTTTCTTGAGAAGACAACAATAGTGCAAAAACCCGCACAAAAGTGAAAAAATGGTGGGAACAAAGTAAGGTGTCAAGGACGACAGAAGAAGACTCAACAGATAAACGCAGACGGCTGTCACATAACCCGAGATAATGACAATCAACCATGCATATATAGCACAAAGGGCCATTATAACAGCGAAATTATATACCATGTCAGTGTGTCTCAAAAATGGTATCATGTGAACTCTTCGTATGTATGCAATCTTATAAGACGAGCGTTTGTAATTATTTCTTTATTTTTGTAACTTGTAGCTCCAACGGTCACTCAGCAACCTGTCTATGGCCTCTTTAATAAAATGCTGCCAACGCAGATTTACACCAGCAGATGGGAAGTACGCTTGGCTAATAGTTGTGGCTGTCTTTGCCATGAATGTATGCAATGCAACTTACAATGCAGGAGGTGTAATGTTCATCGAGTTTCTGGAATATTTTGGGAAAAGCAACGTTGTCACATCTGGAATTAGTACCCTGGAGGCGGCAGTTGAAGGACTGGCAGGTAAAAGAATTGCAACATTGTTGATACCAATTTATTGCATTACAGATTATTGATCTGCTCGATGGGAAAAAGGATGACTTTATTTCTGAGGCACCTTTGAGGTGTCCGCAGATGACGTATATTGATATATAACGACGGTACGTATAGTCGCTGAATGGTCACATGTTGTCAACTGCCAGGCGATCATGCAAAACTTCTATATTTAGGTGCGAAAAGATATGTCCTTGTGTAACAGCATTTGCGCCGAATCCTTCATAATTTATTTTTTGCCCTTATCATCATTATTATTTTAATATCATTGTCAAAATTAACGTCGATTTTGCTGAATGTTGGTCCTGTAAAAATTTAAATGTTATCTGTAAAATTTAGTTCAGTTTTTCTTCTTGTTGCCACGGTAACACGCCTTTTTGTCTTTTAGTATAGACGTTACTGTTGGTCTGTAAAAGCAAATTCTCCTCGCATGCCCACCAAGCATGGGGGGTGCTTTTCGCAAACTTGTCCATTTCCCCTTTTTGCCATCACATCAAAAGTTGTTAGCGACTTAACTGCTTGACTGTCCTATTTGCCTCATTTGTCTTATGAGAATTCCCTTTTCTACAACTCACTAAGACAAAGTAGCTACTAGACAGCAATAATTTATAGGAGTGATGCGTCCTGAATAGATAATGTATGGTCAACTTTTAATCAAGAACTTTATATCAGAATTTTTATCATAATAGCATAAGTGCATCATGAATCACCGCAACATTACAATTGATTTTTTAACATTTGGCCTGCTATAAGACCAGTGTCGACTTGTAAAGTACTTTTAAATGTTCTGCATATCTTAGTCGTAAGTATGGTGTAAAATGTTTCAAGAAAGCATTAATTCGATGAAAAGCAAGTAAGAACGTTTGGTACAGTATTTTAGTGGCTGTTTTGTCACATGTCACCATACACATTTAATATACATGTATGTCACACACACACACACACACACACACACACACACACACACACACACACATATATATATATATATATATATATATATATATATATATATAGATGAGAAGACTAGGCAAGTGTGATGAGAACAGATACACGGTGTGCCAAATAAGACTGACACGTTTCGTCCTTCACTGGACGCATCAGAGGCTAATGAGTAATGATTGGCCACAGGTTGAGCTTAACTCTAGTCTTATGCCCAGCAGTACAGAGATTTGAAATATTTCAACTCTACAGTCAAGTGGTTTAATCAAAACTTAATGATGCGTTGTGTGCATTGCCTTTATATAGGACCATGTAATGTTGCTAGGGAAAAATCTAGACGTTACGTTGTATTGTGACGTCATTAATTATGGGTCAGCACGTTCAGCCTGACTGGACAGTGGGACTGGATGGTGCCAGTCGTCACAGGTGACTGTGTTGGCATGTGGTTTGATGACAGGTTATGTTCACTGGTAAATAAGTAGGGTTACACAAGGGTTTTCTTCTCTGTGAGCACCAATGGGAGAAGACCATCTCCAACAGGGATATTCCCGTCTCCCTGTTCCCTGATCAGACAATGTGTCTGGATCACAAACTTTTTGTCTTTATATCCTTTAAAATTATGTTAATACCCAAATTGGAATCTATAATGAATTTGCAGCATTTCGAGAGCACATAAGAAAATGTTTATGTGCGCATGGCACGGTTGTTAGAGAATTTAGTGAGCCAATAACAATTAAACTTAGCATAAGACTGGGCAGGTGGCCATCTTCATCCAATAACATGCGTATGAGGTGAAACGGTTTCAGTGCAAATGGCACCACTCGGTTTATTTTTGGTCTGACCGTCTCTGACGTAGGCGGGACTTGTCCACTTGGCATCTCTGCCTATTATTTTTCTATGGATTCCCACTGAATGATTTAATAATATCATTTTCTAAGCCCATTGAGGTTAATACTACCTGCAAGCTGCAATAAAAGTGGTTTACAACTGTTCTGTTGTATGTATGTGTGTGTATATATATATATATAAGCAGACGACGATGGAGAAGTTCAAAAAGTCCTGCCACCCAAACCCCATGCATTTACTTTGTGGGTATAACGTGAGACAAGGATTGCTCTGCATTCCTGGTCTCAGGTGTTAGACACATAGGTCGTGAGACGAAGGGAAGTTTAAATTGAGATAGGGGGCACAATTGAAAAAAGGGTAAATGGACACAGAGAGCGAGATGCAAATCGTATTTTATTTTATTGTTCAGGACATCACTAAATCCAGTCAATATGACACGATGAGAGATGAGTACATCATTGTTGACCGATAAAAAATTCTGCAGTCTCCGTTTTATGAAGTATGAGTAAAGTTACTTTGAATACACACCGGGTAAGGATCGCTCTCGATTACCAAATGAGCCCATGGAAACAAACACTGACTTTAAAAATCCAATAGCACCCGGCATTTCCCGTGCGGTCCGCATTCTTAAGGCTACAAAAAGAACAAAAAGCAAACTTTGAAGTGATAGGACTTTCTCAGTTTTGCAGAAGTAGACATGTAATTTTTTGCAAGTTCATTTTCTCAGTTGGCAGAAAATAACAACAGACACTGTTTCATTAATTGTCACATTAGGTTAGGCATTTAAACTGTAGTGAAGCCACCAATGAATTTTAAAATTTGCTATCATAGTCTATACGCCAGCCATTGAAACAATACCTGTACAGAGCCGCGCTATGAAATGTACGACTCATTAAAGTGACCTTCCTGGTGAACAAAAATATATGTTACAGATCACTGTGGACAGTTAACACGTCTTATGGAGCAGTATGCAAATATCTAACATACAAAAAAATACATTGGGCAAACAACATACAAGGCAGCCATCGGGTTCCAAAATTTAGGTATTTTAATAGTCTGTCAATGTGCATTTTAGTAGTTTCCGTCCAAAAAAAAAACAAAACAAAACAAAACAACAACAACCTGCTGTCGCAACTCTCCACAAAAATAATAGAAAGCTGCCCAACATCATGAAAACTGTTCTATAATTTGAATTGTGTGGTTGTTTGCTTTTGGATGATTAAGAAAACATTGTGTGTTTACAGCTATCCTGGCAGGTGCTTGCATTCACAAGTTTGGGTGCCGCAAGGCAGTCCTTTTTGGTTCAATCACAGGCTCTGCATCCTATGTAATTGGCTCGATGGCACCATCAATTTACCTACTATTCCTGACCCGTGGGTTTCTCCTAGGTAAAATGGTATATACCTTCAACAGTTTCATCGTTATTGTATAAATAGGAACGAGAGATTAATAGGATGTTAAACTTAGATGGGAATAAGTTTGATGTTAAAGCATTTGGCAATGTCAAGACATTCTACTCTTCCGGAACGTGAATTTTCGTATTGAACAATCGACAATTCACAAGTTATAAAGGTCTGCCCCACGGGGGGGGGGGGGGGGGGAGCTTTGTGGGTTTTTTTGTTTTTTTGTTTTTGTGTCTGTCCGGATGTGCAGATTGTCGGTACCGCCATATCTGCAGAATGCCTCCATGTATTATGCTCAAATTTGGCAATATGCTTATCTAACCTAGCAAGATGAACTGATTAGATTTTGGTGTCACCTTGACTTAATTCGAGCAAATGACTGACCCTTCAGTTGACGCTTTGCGTTAAAGGTATGTCTAGTTTAATACGGTTCCACCACCAAATGAAAGACAGAAAGCACAAGCCAAAATATGTGACATGGAATTTGATGAGATACGTCAAAACATAACTTCTTTCACGAGCTTTATAAAAGACTAGAATATTATGTCTATAATATTTGTACAAAGTAAAGATTGCGTCGAATTTTAAAGAAAGAAGCACTGGTAAGTGCTATGAAATTGTTTAGGACTATTCAATGCAATACAAGTCATGAGGCATGACAAAAGCTCTTTAAATTCTTTCATTGTTAAATGCACCGTTAGCCCTAATGAACTTGACTAACTGTTTCTATAAAATATTATTTTTGGAACGCAAATATATATCTGCATATATTTTCCAGATATTACATTAAAAACAGTCATGTTTGAGGCTGACATGCTGAATTTTGATGTAGTATCAAGTTGGCACCACTGTATACTAATGCTGGTGGGATTTAGCGAAAGAATTATTGAACTCTTTCCTTTGAAAACGTTTCTTCTGATGGAACATAAGTTTATATAAACCTTAATATTTATAACTTCCTGATTTTGATTAATTAATACAAATTATCCGCTTGTCCAGACCGTTTATTTGACAGCATATTGGCCAAGGCGCGGGGGGGGGGGGAGCAAAGAAGTGGAGGTGGGGGTGGAGGTAGGAATGGAGGGCATGAGGGGACTCGCCCTTCCCGTATTGGAACTGTTCGAAAACGTAACATAGAAAGCTTGTCTCTGATGAAAATTGTTAATTACAGTGGACGAAAGGTGTAGGACAAGGTAAAACTATAAATTTGAGGAATCGATACTGAAAAACGAAAGGTGTAGGAAAAGGTAAAACTATAAATTTGAGCAATCGATACTGAAAAGCGGTAGTACTTTATTACATAAAGGCTGTGGTAATGTGAAATGGAATTTCAAAATCAGACCTTTGCTTTCGAGCAGCCCACCTTCTTGGCCATGAAAGCATTATTTTCCGTAGTGTACAAAGAATATCAAACAATATAAAAGTAAACGTGGCATAATGAACAGGATAAACACTTCTTGTATTTTGAAGATGTAAGATAATTTTGAAGATAATTTCATACTACAACGCGTAGACAAGGTTCGCACCTATCAAATGTCATAAATTATGTTGACCTTAGCATACTATGATATATAATTGCGCACCTACCACGGAGTGTTCATCATGCACAGAATTTGGTAAAACCTAGCAATACATTTTAATGTTAAAGTACAGAAGACATAGCTGTATGAGCCCAATTGTTTTTGTTACTTATTCACTGTTGCTTACTATAATAGGTATAGCCTGCGCCTTTTGTGAGACGAGTGGTAACGTTATAGTACATCAATATATGTCAAGAAGAAGAGCCTTGGCTTCAGCCATTCTAGTCTCGTCATACAGTGTAGCTGCCATTGTCTACTCTCCTCTGGCCCAATTACTTGTATTTACGTACGGGTGGAGAGGGGCGTATCTACTCTTTGGAGGGGTGTGGTTACAAGTATTGCCTCTGGCAGGCCTTTATCGTAAGCCAAAATATATATCGGAAGATGTAGTAAATTCCAAAAACGTCCTGTGCATTTCCGAGGACAATACAAGGGGTTTGAATAAACGTAATACAGGATCTGTTGAGCACGTTAAATGTGACAAAACCAAACAAAATGACGACTCCACAAAAGACAGACAACGTCTTCATAATGAACCTTACAACAATATGCCAACTAACGGCAGCCCCTATCTGGACTCCACAAGTGATATTTCATCGGTCGGGCAAAATATCGAAAGTAAAAATGGTCATAACCACGGCAATGCCATTGCTACTGTAGCACCTGTAGAAAAGTACGACTTGCCTGAAGAGAGGAACAACGGATTAACGCTGTTAAAGGTCAAGCAAATGTGTCTCAAGACAATCAGGGCGACCTTTGACCTGGAGCTAATGCAAAATGCCATGTTTATCATCTATTGCTCCTTTACAACGACAAGCACGTTGATTCGTTCAATTTTGACTTACATGCTACCAGCACGAGCAGTTGCAGAAGGCGTGCCAAAGATGGAAGCCGCATTTCTTGTTTCCATTATTGGCATTTTTCAAACACTCAGCCGCTTCCTGGCGGGTTATGTCGGCGATCTACGTCGAGTCAACCGACTTATCTTCTGCTCAGTGTGGGGTCTCTTTGCTGGGTCGCTTCTCGTCTGTACATTTTTTATAAAAACGTACGACCATTTCTTGGTTTATTCCATAACCTTTGGCATAACCACAGGTATGTATTCTTAATGTGCGGCGCGAATATTGCGATGTATCGCGTGCAATAATTCAATAAATTACGTACCCGGTTTGTAAAGCTACAACCTGGTCATCGGGAAGGAATGTGTTAAGCCTGCTTTGTGTTTTCGGAATTAATGCAATTGAAGAAACGCGAAAAGGTCGACATCAAAATAATTTTGATATAACAAAAAGGTACAGGACATTTGGTTTGTTCCATACCTATACACATCCATAAAGGCCTACCATTTCAAACGTACAGAATAATTCACTTTACTGCAACTTTCAAGAAATTCAATTATTTTTGCAAAACATTACAGTAGACATGTCTGCCTCCCGTTTGCCTTATTATGACCTGCAAACTCTGCAGAGATATATGAATTTCATTTTAAACGCGTCATGGTTCCAAGCAAGGACGGATAAGGAAAGCACGTATAATGGTCAATTTTTAAAGTATTCGTGTAAACTTGAGGTAATATTTCAAATTTCGTTGACTCAGTAAAATGTTTTAAAATGTGTGCATTGAAAGAATTACGCTCAAACTATATTTAAAAAAACATGAATTTTCTAAATGAATTTCTTTTAAATGTGTGAGGTTTGGGTATTTTTTTGAAAGGTTAAATATACATACATACACACATACAAACATATACATTTCTAAAATGGCGTCTGCCAGGAGAGTATTGTTGTCCTCTGCATTGTTGTTTATGCAAATACATGTTATAAAACAAGCTTTTTCTATTATTTTTGTATCATTATTATGTTTTAAAGCATTCATTTCAAGGCTGTGTGGGCGGTGCTGAAGGCATGTTATCTCAAGGAAGTGAAGACGAGATGGCTCTCAATATAACAATATATAACAAAATAATTTGATACCAGATGGCTATTGTACGATATATATATATATATATATATATATATATATATATATATATATATATATATATATATATATATATATATATATATAAAAATATATATATATATATATATATATATATATATATATATATATATATATATATATAAGTAAAGAACCCCATTCACTGCAGGGATATAGGCCACATTCTTTTTTTTCATTACATGAAGAACAGGTGACTGGCGACAGGAACATATGATATCACAATTTTGTACCATTATTAGGATAATATCAGAGTAAAAAAAATCCTAGCAGGGCAATGCATTTAGTAAAACCTGTCGCAAGTTCAGAAAGATATGTCTTTAATGGCAGTTTAGATTGACATCCTTTGCAGAGGCAATGATACAAAATATCCACCAGATATCTGCATCAATTTCTCGGTTGTATTTGACTCTCTCCACAGGTAGTCATTCAGCAGTAGAGGCAGCACTTGGTGTAGATTTGATTGGGGTTCATCGCATAGCACGAGGATTTGGATTTACAAGCTTCGTATCAAATTGCAGTCACCTCATATGGTTGCCCATTTGCGGTAAAACTATTTATTCGTAAATGCTGTGTGGTAACATAAATTATTGATTTTGAAGGTAAGCTTGATTCTTTTAGGATGATGAATCTGCCGCGGTACCCAACCAATTCCAGGGAAAGCACTGCTTGCCAATCTTTGTGACCTGCAGATCGGCAGTTGTGGGATTCAGCATCATTCATACTTTCTGAACTTCATGGGATATATGCAGTTCAGTTACGTGCTCAATTCAGTCTGTGAGATCAATTTTCAAGATTAATGTCCAAGTACATTACATATCCACTACATTTGGCAGACATACCAACAGTATGGAGGCAGGCATCATTCAGACATCATCATGGCTTCCATGACCTTGGGATGAAGCGACCACTCAGTGCTCGTGACCTGATTTTGGGGAGACAACCTGTCTACACAGATGTTGAGTGTTCCATTCACATACATGCAGTGTAGGACTATGCCGCACTTGTGACACCATAGAAGGATCATCTCGGTCAGTGACTGAAGACTGTGGGAATGTGTACTGCCCTGTTTGTTCATTGGTGCAATCACTGTTTTGGTGTGAGCCAGTGTCAGCCAGTTGATATGTTAACTGGCAAATGCTCTGGGTCAGATCCTGGATGTACTATTTGAGTCCAAATGTGCTCCCCAGCAGTGAAAAGATGCATCTCTGAAAAGCATTATCTCCTCCTTGAATGGGAGTTGAGATTGGCCCTTTGTGACATTGTCCTCCAGCTTCCACCATAAGAGGCTATGATTCAGATACTCTAATACAGAAACTTGCAGTCCTGAGAGGCCAGGAACTCCATCTGGAGCCTGTGCCGATAGAGGTGGCCCATGGGAACATGAAAATCCCACAACTTCAGGGTACCTATGAGACTGATCTACCGCCTGGTAGGGAGAGTCTCGTTGTGCAGGTACACAGCTATGCTCAACCCCAAGAAGTTGAACCTGTCCCTTGACGGGAAGAAGAGTAAAAAGGAACCATCCTGAATTCTGTGCCTTCAAATTCAAAATCCTGTGAAGGCTCCAGGTTCAACTTGGTCCATTCACCACTATCCCCAAGTCCAAGCACAGTTGCAGAATCTCTTGAGTGTGCTCCATCAAAAGCGACCTGTGGAAAGCCCAATGTAGCCAGTCATCCAGGTACAGATGGAGTGGAATGGCTCTCCTGTGGGCGTGGCGGGTCACTTCCCCCATTTCCCTGATAAAAAACATGGACAACATGGATAACCGGAATGGAAGAGCCACGAGCTGGTATGTTGCTCCGTTGGCCCCAAACTGCAGGTATTTCTGACTTGACCACACCATTGAGATGCGGAAGTATGCGTGTTTGAGGTGAATCAAGTTCACCCAATCCCCAGGACTCACAACCGCTGCTATAGAGGCAGGCTTCTCCATCTTAAACACTTCCTTTATAAAGGTATAGATTGAGAGCTTTTTGGTCTAAGACCAGCCTGCAGCCAATCTTTCTTGGGAACAAGGAACAGATGACTAGAAACCTGGCATGAGGGGATCCTGGACAACCTCTATGGTGCCCTTTTCCAACAACTCCACCACAGCCTCTTATAGACAAGTGCATGAGGCTCAGGAGCTGTCTCTGGGAAATGGTACAGGCTTGCAGACAAGGGTGGTGGTCCTGACTCTGTAAAAGTAAAGTAAAGTCAGACAACTGGGTTAAACTGTCATTGACAATGGCTGTCCTTGCACTGGTTGTTGCCGTACTTGCCTTTGGTACCACTGCTGCAGCAATACGGACATATGCTTTTGGCCTTTTGGATGGATGACTGAAACTGTTTGCCTTCTCCACCTCCTCCAGTGCCGCTGGAAGTCTTTTGGCTCCTCTGAGCTCTGGAGGTTATTTCAGTCACTCTGACAGCAGCAACCTGTGCCTGCTGCATCTCCTGGACAACTCCCCTGAGCATTTCCTGATAGAAAAAGGAATGCTCACTGGGAAGGACTGGTGATGCGTATAAGGCTTCAGCGGGCCTAGGAGTTAGGCCCAACTGCAGCAGTATGGACATATGCTTTGAAAGCAGCCTATTCAGGTCCATGTGTACCACAGTCAGCACATTGCAATGACCAGGCCCTGGACAACTCCATATTGACCAGGAGGTCCAGCACCTTGACCACATTAGGATCTGTCTCGCTAGTCCCCAGACTGCTCAAGAGAACCACAGAAGATGAAGCCTCTATGTTGGCAGGAGACACAGCAACCAGCAAGGACCTACGATCATTGATGTGCTTCCCAATATTAGCAGCAAACAGCTGGACAGCCTGCTTAGTCTTCAATCCTGGACAGAATTGAATCAGATCAGCCGATGCTGACCTCAGCTTATTATTCCTAGTCCAAAGCAGGACCTGGAGAGATTTGGGCAAAGTGGGTGGCGGCTGAAGATGAGCCCCCTGATGGAACTGGGGACAATCACCTGAGTCAGCTTCTCCCGAAATAGCTTTGGAGAAATCCCAAAGTGGAACTGTACCCCCTGGCCCGAAAATATGCCAGGATGAAGCCTTACTTGGTCCTGAAGACATTAAAGTCTGTAGGGGGAGCCTCCTGCTCACCATCCTGAAATGGGCATGATCTCCAAAATCTAAATCCAGGAACAGCCACTTGGATCACACACCAGATTCTCTCTGGGGTCCACAAAGTCGGCTGTGTAGAAGTAGTAGTAGCCTCACAGAAACCAGTGGCTCGGTAGTAGGAGCAGGTACTTCCCTTGCCAGACCTAGATAGCTCCCAGACCCAGCAGGTAAAGGCTGTCACAGATGGGTAGGGGGAGAACACCCACTTAGCCAGAGACAGCTCATCCTCACCTACTATCAGTGCCAAGCAACCCTGGGGTGGCTGGGCAAAGGCCGAGGTCTGGGGGGGGGGACGAGTCAGACGACCAGAAACGGGCCAATCTGGTATAGTGACCTGGGATGCAAACTTCAGCACTTGGTCATCAGCTGCAGCTGGTGACTGGCAGCTCTTATGCATGGCCCTCAGGGGAGCCCAAAGTACCAGAATGGCATCTCTACAGGCACTATTGTTAATGGGGGCTCTGTACCAGCCACAACCTATCCCTTGCTCATCAACCGAATTGTTTTCCTAGGGGAAGACTCCCCTGGAGACAGAAAGTGGATTGGGGAGCGCCACAGACCATTAACATACCAGCAGGTCCATATCCTATCTACCAGTGACCGTGAGCAGTGCAACATTCTCTCCTCATGATCGTGGGCTGCCAGAGAATGCTTATGGCAATTCTTTTTCCTCCTACTCTCCTCTTGCCAACTCTGTCAATATCGGCTAAGAAGGCTAGGAGGATAGGGGAGAAGTACTCCTCCTGCTGTGTTGGAACTTGCAACACATAAAGAAGGGACTGACACTAAAACTGCACTTGAATCTGCAGCTTATCAGTCATTCTATCTTCCATGTTGGTCATAGCCTTGTCTGTGGCTGCTTGCAGTGAAAATGCTGTAATAGGCAGGACTAAACAAGCCAGAGAAGGGACCATGGTAATGCTCAGGACCAGGGCCGGGACCTGTCCAGCTGACAAAGTTCTAGACCTTTCCCTGTGCAGCAGAGAACTGCACAATACTATGATCGCTGCCACAAAAGTACCTGGGTGACCATGGCCAAGGGCCCTGAAAGGGCTGACTACCGTGACCCATTACTGTAGCGGTACGTGACCAATCCTGCAGAGCAAGATCAACAGTACTCAGATCTGAGGTTCATGGATTAGAGACCCCTACAGTACCATGGCTGCATACTGCAGAGTCCTGCATACAGAGTGACCACTTGCAGAGACTACAGGCAAAGCCAGAGAGCCTTCTGAAGGGGGCAATAGCGGCAAAAGGACTAACCCATGGGACCTGTATGGGCACAGAACTAGTCTTCAGAATTCCCTGTGCGAGGACAAAGGCTGACAGAACTCTCTTCATAGGTGACCCACCAGGATGGGCGCAATAGTTGGCAGTGTGACTTTACTGACACAAGGGTCGATTAACAGATGTCTGCTATCTGAACTTTCACCAACAGTGGGGACCGGAACCGAAGCAGAAACAGGAATAGAGAAGATTTCAGCATAATCCTTGACCCTCTCCCAGTGAGTTGGTTTGGGTTCAGCCCTCCTGTCTGCAACGGCAACCAAGTCACACTGCAGGTCAGTCCAGGACTCATAGATTCAACACTTCTTGTGCCGAAACATCTGACCCATGTAACCTGCCCATACACATGTGGCAACATGGTTGATTGTCATGACTGGCCATGAGGTGATTGCCTTTGTCCCAATTCAATGATTCTATGGACTTGCTGTTTCTCAAGAGAGAAGCAGAGCTTGACATTGTGAAAAGGGACGCAGCCAAAACCGGCCAATACTCCTCTAGATCATACAGAAAGAGTCAGGCTTGAAGCCTGAGGATTCCAGCTGCACAATGGTTATAATAAGAATACTAACAGACCCTAATCCAGCCAGAGAACACAGAACATTAGAGACACTTCTGTGCAGCAGACTTGCAAAATGGACACCAAAGACAGATAAAAGTAAGAACAAGGCTGTGTTCCACTTACACTAGCTGAGTCAACAGCATGGGCAATAAGTGCGCTGTGGGACGGGAGAAGGCAGTTGCTGTCAGGAAGAAAAAAAAATTCGAATAAACTGTTGGGAGAGATATGATCTTAGATGGGATCTACCAAATGTAGTGGACAGGTAATGTATTGGGGCATAAATGGATATGTTTAATTGTCACAAGTTACACGGCCAACATATCCTCATCAAACTATACAAAAATAAATATGCATTACGATAGAAAATAAAATATCACTTAAATATAGTGTTTTGCTATGTCATCATGTATGACGCGTTGATTTTTTTTTGGCTGCTGTAAACGGGAAATGATATTTGACAAATAGGTCTACCTGACTGAGAGAATTGTGACAGTTGAGAGGTTTTTCTTGCAAGAAACCTCAGAATTTGTGCTAGAAATCCCAGGAATACTTTTAGAATAATTCTGTTGAAAACGTTTATGTAGGCTTAGAGCTATGCGGTACTTTGTTGAAATGGGAATGACAGGACCAGTCCACGTACATAGGACATACAGCAACATTTTAAGGTGAATATATTGTAAAGAGCACGGATACGTAATGTTCCCTGAAAAAATTTAAGTCCCCAACATCCGTATTGTTTGGGAGAGTGTTTATGTGGTATGTGCATACACAAGGTTTTCTCATTGTCGGTAGGTTTGCTAAATTTATTTGTTTTGTATGACGTTTTGGAGTTCAGATGACAAAGAAGTTTATACTAGGACCTTTGAATGGCAAAAAAAGTTAATTGCCACCAGGCCTATATGTGCAAGCTGGGACGCCACTAGTTCATCAACAAATGTCCATGATGTATTTACTTGTAAACAAACAGTCAGCCGACATTCGTAAATATAACCTAGTTATTTATTCTGTCTTCAGCATTATTGGTGGACCAAACTGGTAGTTATGTCTCTCCGTACCTTCTTCTTGGTGCACTCCATCTTATCACCTCTGCTTCCCTAACTCTCTATCCAGCTGTTAGATTATATATGAAGAAAAGAGATACAAGGCAAGACATTGACATTACCAGTCTTGAAACAGCACCTGGGATGACTTCAGTTTGTAATATATAATCGGTGTTCAACACAGATTTTTTGGATAAAATATATGCTATATATTTCGACCTATTACTCTGCTGTTTTACAGTATAGATGGCAATGATATTTTATGAATTTAATCACTCATCGTTGCTTGAAGGATACATATCATGTTTGCATTTTGTGTTTAAGGTTTTGATATGAAAAACAAACATCAAAAACAAACCTGATATTTCATTAATTGAGTCTTCATCTTCATACAGTTGTTACTCATAATACACATTAATATAACGAGAAGGAGTTCAAATAAGCGTGTGTATTGCTTTTCTCAAACAATTTCTTACTATGAAGTAAGATACATTTTAACTGAGATGATCTCTGGGAAAGGGGGCAGGGTCTTATAATTGCTAAAGGAAGTCATACTTTGTTACAGATTTAATTTATGGAAAGATGAACTGTGCAACCTTTTGTAAAGATAATATGACGTAATGATGACGTGTTGGAATATGCTAACGAAGTAAAAACTGTATCTTGGTCACTGATCTTTAAATATAGTAATTGGTATAATGAAGTGTATCTGATTGTAGCAGTAAATGTAGTTTGGCCTATCATTTAGTCGCATTATATGTTCATCAAATGCAGGAGAACATGTATTTGAACATGAGAACTACACATAGTAGTTCAGAAAAATATTACACATATTCGCAACTTTTAACCCAATAATGCCAGCAGGAAATTCAAGAGTTACCAAGCACGTCAACATTTATCTTCCAACATCAATTTGAAGAAATAAATTTCATTCCTGACATGAGACAGGTAGTCAGCCATAAAAGGGAGCTAGTGGTTTTAAACTGGTGCTCTCAACCTTTGAAATGTTCTTCCTTAATTGCATACTTTAGTGTTTCGAAACACATAGGCCTAACCATGTTAAACCCAAATTTATCACTTGTGCCAAATATAAAAAGAAGCACGGTAGGACGTTTTTTTTCTCTGGTTATTTCATACAAAGATAAACTTAGCAATCCTAAATCTGTAAGCCCATGTACTGTTTGAACAATATCAAGTCCGATAATCTAAGAGCATAATCCTATTCCGTGCCATTCACTGAAAAACTTCATAGTACCAAATCATTACGGCAAATTGATTTATGAAAGCAACAAATCATACTGAGAAAATTCGAAATTTAGAAAGAACTTTTTGCCTTTATTAGCTTCTATATAAACGGGTCAGCAGTGGCGAACCAGCGCAAGACGTGATTTGATGTCCCCGGACAAGTCATTCTGCTTACTGGCGGCACCATTGCATTTCCAATACAAACATCCCGAGCTGATGTGTTACGGAATAAAGCGAACATGATACTCCTTTGTCATTAGGCCTACTTTAAAATCTAGCCCACATTACATAAATATAATGAAATACTTTTATAAAGAACAAGTCAGAACCTAACAATCATGGTTAATACCAAATTGAATCAGAATAGATTAAGTATAACAAACCCAACACTTACATGCAAGGCTTGGCCTTAGAACAGAACCGCCTAGGCCTATCTGACGGAGTGGTCAGATAAAATAAAAGACAGTTAGTTTGTTATAATCGGAGTCATTTGATGAATTAGGTAAAAGTAGTGTGTCTGCTTCATGTTTCTACAAAACTGTAAAACTACAAAACACGAAACAACAAACTAATTCCTCCTTCAATAGCGAATCTGAATTATTTAAATTATTATGAAATTAGGCTAAGTTTAAAAAAACGACAAAGACCCCGTTCTGACGCTCTTTGCTGACCTGGCTCCCTTTGTCTTCCCAAGGGAGGTCTACGTAAAAATTTACTCTCGCCGGTCATCAAATCTCTGTCATGTGACAACTGGAAATATATGTAAATATACATAATTACCATCCTGTGTAAATATAGCCCTGATATCATTCATGGCTAATGAGTTGATATGAGGGCAATGGGTGTGATTTTTTTTTAAAGAAAGGGTCAAAATGAGGCTTGATATCAAAGAGTGTATTTTGCTGTATACCCAATCATAGATAAGAAATCACCCTCAAAATGGTTGCTATAGTGTGTCATTTCAGTACTTAAGGCAGCTTGTAACGAGTAGAGCTCTCGTCAGTCATTTCCTCGTCAGCTTCTTGCGTGATCTCCGATGTCAATGTTGTTTTACTATTGTTTTGATTCCAAAATCCATGTTCAGCTGTTCCTGCTTTCGCCAAAACTGACCAAATTGTGGTTTTAATGGACGATTTTCCTCCATTTTGTCCTCGGCGGCTGTCTGTTTTGAGCAGGTCAAACCCAGATGTATCAGAAAGGAATCATTTTACGCATCTGATCCACAGGCGCGCTGAATCAGCTGCAAACATGACGGTCCGGCAGACTTACAATGCCTCACATGAGCTCATGTGACAGCGTGGGAGCTTATGTGTACAAGTAATATCTGATTACGTCTTGGTGTAATGAACATTTTAGATGAAAATCACTCAAACTACGCAATATTAAACCTAAATTGAATAACTACATTGAGGGCTTTTTACGTGTGGTAGGGACCAATTTGAAAAAAAAAGTCAAATAAGATACTGTTGGTGCCCTGTTTGGGGCGGGGAGGACCAATTTTCCAATAATTCTTAAAAAAAAACAACACAAATCCTTGATCTTTAAGGTACAGTAATCCAATAAACCTTTAATCAGGTGGAGTAATCCAATTATCCAAAATTCTTAGAGCATATAATCCATGGTTCAAACAAGCCAGATAAGCATGTTTGATTTTTATTGCCTGTTATTTCAGAGTTTCAGACTGTCAACTGTAAAAAAAACTTGGACAATACCACGTAAAAATGCAGCAAATGATATAAATTATTCATATACAATAGACCACAATACCCATCAATGCAGGCAAGGAAGCATAGAGTATTTAATGTTTATATAATACTGTACACAAAACTCAAATCGTATATGTTACAATGCTGATGTGAGGAATGTATAATGAAATTTAAAATTCATAAATACACCACTGCATGCTGCCCAGACAAAAACTATCACATGCCATGTAGAAATGGTTAGGAGGTATTAACGTATATACATAAATTCCCATATACCAGCATGGGACTATGCAGCACTGGCCAGTACAAAATACTTGCATCCCCTTATCCAGCACTGTCTGTAGAGTGTCGCGAAAGGTAAACGTACAAACAGCTTTGCAGGTACATGTACATGCAATACTGCACCGTCATTCTGCACACAATTTTCCACAGCATCATGGAATAATACAGATTAAGGAGGAAGTGCATTTATAGGGAGATCTACCTGTGGCCTTCAATACCAGCACTCTGCAAACAACATCCCAGTGTCATGTAATGCATGCGGGATATACTAATGGCTACTTATACATGTATCCATATGTACCAGTTCTGCATGTAAACAAATTCCTCAATGTCATATTGAGCAAAACTTTTGAGCAGTCTTTACTATTGGCCACTTTTATACTTAACATATACTAGTTGTACATGACATTCAACAAGCCCATGTAGAAATGCACAGAAAGCTATGCTTAAATCTTCATGTCATATATTGTGCACAGCAAGGCCTCATATCATAAATACTGAAACTGATTCAAGACTTATTAGCACATGCGAGGTTTGTGGTTTCAGTTTTAAGTGATATAGTCCGAGTCCCTTTTCCTTATTCTTCCGGATCTAGTTTTGACATAAATGTCTCTGTGACCACATTTGCAGCTTCTTGCTCTCCGTCCATGCTACCTGTCTCACCTTTATCCTTGCATGTGTGCAGAAGCTCAGCAAGCAAGTCCACCCCCATGTAAAAGGTATCCTGGATTTCCTCCACCAAACAAGCATCAAGACAAGCGTCTATGTCGTTCTTTTTGATGCTACACACACCATCTTTATTAAAAGATGTGACCTCAATGATTCCATTAAAAGCTTCACATGGCTGTGAAGAGTCCTCGAAGATATCTGTAAGTTAGATAACAGTTAGGGGAGTACCAGATATTTTTAAGTAAACATAGCTTTCCGAATGGCATGCAATGTTCCTGTCTTCACTCTTTGCACTTTGCCTGTTATCTTCGGTATTTACCTCTGTAAAATTGACCAATTTCGACTTTAGGAGGTCTGATGCATATACATTCATTGGTTATGTCATTGGTTTATCTTTAGTGCTCTGGCTTATTACAGTCACGTGCCAGACACCTTCTCCAAATTCTGTCCGCCATAGCCCCAAAGGTTCCATTTGAGTGAAACTTAAACTTATCCTTGGTGGTAGGGGCATCCTAGGGAATTTGTACATGATATGTTGACCTTAGTCCATTGATAAAAGCTTTGATCGCTTGTACAGTAGAGGAAGTTGAATTGGCACATCTGTTTTAGACGTTCTCTGGTACAAGGTAAAAAATGTGAGCAAATTGAATAACAAAGGTCATGTCATTTCCTGGTCTCATATTCGCAAACAAGTGTTCAACAACCAATGTCAAAGCTGACATCATGTGGAACATGACTTTCAGTGATGGGCTCCTTTCCAGTAGCAGCTCCTTCACATTACAAAGACCACTGATTATCATATTTATCTCATCCAGGTTCTGCTGGGAGCAAGCCCCTCAGGGGCCCTGTGGTGTGGTTTTTCCACTGTGTACCTTCACCTTTTCTTGGAAATCAAGAAAGCAGTTCTACAAAAGATTGATTACTTCTAGCACGGAATGCCTGTTGGGTTTCATATATTTTTTGTGTAAACCCAAAACTGATGCAAATTTGTGAAGATTTTCCCCGGATGTAAGAAGGGTTGCTGAGCTTATGACCATGGCAACCCGACCAATGGCAGAGTATGTAACAAATACAGTTTTTAATTCTGTGTAAACTGTAGATGGTTGGCAAAATTGCGCACTTGATCTATCACTGTGCCCCACAGCAAATACGGTTTTCGATTCTATGGAAACTGAAGATGGTCGGCAAAATTGCGCACTTGATCTATCACTGTGCCCCGCAGCACCAATTCCAGCTAAAATTGTCACCTTGTTATCTCTGGTCAAAAGCTTCACCTCGTGACTCCCTGTATGTGTAAATACAATTCCATACGGATGTGTTGCTTGTTCATGTACTTGGCTACAGGTATCTGTATTGTTTTGCAACACAGGTCTTACAGTGCCACTCCAACTAGCATCGACCAGATAACAGGAAAAAACCTTCCTTGTTTAGGTTACATGGTGCTATATACAATTTTTGGTCCTTTACTGCCAGGTTGTATACGTGAGAGACATAAATGATGGACTGTTTGATAAGAAACTTGACCAACAAGTCCCATGGCTGGATATACCCCACAGTCATTTACTGTGCCTGTTCCTGTGTCTGCGACAAGTAAACATCCACGACCATGAACAGCTAAGGCAAGGACTGCACATTCCCCAACATGTGTACCTTGTGAAAACTTTGGGATGTTTCACTTGCATTTGATTGGTGACTTCCATGACCATTTCTTTTTAGCCAATCTTGTAACGACTTCTGCAGTTCATTACCAAAAAGTCTCATTATCGTATAATCCTTCATTAAATTTCAATACCTTTATTTGGGACCAAATAATCCGATAATCCTTTAAACAAGGCCAATAATCCAATCATCCTAAACCTAACAGGGCCCTTTGGAAAACACACAAAAACTCTTTGACTTTTTAACCGTGTGTTTCCTCGGCTGCATAAGATACTTCTGTTTAATAATAATTATAATAAAGCACCTCAATGTAGAATTTGTCTTTTGTAATGAAGGCCATTAAATCCAGTTACTGTAAAGACGCCTAAGCAGCTAGCCTGACTGTGTGGGACTTTCATTAATTGACCTTCACGCAACCAGGCCTATGCGCACTAGAGCAGTTAAATAAGAGTCCAAATATACTGTTCCCTGTTCCTTTCTCTCCCTCATGCATACACACGCACACACACACACACACACATATATATATATATATATATATATATATATATACATATATATATATATATATATATATATATATATATATATATATATATATATATATATATATATATGTGTGTGTGTGTGTAGTAGTAGTAGTAGTCAACTAAATTCTAATGCCCTCTCTGACACCCGTCAGCTCCCACAATTCCATATTCATATTTTATGGTTTTCAAATATATAAATAAAAGGGGAGGAAGACTAGCAGTTGAAGTCGTCATTTCAAAGACTGAACAGGAAGTGATAAAACTTGAACTTTTGATAGAGGTGTCAATATGATATAAAATATCTCTTTATATAGGGTACATATTGGTTCAGGAGAAAGTCAAATTGTTCTTATCTGAACCGGTACATATTGGTTCAGGAGTAAGTCAAATTGTTCTTATCTGAACCTGTACTTAGCAAATTTGGTAATTATGGTTTGTTTGACAGGTATTCTTCTTTTATATGAAGCTCTGCATTTATAAGCAAAACTTCACGTATTTAGCTACTTCATCATTTGCCTCGTTCATATTTATTCACTATTATGTGGGTTGTCTTTGCTGAATATTTAGCTTAGACAAGGAGCCACTACTCAGAGAGACATGTACTGGGAAAACGCTCCGAAACATGTTGAGTAGTTACCCACTGAAGACCCTTTAATTTATTTGGGCTAATACAGCCTATGCCAAAATTTTACAGAGGAACGTGTGTAATATGGACAATAGTTCTTCTATGTATATAGGTTAGACAGGGACAGGTTAGCTTGTGGAGAGTAAAGAGTTCGGACTGCAGAATAGGGTAATAACTACTAGGAAGTGGTTTTGGACCAAGAGACACAAATACAATACACATATTGCATGGAATGTAAAATCGGTGATGATGATGATGATGATGATGATGATGATGATGATGATGATAAGGACGAAGACAACAACAATGATGAAGACTGAAATTAGATAACATATTTAAATTTTCCATTTGTACTGTTATTGTACTTTACCTGAAGATCTTCACCTAAAGTGTTACTGTCAAGCAGCCCACATGGGGATCCCATATCTGTTTCAAGCGTTCTGTATGGGCATTGCATTTTGTCCGTATCAATTTCATACTTTCCTGGCACTTCCATGATAATTGATACCTCGGAGCCATAGCAAGAAGCCACCAGCAAAGGGGGGACTTGGCTACTCTCATGCGACTATTTATAAATACTTTTAATGCAATGAAAGTAAGAATGATTAATCTTGAACCAATATGTACATTTATAATGTATAGTCTTGGTGAGTTTGATATAGTTATCTTTGTCTGCAGCAATAGCCTAATAGCCATAATGAGACCATCGCAGCTTCTCCTGGAAATACTAAATGTCCATTTTGGTTGGAATTTGGAATTCCACCGGTCACCTCCATCCCAGGCCTCCATCATGCACGTCATTATATACAGTGCAAGATTCGATAATACATATAATATAATTATATTATGCTGCGTGTTTAAGGGGGGTGTGCCCTTCTCTGAAGCGTTATCGAAATAGTTACCCCTTTTCAAACATGAAATTAACATTTAAGGATTATGTTTATATGTGCCCTACATGTTGTTATAATTGAATGTGGTTTGTGGTTCTGAAAATATTGTTTTATGCAGGGTTCCTTTTTTTTCCTTTTTGATTATTGGTATTTTACTGCATTTCTATATGCACCTAGTGCAAACTTCAGATTGCATATAACCTGTTAATTATTGCTATGAATAAACACAAGATGGCTTGTATGTTATCTAAATATTTGCAGATGCCTTCATAAATGTTCACTCACGATGCAAGCTACATGCGAGATAATAGAATGATCATGTTGTTTTCAATTTATTTTCTTGTTTCGCAACGCAAATTCTACTCGTTTGTACGAAGTGGTGAAGTTGAAATAACTATACAAAGGTAGTCACACCTATTCCTTATAGGTGTACTTTTCAATTGTTTCGTTTACAAAACATTATTAACTTGTTTTGGGACATACAAATGTGCTGACACAATAGAAATCGACATTGTAACTTTATTTTTGTCTCTGGAGACGTATTATGTTAGCTATGACTATTTTAGTGTTATACATATGTATAAATGCATTATGTAGGTAGTAGCACTATTAAATTGAATAGATATTCAGTACATGCATTTTACATATTCCCCAAATACATAAGGCTTGGTTTTTAAAGCAACCACTTACAATTCTTTGCGTAGTATATCAGCACATGTCGGACAGTACGTTTTCAAACCTCCATCCCCACTGTTACAATGGCACTGTGCTGGCCAGCACAATGTATGAACTCACTGTTACACTCACAGGTGCTCGTAACGTTCAGTCAGTCAAGCTTCCATGCTAATATACGCAGAAGGTGGGGAGGGGGGTGGGGGAGGAGGAGGAGGAGTGGGTAAAGAGGTTGGACCTGGAACATCTTTAAGTTCACTAACCCACATAGGGCTATATCTGCAATAGTATATTGTGTATTCATCTGTGCAGTCAATTATTTGTGCTAGTAAGATGGTGGTACGTAACTTGTTGATAAGTGACAGCAAATTATTACTTACTACCTTCTACAAAAGTCACAGTGTAACACTCTGTAATATCACTACTGCCAGGTATATCCCTCCTCCTACAGTAAATGCAGTGAAACTTATCTTCATCGGGCGTCTCGAGTTATTCATCCTATAACCATAATAAAGTACCGATAGGCGTAATTCGGTTGTTTTAACAAGCACATGAATTTTTTATATATTTAAAAAATATGGCATCATAGCGTATATCATGATTGTAAGCTTGTGAAACATCGTCAGTATCGATCCATTAAGTGCTGACTGTGTCATTAGTGACTACGTGAACATTTAAATTAAAACTTGCCCATACCAGAGACTTCTATGTTTGACCTGTTACTACTGAATACGAACATTAAATTTTGAATTAAATATTGGACAATTTTGCATAGTATGGGGACTGAAAATGTTAAGCCTTCCCTATCAGTTACGATAGGTTTTTAAATGATTTGCAATTGTCGGAGATGTCTTAGAGAAGTTATGAGTGAAAAAAAAGGCGCCCAGTGATATTGTGACATAATGTAAGGGCTCCTCACTAATGAGTACTGAATATTAATGAGATATAAGACCGCTCAACTATATAAATATAAATTTATGTTGGGGGCACCTTGAAGAGGGACATAAAAAAGGAGCGAAAAGAAGTGAGAGAAAAAAAAGCATCAGAAGCAAGGGGCACAGGAAAAGGTTTCTTTCTTTCTTTCTTACTTTCTTTCTTTCTTTCTCTCTTTCCTTCTCTCTTTCTTTTCTTTCTTTCTTACCTGTTTTATTATTGTATTTGTGTCTTTTTGTCCAAAACCACTTCCTAGTAGTCATTACCCTATTCCGCAGTCCGAACTCTTTACTCTCCATAAGCTAACCTGTCCCTGTATAACCTACATACATAGAAGTACTATTGTCCATATTGCACATGTTCCTCTGTAAAATTTTGACATAGGCTGTATTAACCCAAATAATAAATTAAAGGGTCTTCAGCGGGTAACCACTCTACATGTTTCGGAGCCTTTCCCCGTACACGTCTCTCTGAGTAGCGCCTTTTGTCTAAGCTAAATATTCAGCAAAGACAACACACATAATTGTGAATAAATATGAATGTAGCAATTGATGAATTAGCTAAATACGTGAAGTTTTGCTTTAAATAAAGAGCTTCATTATGAAAGAAGATTACCTGTCAAACAAACCATAATTACCAAATTTGTATAGTACAGGTTCAGATAAGAACAATTTGACTTATCCCTGAACCAATATGTACCCTTTGTAGCTGGACAGCTTATCCTAGTTAAACCATCCGCCAATGTTTAACTGAAGTGGATACAAGCGAGAGCATTATATTCAGTCCCAGTGATTGTAAAATAAACAGTTGCAGTTAGACCACCTGTATAAACCATGGAAAATCCTGACAAGGACTGCAACAATGTATATCCTGCACCAGAGATATAAAACAAACTCCATGATGACACCTACTCCTCAAACCATTATGCTCTATTTCACTTCCAACCCTGAGTCAATGTATCAACGTAATGTGTCAGGTTTGTGACATTTGAGAAAATACCGTCAATTTTGAGGGTTTTTCTTAATGTTGAGTAAATGTGCATTTAGGCATGTCAGAAAAGCATAAAAGTCATTAGCATTTATGCCAAAAACATGTTATCAAAACAATTTTTCTCAACAGGATTTTAAGTACAATTAGGCAAATATGTAACTGTCGTAGGCCGCCGATTGCTACCAATAACCCCGGGGAGGGGGGGTCTGTCCTGACAGAAAACATGTAAGCCTAAAATGTCTGAAAGTGAATATTCTAACAGAAAGATGCCAAAAGATAAAGTTAAGTAGCAAAACAGACAAGTAAACAAACTGTAAATTATTGTGGCCAAACTGTCTAATAATCTTTGGATATTAACAGTAAAATTATAGGGCAAGTCAGAAAAGAATGAAAGTCATTTGGATTTTAGTCAAGAAAATGCAATGAAAATATTAACCAGATATCAAGTACAATTAGGCAAGCTTGTAAATGTCGTAGGCCGCTTCTTGCTACTTGTAACCTAACAGAAAACAAGCTAGCCTAAAATGTCTGAAAGGTGAACATTTAAACAGAATGATGCCAGCAGATAAAATTAAGTAGCAAAACAGGCAAATCTAAAATCTCTAAAATTATTAAAGCCAAACTATCTAACCATCTCGGGATATTTGCAGCAAAATTTGTCGAAATATTTGATCAAAAGTACATCTTTGAATCCTCTTGACTTAAGTTTATTGTAAATAAATTTATGTCTTGCTTCTCTTTTCTTCGACATATATTTAAACGAAATTATGTAATGTTATTTGAAAGGTGCAGTAGAAATATAACTTACGGCTTCCTCTGCTTCATCAACCGCAACGTCATCATTAGCATCATCATCATCATATGTTGCCCTCCCAGTGAAATCACTAGTGGTAGCACCTGTTGTGACTCACCATCTGCTCTCCACACGAACTTTTCCTTTTTCTTCGTGTTGTTAACTCTTTTCTGCCACAGATTCAGCTCGACTACCTGCACTTGTTTTTAAAGTAAGACTATATTATGACAATAAGAATAAAGATAATAATGATTATGTTGACGCATTTCAACTCTTAATGCTTAGTTTATGATCCGGTGTAAGTAACATGGAAGCAACATTACGTTCAATTAACTGAGTCTTTCTCGCAAGTAGCGCCACTAAGTAGTCCTTCCCAACACTGTCTAGCATTAACCAGACCCCAAATCAGTTCCATTGAATATACATAGAAAACCTGCTGTAGTACAAACTTTGAACAATTTATTGAGTATTCATAGACAGAAAATTATTATGTGAATCAATTTCTATGCATACAATCTATAAACAATGTTGTTGAGTATTTCATATAACAGCACATTTACCAAAACAAGTGACAGTTAGGCAGCAGTATGATTGTAACAGCTAAGTAATTCAAATGAAGATTGCAAATTTTTACTGATAAACCTGACAAAAAAAGGAAGGGAAACTTCATCATTTTTTTCCTATGTAAAGTCATAAGAAGTGTGAATTAGGCATTTTTATATACTGGTTGAAATAAGAAAATATTGCAGGTATATTATGAAAAGCATATTGTAGTTGATATCGATGAATCTGTATTTCATCATAGCACATAAATGTGTATGTGTTTGCAGTATTTACGACATACATATATACATGTATGTATTTATAAAGGAGCAGTATACGGAGCATATTATAAGGGATATTGAAAAGCTTACCCTCTCCCTTGCCCTTGCCTCCAAGAAGAGTTTTTATATATGACTCATGGTGAACTCTGTGTTGCACAAGCGACTTCATTTTTAGGTATGCCAAAATTTGTTGTATGGATATAGATCACTGCATAATATAAGGCGTTCCAACAATGCAATTACAACTGAAGAAGGAAAATAATAAAGGTTGCATTACGAAAAATCTTTTAAAAAAATATGGGATTGCGTGATGGATAATAAATTTGATTTCATGTGAAAAGTCTGCAAGTAATGAACCTCCCTGAGTGTGGCATTTCCTGTAAACTGGCAAAATACATAATTAACACCTGGTTAAGTTCATCCTAGTTTTTATTTAGAGAAGGATATGACGGACAAATGGGCTCATATTGCCTTGAGTGCGTGCAAATTCTAGCTGAAAACTTTCGCAGCCAGGGGTAACACGTATCATCACGCAAACTTAGACAGAACCTTTCTGACTTGCTACCCATGCATACGACATGCATGCAGACTTATCCTTTAGTCATTGATAATATTATTCTAAAAAGACCCGAAATATTGAAATATGGACGCAATAAGTATAAAGAGAAGAAGGGGGAGGAAAAAATACTTTAATGACTACAATATATATTAAATGGCTTTGGTAAGAGAAGAAACATGAAACTGAAATAAAAGACATGAAACTGAAACAAGAACCTATGGTAAGGTGGTAGGCAAAGAGCCTTATTGCTATACTTCAACAGTATTTCGCCCACCTGGTACTTCTTCTGTGGCATATTTTGACGAACTAGTTCAAGTAACACCATCTGTTTAAAATACCAAAGGTACATTGTTTGTTCGTAAGGCAGATTGTACATAATGTGCATTTCATTATGAGTTTGTCTCTTCTCCAGCCACTGCCCTATTTCGTCTTTTGAGGAGCTGGCAGTTGGCACTCTAGACTCATGCGTCATCATGGAGTGGCAGCTCGCATAATCGATGACAAAAATATGGGGTCCTTCGAGTGACAATACTAATTCCTCCAACCATCTCATGTAAGTTTCTTCTTGAGTGGAGCATAAAAATATTCATACAAAAGAAGCAAACAAACATATAATGCATTGTATGAGAGCAAAGAAAATGTCCTTAAATTAAAGCAGACTAAAGTAATGTCTAACTAAAAATCTTAATTGGTATATAAGCACGTTGGGGGTGATAATTATAATAATAATAATAATAATAATAATAATAATAATAATAATAATAATAATAATAATAATAATAATAATAATAATAATAATAATAATAATAATAATGTGACGATGATGATGATTGATGATGATGATAATAACACTGATAAAAGTAACAATTTTATTTTTATTATTTTGTGCGTGAAATTTTGCTTTGTTCTCGAAAAAAATCCAAGATAGAACTAGGAAAGGTTTGCCCCAAAGCAGATCCGTCTGTGCCTTCATGGGTTGTAAGAATTAAATATTACAACTTTTGTCCTCTGATATTTCACATTCCATTAAGCTTACGGCTGGATGAAAATTTCAAAGTCCAAATGACCTTGACCTTTGACCTTTACAGGTCACATGTAATTGCAAAAATGTACAGTGTGACAATACCCACAATTTAAGCTCAACATGAATCGAATCAGGTGAAAATTGACCAAGTTATGGCAAGATGAAACTTTCATAGGGCCAAATGACCTTGACCTTTGTCGTTTAAAGGTAACGTGTTCTTACAAAAATGTGCAGTGTTGCAATACCTTCAATTTGAGTCTAGCATGATTAGAATTGGATGGATATTGGCCGAGATATGGCTGGATGAAACTTTCAAAGATCCAAATGACGCTGACCTGTAGAGGTCACAGGTAAGTTTAATGTGCAGTGTTACAATAGCTACAATTTGAGCCCAACATGACCAAAATAGGTTAAAAATTCACCAAGTTTTGGCTAGAAAAAAGCCACCATCGAAAGTGGCCTTTGACCTTAAAGTGGCCTTAACCTTGAAATGCCCTTTAACCTTGAGATGGCATCTACCTGAAGTTAACCTTGCCCTTTAAAATGACATTTTGACCTAAAATTGACCTTTGACCTTGGCATGAGAAATGACCGTTGCCTCACTATATTCGAACTCCTATACACTCGGAACCACATCTACTATAGTATATGAGATATTAAAGGTTTAAAACTTTACTTAGCCCTCATTTGCATAATTTGAAAAGCATGACCAGTCATTATGAAAAGGCTTCATCTATAGAAGTATAATTGTGCCAAGTTTGGAGTTTCTACATATAATACTTTTCAAATGAGATGTCCGACAAATTTACCAAAAGAGAGAGAGAGAGAGAGAGAGAGAGAGAGAGAGAGAGAGAGAGAGAGAGAGAGAGAGAGAGAGAGAGAGAGAGAGAGAGAGAGAGAGAGAGAGAGAGAGAGAGAGAGAGAGAGAGAGAGAGAGAGAGAGAGAGAGAGAGAGAGAGAGAGAGAGAGAGAGAGAGAGAGAGAGAGAGAGAACAATATGTCTGTGTTGGCACACAGACATAATGACCAATCACTTTTGCTTTCAACATTTTTTTAACTCACGGAGAAATCATTTCCTGTGTGATAAAAATTCATACAACCAGATTTCGAGAAACATCCACGCCTTACGGGACATTTTGGTACATGTACCTGCTTTATCAAAATTACGGTGCACATGTATTTCTGGTTTGTTACTTTACCCTGAATGTATTTAAGTATGATTATTCATACTTAAATCAATAGAAGGTATAGAAGTACCTCCAAAAGAGACCACCTCTTGTGAGAGATTGCACTCGTTATAAGACTACCTTTTCAAGACTTTAGCCTGTTCATTACTCTCTTACTCTGCTACCAATGAAGACCTACTGTAATATGTGACCATATTTTCCTAGCTTCTGGAACGGTTTTAAATGGCAGCTAACATTTTATGTATGATCTAGTTCTTTTAAAAATGGACCTCTTTTTTTGCTTCAGCGCGGGTGGTTGGATCTTGGATGTGGTGTACAGTGTTTATTTCTAATCTCACGACTGCAATTATCTCCAAAGATGACAGTCAGTATTGTAAGCACCAGTGGTTGCTGGCCGCTCCTGATCCAAACAGCCTCATTCTTAGTGGCGCCATCACTCCGATGCCCCATATTCAGTGCTACTAACTGTATCACATTACAAGCTTTTATAAAGTGTTGCCCTTGCAGGTCATGTTTGCCATGAATGCATGATGGGCTCCTGCTTCTGGACCTCTTACCTTCACAATGCAGTTACTAATTATGATTACTTCAGAAAAAACAAAAATAATAAAAACTAGAAGAGGCTGATTTTCCAACAGAAAATCAAATGTCTCCCTGTGCGCCCTTACTATTGTCACCCTTATTTTTATAAAAAGGCATACCGATTCCAATGATCTACATATATAGTGAAGGTACATTCTTTATTGACATTTCAAAACGTTGATTTTTGACGAAATGCCCAAGTGACTTTGAAAAATCGGTCAAAGTCATACATTTGCGGTTACAAGCAAGGTCACCCATCTGCAATCCCAAGCAAGACCATATACAGGAACATCTTCACATAAAATTTCAACTTCCCAAGTCAAATCTACCTTGCGTTCTCACGGCCACATTGATTTTAGACGAAATGCCCTCGTGACCTTGAAAAATAGGTTAATGTCATACATCTGCAGTTCTCACAAAAGTCTTACATCGAAACATAATCACACAAAATGTCAACTTCTTTAAGTCAAATCTGGTTTAAGTGCATCTGCAATGATTTTTAAAAGTGGCCATGTGACCTTCAAAATTGGTCAAGGTCACCCATCTACAATCGCAACCTAGTTCAAATTATGGTACATAATCATGCCAAATTTCAACTTCTTAAGTCAAGTCCTTGCGGAGTTATTGCGCCCGCGTCAATTTTACATGACATGCCTATGTGACCTTGAAAAATAGGTCAAGGTCACCCATCTGCAATACCACTCAAGTTCATATTCTGGTACATGATCGTGCAACATTTCAACCTCTTAAGTCAAATCCTTACGGAGCTATTGCGTCCGCGTCAATTTTACATGACATGCCCACGTGACCTTGAAAAATATCATGAGCCAAAGGTTTACTTGTATGGCGTTTGAAGACCAACCATTATTTATCGCACAACTTTCAATTCCTGGATAAAGTAATTTGACCCAAAATCTTCAAAATTACAATATGTTCAGCATTTGTTCATATAATTCCATTCACGATGATCAAAAGCTTTTTCAAAATCCCCTAAGTTAACACTGCAGGAATTTATTCCTCATCTACAAACGTAAGCAAATTAAGAATTTGATTTATGTCTTCACCAATATAGCAACTTTTTTTATATACCCTATCTGATCCTCATTTGTTAATATTTTGATTGCCGTTTTTAACCTTGTTGCTATGCATTTTGCTGCAAATTATAATCTACGTTCCATGTTTTAATTCCAAGATATCTTTATCTTTTTAGGACGTAAGGTCAAAATTGCATGTCTCTGAGTCACAAAAAGTAGACCTCTGGAGTATGCTGAGTGTAATGATTGGAAATGAAATTCTTTTATTTGAGAAGAAAACTTTACAAAAATCGGCTGGAAATCCATCCGATCCCGGCCATTTATTATTAGTCAACGATCTTAAAGCTTCTGTAAATTCATTTTCTGTTATCTCACCTTCATAAACTTGTTTTTGATCTTCCGATAGTTATATATTATCGTCAGTAGGGAAAAATATAATCACTATTTTCATTATGTATTTTATCATTTTTTGACGTGTACAGTTTCCCATCAACATTTTTTTTTCATTCAATATCTGATTTGGTTCCATTATACCATTATTATTAACTCTTTATTGATGAATAGCTTTATTATTGAAATTGCGATACTCCAAATTGAAGAACTATTTTGATGATTTTTCCCCCTCAAAAAATCACCGAACTTTGGCCCTAATCATTGCCACTGTGTGTCCATATCAAAATGTTTTTCTAATTCTGATTTAAAATCATTATTTTTTTGTTCCGTTTCATCTTTGTTGTCAGAAGTAATTGTTATTTGTTGTTCTCGATCCTGTATTTGATTTTACAACTTTCCTTTGACCTTTTTTTTTGTCTGTTGTTTCTTTTTAGCAGCATGTTTTATTGATGCGGAGTGTATTTCCATTTTTATCATTTCCCATTTGAGTATTTGGTCCTCATTACTCTTTTCTTCGCAAGTTTCTAATACCTTATTTACCTCCTGTAGATACTCCGTGTCTTCTAATAATAAACAATTTAGTTTCCAAAATCTGGGTGATGTGGGTGTTTCTCAAAAGGTAGTTGTACGGTTATGCCAGGATGGTCAGTTCGGTACCCAGGTGCATTCATGAAACCAATAAATTCAAAGTAAAAGACAAACAAAAAACAAAAAACTAAAACAAAAAAAAAACAAAAAATGAAAAACAAAACCAAAAAAATCAAGTCAAGTTTGTATAAAATTTAGTCTTATTCTTCTCCCTGTAAACTTATTGTCATCTGTATACTGGTATCTCCAGATATCTATTAATTCTGTATCTTGCATCCATGTTGGTATAATGTTCATGTTTCTAAAACATGTGGAAGGAAAACCTCCAATTTTATCTCTTGCAACATCTTAAACAAAGTTGAAATCACCAGCGATGATCCTATGATCATGGATAAGTAATTCTTTATTTCATTTATAAAATTGACATAAAATTCCTCTTGGTCTTTATTTGGGCCGTAAATATTTGCTCAACTTAATCTAGTACTGTTATATCTATGATAATGAATCTGCCCAGAGTATCTTTCTTTATGTTATATATCTCAAGAGGAGAGTTACTTTTAAAAGAATGCATACTCCTCTGGCATCCTTGTCGCCATGACAAAAATATAAATTGTATTTCCATTCGGAATACCAAAATTTATCAATATCGTAACTACTATAAAAAAGGAAGTCTATTCTGGATTATGAATAAATAAAAACGAAAAAAAGATAAAATGTGGTCATAGGCTATATGTGCTCTATCCAGCACACAGCCATAAGCTGATATGAATACTAATTATCTGTGACTAACTGGATCATCTAACACTTTTTTCAACCATAATTGTAGTTTTCCTATTCGTCCCAAAGAAAAAATTAACTGCATCACTGATGCCATGCAACACAAACAGAACTATTAGTAATTCAGTTATTCTATTCTTAACTGTCTAACTTCCTGCAGACCATATATATATGGATCCAATGTCAGTAATAATTTTGATATGGACCAATAAACCACAAAGTGCACTTTTCCCAGTTAAAATATTTGTATTCATGTGGTCATTAACCTTCTATAAGTTACATATCTGTTAAATGGTTTATCTTTATAGTTCACAGTAATAATACATATGGCTAATCACTTGTGTGTCATAATCAATAAGTCAGTCGCAGCTTCAAGTTTTACTTGTTAAACCAAATCTAAGTACCTCACCTCAGTTTCAGAGGTTTCAACTCTTAGTATCAGAATACAGTACTTCTAGTAGCTACAATACTGTGTATCCTAATACGTAATCTACTTCTTCTTTTGTCAAAGCATACATGACAACAGAGTCCCATATTTTAGTTAACTTATGATATTCTAATACTTTATCTGCATCATACATGAATACTACTTTTGAGTAAATAGTAAAGATTCTATATCTACATTGCATGCCTCTGAATGTATTAATAGCAAATATAAGATTCAAAATCATAAAAAAAATAGCAGACTATTTCTAGTCAATCATACTCAGTTGATACTGTTGCCACTTAGTGTCATTTGTTTTGAACATGGTGGCACAGAGAACCATTTGATCAGGCTTCAGCATCAAAGGAAAACATTCTTAAATCAAAAGCTCTAAGTTCCTTATCTTTATAATAAGTTGCTGCTAAGTTGTACATTACATTTGTCAACATAGAAGCAATCACACGCTTACCAACTAATCTGATACCATCAGACAATTACTATGCTGTTCAATGAGACAGTATGCTTAATATGGTACATAGCTGAATACATAGGTAGACCTCTGCATACTCCTTTTGGTCATATGTTTGTCTTCAATAACGATACTTATTCCCAACCGAAGAGTTTTCTATAAATGCCCACTCAAGAATGAACATTCCCTCCCCAGCAAAGAGAGTACGAGCTCACAGACCCCCCCCCCCCCCCAACAAAAAAAAAAAAAAAAAAAAAAAAAAAAAAAAAAAAAACATCAACAACAACAACAACAGAAAAAAAGATTACTTAGTACAACTTTAATTGTAGCATTCAATTCAAAATTTGTGGGAGATTATGCCTTCTTCTTTTTGAATTTTAGAATAGAATCTTCAGTGTTTTAGCATCTTTTCACAAGGTAGTCTTTTACAGCAACTCGGCTAATGAACAAAAATGTCTGGAGGCAGACATGGAGTTTTGGCCCGAATTTTGCATTCTTACAAGTTTGTGATTTTTCATCTACAATTATTTAGTGTTTGAAAATAAATGCTAAAATAAACTTTTTTTTTCGAATGTCAAACTTGTTTTACAAATTGCCAGTGTGCTTTCATACATGTGTTTGTCCTTATCCTTTGGAATTAAAAAGTAGACCTACCTGTAAACAGTTTGTCCGCACACTTTCACCATTGCACAAACCCCATCTATTACTTTTATCAGGCGAACTGCTGGCCTGTCACGCTCAGCCTCATAATTGCAGAAGTTATAAACGTTGTTAATGAGAGAAATCTTATCCATTTTTCAACGATTTTAACCTTTAAGTGACGTACCGCACGAAACCGTGTGTCAATGATGGAAAATGTAGTGCCTTCCCTAGCAGGAACGCTCCCGACCATTCACGTAATCCAGAACTGAAACTTATGCGCTGGTTTCTAAATACCGTGATACAAATGCCGTAATGTTAATTCATATATTTTCACTGAGTTTCGATATCTTATGGTATGGGTTAATTAAAACACAGCAAAAATACTATTTTCAATGAAGCTTTATTATGTGGAACATCAGTTGGAAATATGCCTGGATCTGTTCGAAAAAAAAATTTGTGTCTGCAAAGAAGGCGGTTGTGTGACACTGACTGACTGAACCGCATAACGATTGACTACTTGCAGGTACATTTAACGTATAATCAGTGCTAATGATGCTGTCGAACGTCGAATGGGGATAAATGCCTTATTGCTGTATTTGGCAAAAGTATCTGTTTTATCTCGTAAATGTGAAAATATAAACAAAAATGTTCGTTCAGGAACAAGTCGCCCTTATCATTCCAACATTTTGCAGTGTCGCCATTGTATGATGTCCGCATCTAGAGCAGAATAAAGGAAACGCTTAACCTACACGTGTACGGCTGATTCAGCACATCGGCCAGTATGTGTCCATCTACCATATTTCACATGCTTAGACCAAATATTGGATCTTCATGGTCAGCCAAAATTCATCAGTATTCAGACCAAAGACGAACTATCAGTGCAAAATTTCATACAGGAACTAAGCAACACCGATATCATGGGAAAACTTAACCTTGACCTCAATCAAAACCCAAATTTAGATTACGATATATTAGAAAATATCATATGTAGCGCTAAGACGAAACATCTGCCAACTAAAACTGTCAAATTTAACAAACATAAGCACAAACGTTCGCCATGGATGACTAACGGTGCACTTAGATCAATTAAATATCGCGATACCCTGTATAAACAAATAAAAGGCACTAATCAAGATACCGTAGAATATATTCATCTTAAATTGAACCTCAAAGCTTATAACAAAATTCTTGATAAAAACATCAAAGAACTGAAGCAAAATTTCTACCATGGTAAGTTTACCCGCATTAAAGGCAACACAAAGAAAACATGGGATGTAATCCGATCGATTCTTAATTTGAAGAAAAACAAAAGAGATTTCCCCCTCTTTTTTAAGGTTGATAACACAAAAATTACTAGTAAAGTTGAAATCGCTGAGCGTTTGAATACTTTCTTCAGAAATATTGGTCCCACATTAGCTGCCAAAATCAACTCTGTAAGCCTACCACATTTCTCACTCAACAGTTCGTTGCAAATATTTCTTTTGCTAATGTATTTGCCGAAGATATCTCAACGATTATTAAAAACTCAAACCCAAGTCCAGCGCTGGGCACGACAATCTCTCCATGAAATTACTCAAGAGCATAAATGGTATTGTTTCCGATTCCTTTGCTTTAATCGTGAATCAATCACTCCATACTGGAATTTTCCCAGGTAAACTTAAGATCGTTAAAGTCCTGCCTGTCTCTAAAAAAGACGAAAAATCCCTACTTAATAATTATAGACAAATATCTCTCCTTTCCGCGTTCTCTAAAATCATAGAAAAGGCTGTCTATCAGCAGCTTTATTCATATTTCACTTCTCACGATCTGTTTTAAAGAAATCAGCATGGTTTTAAAAAACTACATTCCACTGAGACTGCTGCTTTGGAATTTATAGACAGAATTTTTAATTTACCTGACTCTGGTGAAATACCTGTGAGCGTTTTCCTCGATTTATCAAAAGCGTTTGACACGCTAGATCACAACATTCTTCTCCACAAATTGAATTACTACGGGGTCAATGGTACGGCATTACAGTGGTTTAAAAGTTGTTTAAGTGACAGATCGCAATATGTTCAGTTTGATGATATCTGTTCCAAAACATTACCCATTCATACCGGCGTACCTCAAGGCTCAATTCGTGCACCACTTTTATTCATTATCTACGTTAATGACTTATGTTTGGCTTCCCTTAAATTCGAATCCATACTTTACGCGGACGACACCACTTTAATAAACTCTTTATGTGTCTTCAACACCGATGATACAGATAATCACAACAGTATTTCTGATACCATAAATCATGAACTGAAAAAAGTATATGACTGGCTCTCTGCAAGCAAATTATCTTTAAACGTTTCTAAGACAAAATTTATGATTTTTCATTTCCCCCCGACGAAAATTAAACTTTGAGATAAATCTCCAAATCGCAAACACTCCTATAGGGTGAACAACCATATTTGAATTTTTAGGATTAACAATTAATGAGAATCTCAATTGGAACAGTCATATCTCTAAAATTTCAACTAAACTGTCAAAAATCACTGGCATATTAAGTAGACTTCACAATTTTCTTCCCCGTCAGCAACTGATGCAAATCTATAATTCCCTCTTCTTAGCTCACATCAACTACTGTTTACTTGCTTGGGGCTTTTCATCTGATCGCATCTTTTTGCTTCAAAAACGAGCCATTCGTCTCATGTGTTCTGCCAATTTCCTAGCTCACACCGAACCTTCAGATATTGTAACTCCGAGTTGCCCCAATACTTTACAAATATCTTCACCACTCAGCCTGTTGTACATTCTTACACCACCAGATTCCGTGATGTTCCCCGTCAAGCATTTCCAGCTAGAAACTCTATTAAAAATCGTATTCGATACTATGTCCCAGCTTTACTTAACAAAACGCCAGCCTGTATCAAAAATAAAATTCACACGCACTCATATGATGGTTTCTCCAAATACATAAATTCGTACTTCTTGGAGAGAGGGCAGCACTGTGCACCTGGTTTCTATCTTTAATGAGCTCCTAGTTAATTCTGCTTTTTCTGTAGAAATGGCAGAATTCTCAGGAAGTTTTTTATTCTGTTCAATTTGACAAGGTACCTGGACTTGAAGGAACTTATTCTGCTGGTATTTTTGGAGCTATTTCACTGTTTTTTCACCTGCTGTGGACTTTTACATTGTGGATTCATAGTACACTGAGGGTGCACTTGTGTACCCCTGTACCTGGTGGAGCTTTTGTCTTGGTGACCCTTTTGACCCAGCCAGTGTTTAGGGGTTCCATAATCCCTTTGTGATGCCTGCTTGAACTCTTATATCGCCCAGTGTGTTTGGGATTTACCATGTATTGCCAACCTGCAACTGCATAGTGGTCAACAATTTTGTTGATTATTTTTTGTGATCTTCCCTTGGATTATGGCTGAAAATGGGAATAAGACTGGAGCCGATGGGAAAGGTAGAAAATCATCCAGAATAGGCACAAAGGACATTGACCCTGGTATCCTCAGCGCAATTAGGCAAATTGTCAGAGACGAACTGGATGAGATCAAAGGCAAGTTAGACTCAGTTGTTACACAGTTGACAAGTGTTAATAAGAGATTGGACTCAATCGAAAAAAGCCAACAAGACTGTAGTGACCGCATTGATAAAGTAAAAAACACTTTTTTACCCCAGGTATCTGAAAAAGTGAAACGTTGGTAGTGCTCTCAGTTTGAAAGTTTTAGATAAAGATGTGCACGATCGAAAATGGGCACTAATCATCCAAGGATTGAAAGGAGCACAAGGCGAAAAGGTAAAAGACACTAAACAGGCTTGCATTGATCTCGCGCGAGACCATCTCAAAGTCACTGATGCTGAATCGACCACATTTAGTGCTTGTCATCGCTTGAGTCAACAGAAGGATGCCAGTATTTACATTCACTTTGTGGACTTGGACCAACGCAACCGATGGTTGGGAGCGGCGAAAAACCTAAAAACCCATCCTGACAAGATCTCTATCACACCTGACCTTCCCCCAGTTATTCGACCCTTGAAGAAAGACCTATTGGATCAACGAAAGGACCTCCCACCAGATCTCAAAACTAAATCTTCCATTCAGTACACCAAGACATGGCCTTACATTCAGCTTAAGATACCCGGACGTGACCCCGCCTACCCAAGGGCAACAAAAGAAACTGTTCTATCCCACTATCTAGAAACGGATTTCAAAATGACTTTCTCCTATGACCATGATGACTGAATAAATTGCTCTATGGACTGATATTGAGAAGTTCTCATGTACTTCTTGCGTGGCTTTTTAACCATGCTTATCTGTTAATTTGCATGACCGTGAATTATCAACATTCCATATAAGATCTACATGTATTGAGATAGCTGTAACGTATGACATTTTACATAGCATGCTAAATATTGCTTATTTCTTTTACCTAGTACCTGCAAGTGTTGATTGATTACCAATATTTTTATTTAATCTATATATATTCATGGATCCTCGAATTTCGAGAGTTCATTATAATGTGGTATTATTGTAACTTATGTCATGTCTTTTTTTTTTTTTCTCGATCAGTTGAGCTATCTAATACATGTATATATTTATAAGACGGGAAAACAGTTATATAATATGTTACCTCCTGTATACACAACGCAATTTAGTAGAATAAGTATTTCCACCTTCGCTTTTTACGTACATGATATTTATGTATGTATGTGTATCATGGAAAAATACAGTCGCACTTCTATTCCCTTTTTCTATAGATACGGATGCAGTTTCATACATTATTCAAATTGATAACGCCAAGTTTGTTCAGTGTTACCGTTACTTTGATAGATTGTTTGCCCACCTCCCTTTTGTAAATTCCTTACACTTTGGGAAAGTAACAAATATGTTACTCTATAGCAAATCGCTTACCTGCGAGTTTATCATCTTCCTTTTTCTCTTGTGTATATGCAGCAAGTGTATGACAGCTTCTTTTTTCTGTGGACAATTTTTTACCATCACCATTTTATTGTTTCTTACTATTTTCCCATTTAAGCCTTTTCAGACCATCCTTCGCATTGTAAATGTTTCCAAAATGTGTTCAATTTGGAAAACAGACCAACGATGTATTTTGATAGTGATTCTAATTTTTGTCAAACTGATATCCTTATTTTGCAAGGTTTATCCTGCCTGGAGTATTGACTCATGTCAAATATGTATTAATTATTATAAAGTCTGTGAAGAATGCAATTACATGTACTATATTTTAATTATCAACGTGCCATTATGTCTAGATATGTGACTCACAAATCCAACAATCGGTCATGGTCTTTTCATATTATCGTAAATCCAATATTACTTTCATATGGAATCAAACATCTTAGTCAATAATATACTACGTGATTTTGGTGGCGTCACAAGGAACAATCTGAACTACTTAATTGATAACCCAGATGATCTTGATAATGCTATTTCAATCGTTTCCGATTCACCTTATATAGATAGTGACAATCTCACTGAATACATAAAACCTTTTTCTCAAAATTTTTCTGTCTTAGGTTTGAATGTCCAGTGCTTAAATGCTAAATTTGACAAACTTAAAGCTTTACTTGATGAACTTTCAAAGGACCATATAGATTTCAGCGCCATCTGTTTACAGGAAACATTGATTGAAGGCCATTGCCCTGACACAAGCCTCTTTGAGTTAGACAACTATGTCGCTATTCCTCTTGGCGCCACCTGTAGTTCGCACAGCGGACTAATTATTTATTTGCATGAAAATTTTCAGTATGTCATTCGAGATCTCTATACCCCATGCAACTTATGGGAAGGTCAGTTCATTGATATTTTTGGTAATGGTTTGAGGCAAAAAATAACACTCTGTAACATTTACAGGCCTCCCCGTGATAGAAATGATGATATCGAATCTTTTATTAATGATATGTCACCAATATTGTCAACCTTATCGCAAGAGAGATCAGACAAAATGGTCTTAGGTGACTTTAATATTGATCTTTTGAAAACCAACACCAGAGAAAAGTATTCTGACTTCTTTAATGAATTGATAAAAAACGACTTCCTACCTAAAATTACATTGCCAACCAGATTTTCGGAACGTAACGCAACGTTAATTGATAACATATTTTGTAATTTATCTAACAGCAATAAGGCTATTTTGTCTAGTATTATTTTTACGAACTTGTCAGATCATCTTCCATATTTTACATGTTTAGACCAAAAGTTAGATCCGAAAGTTCCTCCGAAGTATATTCAAGTTGAAAATAAGCATCCTGATGCTATTCAAAATTTTGTACAGGAAATGAACAACATGAATTTAATGCAGGTTCTTGACCATGACTTACAACATGACCCGAATCACAACTATGATCAGCTTGAAAGTGTTATACAACGTTGCAAGGATAAAAATCTTCCTGTCAAAAGTCTACGCTACAACAAATATAAACACAAACAGTCCCCTTGGATAACCAATGGTATCCTAAGGTCAATTAAATTCCGTGACAATCTATATAAACAATTAAAATGTACCAATCCTAGCTCCCAGTCATTTCTCACTCTTAAGCAAAATCTGAAAGCTTATAACAAAATTCTTGACAAATCTATTAAACGACAGAAACAACAGCACTACCATTCGACACTCGAAAATGTAAAAAATGATTCAAAAAAACACCTGGGACGTCATTCGCATAATTCTTAATATGAATAAACGTAAAACAGATTTCCCTTCTTTTTTTTATGATAGAAAATAAAAAAGAATCTAACAAAAACGAAATAGCTGAACGCTTCAATTCGTTTTTCACAAATATTGGCCCAAAATTGGCCGCTAAAATAAGCCAACAAAATTTACCCCATTTTACAACATATCTAACCCACCAGTGGGAAGCTTCTTTTACCTTCACCAATATCTCTCCTTCACATGTTTTATCGATCCTGGATAAACTCAAGCCCAAAACTAGCACAGGACATGATCAACTGTCAATGAAGCTTATCAAGAGAATCGGTTCCTCATTAGCCGATGCCCTATCTCTAATAATAAATCAGTCTCTGAATACAGGCATTTTTCCTAGCAAACTAAAAGTCGCTAAAGTGTTACCAATACATAAAAAAGATGATGATAAAGTCCTGAATAACTATAGGCCAATTTCTCTTCTCCCGGCCCTGTCCAAAGTTTTTGAAAAAGTGGTATATCATCAAGTTTACGATTATTTTACACAGCATAACATTTTCTATAACAGCCAACATGGTTTTAAAAAGCTTCACAGCACCGAAACTGCCTCCCTAGAATTCATTGATAGATTATTTAAAATTCTTGACTCCGGTGAAATACCCATTACTATATTTTTAGACTTATCTAAAGCCTTTGATACCTTAGATCATGATATCCTTCGACAAAAGCTTAATTATTATGGTATCTCTGGCACTCCTCTTAAATGGTTTGAAAGTTATTTTACAAACAGATCTCAATACGTTCAACTAAATGATGTTTGCTCTAAACATCTACCTATTACTACTGGCGTGCCTCAAGGTTCGATTCTAGGACCACTTCTCTTTATTATATATATATAAATGACTTATATCTGGCTGCCCCTAAATTTGAATCCATATTATATGCCGATGATACCAAACTTATTAATTCACTTTGTACCTTTAACTATAAACCAAAACCTAATAATGAAGACGTTTCGAACAGCATAAATTCTGAACTTGATAAAGTACATAAGTGGCTTGCAGCAAACAGACTGTCTCTTAATATATCAAAAACTAAATATATGCTATTTTCTTTTCCTCAACGAAAGTTAGAATTAAACATAAATCTTAAAATTGTTGATACATATTTAGAAAGGGCGAATGAATTTGACTTCTTAGGACTAATTATAAATGAAAACTTAAACTGGAATGCCCACATTAATAAAATTCTGAATAAAACTTCTAGAGCTATTGCTATACTTAAACGACTACATAAGTTGTTACCTACAAGTACCCTTCTGCTCATATACAATTCTCTGTTATTACCCCATATTAGTTATTCTATACTTGCTTGGGGTTTTACTTGTGACCGTGTTCTTAAACTGCAAAAAACTGCTATTCGATTGCTATGTCACACACACTTCTACGCACACACAGAACCGTTATTCAAAAAATTAAATGTTTAAAGGGTTTCTGACCTTTTCAAACAAAAAGCCCTCAACTTTTATTATCGATACTGTAAAAATGAACTTCCTGGCTATTTTCGTGATATGTTCGCTACCTTACCCACCACTCACCAGTATTCTACAAGACATAGAGATTTTCCTCAGTACGCGACTCCTCAACATATTACAGCTGAAAAGTGCATTAGACATGAAATTCCTAAATTACTAACTAATACACCTTCACTCATTACAGACAAAATTAATACACATTCTTATTCTGGATTCTCAAAATATATCAAGGTATTCTCAATAAATCAATATTCTGAAACCTGCGACATCGTCAACTGTTTTGTTTGCAACTATCAACTATAACTGTTACTCATTCCCTTTATTATTATTATTATTATTATTATTATTATTATTATTATTATTATTATTATTATTATTATTATTATTATTATTTTTATTATTATTATTATTATTATTATTATTATTATTATTATTATTATTATATATTTATTTTTTATTTATTTATTTTTTCTACTAATCACAATCTTGTTAAAACTTGTCATTATTTTCAATTGAAATCAGGTGTAACTTACCAGTCATACTAACACAGGTGGCCACAGCGATAGCGGATGTTTACATCCTTAGCTGGGTCATCCTGACTATGTATTTGCATATATATATCCTGTAATTTTGGTAAAATCAATTTTGTACACTTCTTTCTTTTGTATTACGTGATACCATACATCTGACATTTGTATCTGCTGATCTTATGTATATGTATATATATGTCTAATAAATAGATGTGAATCCTGAATCCTGAATCCTGTAATCAGTACTCTGAAATCTGTGTCATTCGAAATTGTTACGTATGCAACAACTGATTAATTAGATTTTTGACCATGTTTAATCTACAAAAGGTATTACTCATTAATTTTTACTTTGGATCTTGACATTATTTGATGCGGTGTACTTTCAGTTTGAATTATATTAGGTGGCCCTAATGATAGCGGATTGCATAAATCCTTAATTGGAGTCATCCTGACATATAATTTATCATTACCTGTCATGTACTTACTGTTGAACTGTAATTTTATGTTTTGTCAATAATAACATGTACAAACTGTAACCATATGCCTAATAAACTGTTTTGAATCTTGAATCTTGTGTAAAATGATTGCTCCCTGATACGTCCAGGTCACTAGTGCTCAAATCAGACAGCCTTGAGCGACAAAATGGAGTAAAATCGGTGATTAAAACCGCAATTTTGGCCAGTTTTGGTGAAGCTCGGAACAGCAGAACATGGATTTTGGAACCGATACAATGGTAAAACAACATTGGCATCATGCATCAAGCGAGATCCTGACGAGGAAATGATAGAGGTGAATTACACGCGTTAATGCTGTCTAGATACTTAAGGGACAGACTATAGCAATTTTTCTCCTCGATAACCAATGAGAGATATCAGAAAGTTCCCTAATTATAATAAATATCGCCCTGAAAATGACTGTCAGCAAAGGAGACCTTAATTCTATTGGCTACAGAATTCTGAATTTGAACATATTATTGAGGATAGTTATAACAGTGTGGCACCTTCCTTCCCCTCTCCCCCGTCGAGAGTTGGGCCTCATAATTTTGTTTGCCCTACTTACAGAATAACCGCGACGGGGCGGAATTATCAGGAATTTGATGGCCCTGGCCTTGGCTTGCGGATCAAATTCCTGATATTGCCGCCCTGCTGTGGTTTATTCTAATTCTAACATGGCAAATTGATCAATAGAAACCCAATTAAAATCACCTTACGGGTAGGCCTTCAGCACAAACCAGAGCGCACCTTTCGAGCAGCATGGATGCTTGTAGAAATGGTAGATACTCATTCGGGGCAAGTTACATTATTTGTATCTGAACTTGTCCTATACTATTTAGTAATTTTATTTGGTTTGATAGATATTCTGACTTCATATAGAAGCTCTGCATTTATAAACAAAACCTCTTTCTTTTCGCTAGTTCATCATTTGCCACGTTCACATTTATTCATCATTATGTGGGTTGTATTTGCCAAATATTTAGGTTAGACAACGAGCGGCTACTTATAGAGACATTAAGGGGTAGGCACCACATATATTGATTATGCAGATGATATTGATCTGAAATCAATGTGAACTCCGATATTTACGGTGCTGCAAGTAATACAAAATGGACAAAATGTATGATGTCCATAATGACACCGTACTTTTTTGTTCGCTCAATTAAAAAAATATATCAAAATAAAAAAACTAAAATTACCTGCCAGAATTGCATGCATAACCCTTTTGCATACGACATTCAGATTCATATTTTCTGAAAAACAATTTTTTATTAAAATTGAAAACCGTTGCATAATATGTGTACTAACTGCATCTTTTCTCGTCACCGGTGTATTGTTCGAGATATAACTAATGTAAGGGAGTTCAGTCACGTGACTAAATCTTTTGATATTTACGTGTTCCCTCATTTCAACAGCCCCTCATCTACTTTAGTCGCTTGGATTGTAAAAAAATAATCGGTACAATTGACATCGAAGTCGCCATGGTAGTAGAAAAAATGTTATTATTACTATGTGCATGCAATTGGTGTTGGATTTTTTAGGTTACAAGCCCCAACGCGGCACAGGGTCAATGCGTTCAACGACAACAGGAAGTGGTGTCAAACATCTGTTATATCATTTATGGAAGCCGTGACGTCTGGTAGGATTTCCATTGCTACATAATCGTATTCTGCAATATACCTGGAACTTTTAGGTGCAAATAGATAGGCCCAAAATAATGCATTTCACAAATTAATTGAAAACTTCAGAATATCGGTACCGGTATTTGCATTGAATTGTTAAAAAAAATCGGTCCCTTATTTACTAACCTTTAAGTGTTTTTGTTGCCAATTAGTGTGACACAGCCCCCAGATTTAAGAATGAAAATTTCTTGTGTCCCTTGAGTTAGCAACGGCTCTCTACATCCGGACACTTTCTGCTATTTATGGCTGGAGCTGCTGCAGCGTTCCTGTGTCGCTCTCAAGCACAACATTGACATACAACATTGTAGGCTTGATCTGCAGAAGTATGAGTCACTTATACGCAACAGATTAATTACATTGTTATGTTTTGACATTATTAAATAGGAAACTTTGATCCAAGCAATCCAAACTTAGCCCGGAAAGGTTAAATCAACCGAAAATTGGAAAAGGCCACAAATGTGACCATATAAATGGTGATCACCACTCAGGGCCTCAGAAAATTGGGACGTTCAGGGCCTATATTGCCTAATCCTGCCACCTAGCATTGATGATAGCCAGCGTGTTACAATATTCTTTGTAACACTAGTTCCATCACAGAACCACCAGTAAACTTAAACCTAAATACACATACACAATCTAGTAGGCCTAAAGTGAATCTTATAGTACCTAGATAACTAGGCCTAAGAAAGAACGGCACCTGCAGTTTACATGAGAAGAAAGAAAACAATAAAATATAAGCCGGTTAAGAAAGAAAAAAACCCTCCAAAAGAATTAGAACATTATATCAAATGAAAATGCAGAAATTGGATGCGAAAAAAAAAAGATACACCACTTGCAATGTTACACAAGTTCAGTCTGTGCATGCTGGGTTATAAAATAAAACAAAAACATTGCTTTTTAAAAATGTCAAAACAGCAAAGACTACAAATGAGCATTAAGTCAAAACCTAAAGATGAAGGAGAAAGTGAGAACTATGCTTTAAGATCCATATAATACTACAGGCGTGTGCATCAGATATACATTGTATGGAAAAACAAAAAAAATGAATTTTGTAAACGCATGAAAATCAAAGCTAGACATGTTGAAAACACAAAAACAGAAATGGAAAAAATGGAAACGAGACAAAACATCTTATTTCAGGATTCAGTCAACACAGTTTTCAATGGTGAGAAAGTGCAAAGCATGCAAAGGCGCATTATTGAATTAGGGTTTGTGCCAGAGGGTAAAATATGTAACAATTTGTATCCTGAGATTTTCTGAGGGCATACATGTACATGTGACCAAACAGAGGAGTTAAGTGAGTGCATAGATGGCTCACAAATAGTAACAGGTTCCTTTTAGTGAATGATTGAACAGGCATGGCAAAAAAGCATGTACAAACTTTGAAAGTATAATTTTCCATTGATTATAACAAACAAAAAATGTCATATTTTGAACTGTTGTTGGATTTAAATAAAGAAAATTGATTAAATTATTCACCAAAATAATGCTTAGTAAATGCTAAATTTCATTTCTGACCCCTTAACGCAGTTTTCTAAAGATGCTGCCATGATTGCAAAGAAACCAACAAAAACATCAGTTTCTAGTATTAAACCAGTCACCTCCTGTTGTTTTTTTGCTGCACAATCATTCTTAGTGTTATTGTAACCACTTTTGTATATAAATTATGCAAAGGAAACAACTGAAATTTGATTTTCATTGCTTTATCTTCAAAGTTTGGTAAAAAAGCATTCACGCCTTTAGGAAGTATATTTACATTAGATATATATACATATGAACACATACACCAATACACATAGGGCTTTTATCCAACAGCTTCTTTTTGTCAGTCCCTTTTTGTTTTGTGTGTATGCTTATCAACCTATAACATAATTGTTTATTTATGTCAAAATTTGCTCTTCACAGTGAAAAGAACACTTAAATATAATTCCTTTTCAAATCGTCCAGCTTGTTACCAGAAATACTGATATTCTGAACATAGGCCTAACAATTGTTTCTGTTACCTGCACCATCAATTGTGAACTTCTCATGTCAAGATTCCAAAGTTTGTGGTATCAACTACCTATGTGTTCGGAGACATGCGAGGTCTCAGCTGCGGAGGCTATCTGGCATGAGTAGTAACCAACTATCAATGTTCAAACTGTCGCTTCATTATACAAAGAACATGTCACATGAAGAACAAAAAAAAAAAAAAAAAAAAAAAAAACCAAAAAACAAAAACACATTTTTTAAAATTAGCTACAAACTTCTTGAAAGTTAATGCACATGTATTTAAAATCTCTGGTTATATGTTAAGAATTAGTTTTTATGCTAGGCCTTAGTGTGAAGGATAAGTTACATGTATGTATATATGGTCCAGGAGATGTGTTGGGTTCCAGACTTTAAGGATGTCTTTGATGACTCAGTCACGTTATAATTAAACAAGACAAAACACATTATTTTATCTGGAAAAGTTTTTTTGTAGATACACTTTTCAAACCTGCACTACATGGAAACTGTCACTCAAACAAACTTTGCAATGTATACAAATGCGTCCAGAAATTTGAGGCATGTACCTAATGGCTTCATGTATCACCATCACCATTATTGGCAAAATTTATATACATTTATTTCTGTATATGTCAACATAGTTGTTTAAGTAACATTTGTATACACTTTATCAATGGTATCATGTGTGTGTGTGTACAAACATAAAGTGACAGCATAGAGTATTGGCATCATGATGCAGTTGACCCATAATACCAACCAGCACTGATATTGCCTACATTTCTTCATAGTGTAGACATACTTTATTGAGCCTGCCTACTTTCTGCTGGTGCTTAACAATCCACTTATATAACAAGTGTGAGAGTGACTGTAAAAGTAGTCAGAAGGACAGGCACTTGCTTACTTGTCTGTATAAAGCATTCGCCTGTTATGTTATCTGTAAAGAGAAGCAAATGAAGCATGGGCTATAGGCAAAGTGACACCTACACCATTGTTTCCTTGTAGCAGACAATGTATTCTGTACCAATACAGTAGACTTCAGCATGGTTGTACAGTTTCCCAACACTTTTTATAAAAAGACCCCCCCCCCCCAAAAAAAAATAAATGAACAAAATAAAAAATAGAAATGAACATTTTTTACCATTTAAACCCTAGGCACCCTTAGACAGAGTGCATGGAGGTTGAGAAGAGAACTGGTTATCTGCCGCGATAATTTCTAATGGGTTGAAACATGACAAGTCTGCTCATAACTTATGACAAAAGGAAATTGGTATATATACATATATATAAATATATATATATATATATATATATATATATATATATATATATATATATATATATAGTGTTTGTGTGTGTGTCTCAAAAGACGTATTATGATGTAAATATTCCACTTTGATTTCTACCTATATTTGCAGTTAACAAGCTTTTTTGTCACTTTCTTCCAGCTTTTATTGATTGCATAACTGAAGAAAGATAAGTGGTACGGACCTAGGAGACATCATATTTTATTATGCGAACACACAAGAATGCAGAGCTGTGGCAAAATGCCAATTTCCCAATTGTGGTAGTAAGCGAGTTTATACCCACAGTCACCAGGATTTTACACATGACTTTCTGGATCTGAAAAAAGACGGGGGGGGGGGGGGGGGGAAGAGGCCAGTGAGAGATCCTAAGCTCCACACCTCTCCGCAAGTTCAAATGGAGACACAATCCTTTAGTGTATGCATACATACACATTATATAAAGGTTATCACATGGTTGTAGCTCTATCATCCCATGCATCAGCCTCTAGCTCTCATATTGTCAATCGACCTCATCAGCCCCTGATCACCAGACCAGTGGTCAAATGACGATATGGGTGTGCTGATACAGCGGTGATACCACTAAAACCATGTCATAACCTAAATATATCCATCGGGTGTACATAATAAACTTTTCAATGTTTTAGACATTTTTGATATATCTAAATGTGTCCAACAAATTTTCACTGTTTGAGACATTTAGTTATATCATAATAAGCCAAACTAAACAAAAGCACGCCTTTAAAATTAATATTTTTAATTCAACCGAAGGTGGCATAGGGGGACAGTGTCCGTCCGTTAAAGGAATATCTTACACAAAGCACGAGTGTGTTCAAATGATAGAATACATTATCAACAATGCATACTTTTGCTTTGGAACCCGAGTCTATCAACAAATAGTAGGCATACCAATTGGACCAGATCCAGCCCTATATATTGCAAACCTTCACTAACATTATTATGAATCAAAATGGATGGAAGAATTTGCAAAAACAACCTTTACAGCTGCAAGAAGACCACATTCTCACACAAAAAGATTTACAGATAACCTGTGTGCTTTATACAATGGATATGAAATAAAGGAAAATTGGAAAAATATATATCCCAAAGAATAAATGTATTAAATGTGGACAAACGAAAGTGATACAAAAGCTACTTTCATTGATCTGGATATAGAAATAAGGAACAACTAGTGTGTATCAAAAATATTATACAAGAGAGACCAGTTCAAATTTGATATTTTCTCATACCCTGATCTGACAGGAAACATTTCAGAGAAACAAGCATATGGACTTTGTGATAGGTGATAGGTATTGGTAGAAACAGCTCACTGTTTAGCGATTTCGTCAAAAGAGTCAGAAATTTGTTGCAAAAACTACAACACAAAGGTTATAAAAAACAACAACTACACAAAACTCTGTTGAAATGTTTCCAGAGATATGATCAAATATCTAATAAATACAACACTTACTCAATAAAATTATTCAAACTATGTCAAGATGGAGCTTGAAATGGCAAAGTGTAATTCTAAAAGGGTTTGAGTGGTAAGAGGTAAAGTACCCGGGGTAAAGTATACTTAACCCACCTACAGAATTTTCTCTGGTCCGTATTAAGTCGGAAAACCATGATCATACTCACCTTTTGCAGGAATTCTTTCTTTTTAATCTTCATCCAGTATGGTGGAAGAGGTGGCTTCCAGCTAATACCTTAGTACACTTTACCTCATAACACCTCTAGTCAACTTTATAGTGCTAAAAATTGTATTACTATTTACCGGTTTATAACAGTGTCGGTATGGGGGAATAGTGTATGAAGCTTTTAAGTTACACAGGAGACGTCCGTCCATGTTGGAGCATATCTCTAGAACTCTAAGAGATAGAATAATGACATTTATACAAGAGATTATCATACCACGGACATGTGCGCCGTTTATTGTTTTTGACCTTTACCTATTTTCAAGGTCACGGGGCCCAAGAACATGTACATTCTTGTGCATCCAGACATGCTGCATACATGGTATAGCTTTCTTCTGTATTCTTATGCTTTTAATACTTGCTTGTAGCGGCACCCGAAATATGGTCATGATATACATAATGAACATAGATTTAGTGAGGATAGGGGCCGTGTGTCCGTCTGTTCAAGCTTGTAAACAAAGATCGACTTAATAGATCTGAAGGAAGTGTTAATTTCAATGTTGGATAAAGCATTCAAAGGAGGAACATGTCATTACATTAAAGTTTCCCACACTGATGCAAGATTCCACAAAGGAAAAGTTAAGAGAAAGTGCTACACCAAAGAAGAATGTACTGATTTTGTAAAGTTAAACAATGCACCCTTTAGCTTTTGTAAAAAAAGGAAATTTCGACAAATAGTTGGAATACCAATGGGAACTGATCCGGGTCCTAATATCGCCAATTAAAGTCTACATCACTACAAATCCAAATGGATGGAAGAATCCCCCCCCCCAAAAAAAAAATCTACACCGCTGCAAGAAGATTATATTTACATACTACAAGATTTCCTCGATGATCTATGTACTCTTAACAACAAGGATAAGATCACTAAACATTGGAAGGAAATTTACCCAAAAGAACTAATTTTGAATAAAGGAAATGAGAGTGACAATAAGGCAACTTTTCCTGATCTTGAAATAGGGGTTTACAGCAAACAATATGTGACGAAGATTTTTGACAAACGAGAACAATTCAAAAATTGACATAGTATTATATCCTTATATTACTGGAACCATTCCAGAGAACCTAGCCTGTGGTGTGGTCATTGGACAGATTTTACGCATTAACAGAAACACATAACAAATAAGTGAACTTGTCAGGAGAATAAGAATATTTTGACAGAACTACGCCAAAAAAGCTATATAAAAATCTGTTGAAGTGTTTTCATTAATATGGAACAATACTGACAAAATACAACACTCAATCCAAGACACTAATAGATTGTATTAATCTACATTTTCAGGTAGGGCTGACATAGAAATGGTGTCAGGGCGATAGCTGTTATAACATAAAGGTAACTTTAACCCACCTAGAGATTTTCTCTAGTCTGTCTACAGTCAGAAACCATCATTAATAGTTGGCTCCTCCTATTCCATCACTTGGGTGTAGAGGTGACTATAGTCAATTATTTTTTACACTCACTTCACAATCATTGTTAGTACATAAGTGTACCAAACTAGAGATGTCCGGCCATCCGGCAGTATATCTCTAAAATCCTAAGCGATAGAATAATAAAATTTATACCAGAGATGCAACACAGCACGAGCATGTGCACTGATTTATGTTTTTGACTGTGAACTATTTTCTAGGTCAAAGGACCCAAGACCATATCCATTTTCGTATGTGTGGCAGCATATCTCTAGAACCTGTAGAGATGGAATAATGAAATTTATACCAGAGATATATATAATTGGTAATGAAAACACCATGCCAGTATTTTCGAGTCATTGATTAAAGAGGTACTGTCCTTTAGTTTTTAGTAGTAGATACATCTTAAGCCAAGAGCTACCTTCGGCGCAGGTGACTAGTTCTTTCCTAAGAAAAGTTATTGTATTGGTTTTCAGCCTGTGTTCACCCATCTGTTCCTTAAAATTGCTTTGTTTTATGTGTCCATGCATACCATTGGCGGGAAATTCTTTTCAAATCTGACGGGGATGAATTCTAGCAGTTTAGAAAAACATGATCCACATTCATAAATTTCAACCTACAATGACAGCAAAGACATTTCAGAGCTACCAAAGCATAAACATTCATCTTCCAATACCAATGTCGAGATACAAATTTCACTCATAAAAGGCAACTGGTGGTTTTAAAGCGGTCCTCTTAACCTTTGAAATATATTTCATTAATACAGACTATAGTAGCTCAAAACCCAATTTTATCACTTCTGCCAAAAATAAAAAAAAATGACTAGATACGCCTGTCACTGCTTTGGTTCTCTTGATTAGTCAGTCAACTCAGTTTACAGCAAAAGAAGAAAGAAGGCGTATATCGTTTTTGTGATATTTTGTAAAACTAGAACATTATAAACACACTCTACCTCCATTTTAAATTAATACTTTACAAAAATCGTCGTGCTATAATAAATATTAGACATAAAAAGATGCTTTGATATTTTTAAGTGGGAGGAGTGCTTAAAGAAATATTCCCTACAACCTGTTGAGCTCTTCCCTAAAGATGCACCAGGAAATTTTTGGTACCACGTAACCTAAATGTCCTATCAGGCAGAGGATAGTTTTTCTTCATTTCTCAACATGATATTTTTTGAATTTCGCTACCCACATAACACGCATATCTGATAAACGGGTAGCCTGTGTTGCTCTCTCTTTGATTTTCCCATGTTCACTGAGCAGAATATTGTCACAGTCCACTTACTTTTGTGATGAGCAGTTAGGTTTAAACTCTTACCTATTAAAAATGACTGCACGAGTTTATAGCACAATTTGACTGGTTTAGGTATTTCTCCCATAGTTAGCCATGTGGAAACACAATCGTTCCCAACATAAGTGTGGAACGATTTTACGACCAATATGAAATAAAAGAGAAAATTCTATTCGTTGTTGTTTTCTTTGTAAGCCAATCAGATTACGTAAGATAGAAAAGAGTAACTGAAAGTTCTTTCTTGAATGACGTACCTTAGCAACGCAATGTTGAAAAAGAACAAAATGGAGTTGAAACGGCTGCTGCTAGCACGCTAAACCAAGTAGGTTTTTGACAAAAACATAGGATTTAACGCTCTATGGGAGAAACAAAATTCCACATGGCCGTGTCATGGGGAATAGATTTAGACAGCATTCGTTTGTGGAATTCTATATTTCTCGTATATCATTTGAAAAGTTTTCAAGTCTTAAAGGTGCTCGCCATGGCTCTAAGCAAGACAAAAATTAGCTTTCTCTATCGAAGATTTCATGGGCTATCATCTCTCAAAGTTTGCTCTTCATACTGAGCCTACAACATTTTTTTGTGAAAGTTGTCACCTCAACACACAAACCATTTATAAAATGTTAGAAAAGTTGATGATAAGCATGATATGGCTTCACACTTTAAATGAATTGTGTTGGGATCTATGATAACAATGAGACCACGACATAGAAAATTCAATTGAACAACTTCATCATGTACTTTAGCACTGTCATGCATATAATGAACAAAAGATCAAAGTTTTTCTTATGTTCAAAGGACAGCATGGTGTGGAACATGTTGCCTGTCACTTTACAGACAGACAAACAGACAGACAGATATGCATGCATGCATATATAAATTTGTATTTGTGTCTCTTGGTCCAATACCACTTCCTAGTAGTCATTACCCTATTCCGCAGTACGAACTCTTTACTCTCCATAAGCTAACCTGTCCCTGTCTAATTTATATACATAGAAGTTCTATTGTCCACGTTGCACACGTTTCTCTGTAAAATTTTGACATAGGCTGTATTAGCCCAAATAAATTAAAGGGTCTTCAGCGGGGAACTACTCAACATGTTTCGGAGCCTTTTACCCGTACATGTCTCTCTGAGTAGCGGCACCTTGTCTAAGCTAAATATTCAGCACAGATAACCTAAATAATAATGAATAAATATGAACGTGGCAATTGATGAATAAGCTAAATATGTGAAGTTTTGCTTATACAAAGCTTCATATCAAAAAAGAATACCTGTCAAACAAACCATAATTACCAAATTTTCATAGTACAAGTTCAGATAAGAACAATTTGACTTACCCCTGAACCAATATGTACCCTTTCTAGCTGGACAGCTTATCCTAGTTAAACCATCCGCCAATGTTTAACTGAAGTAGAAACAAGCTGGGGCATTATATTCAGTCCCAGTGATTGTAAAATAAACAGTTGCAGCTAGACTACCTGTACAAACCAAGGGAAATCCTAACAAGGACTGTAACAATGTACATCCTGCACCAGAGATGTAAAACAAACTCCATGATGACACCTACTCCTCAAACAATTAAGCTCTATCTAAATGCCAACCCTGAGTCAATGTGTCAACTTAATGTGTCAGGTTTGTGACACTTGAGAAAATACTGTCAATTTTGAGTAACTTTTTAATACTGAGTAAATGTGCATTTAGGCATATCATAAAAGAATGGAAGTCATTAGCGTTTATGCCAAAAACATGCTATCAAAACAGTTTTTCTTAATAGGATTTTAAGTACAATTAGGCAAAAATGCAACTGTCGTAGGCCGCTTCTTGCTACCTGTAGCCCCTGGGGGTTTACCGAACAGAAAACATGTAAGCCTAAAATGTCTGATAGTGAATATTAAAACAGAAAGATGCCAAAAGACAAAGTTGAGTAGCAAAAGAGACAAGTCTAAAAACTGTAAATTATTGTGGCCAAACTTTCTGATAATCTTTGGATGTTAACAGTAGAATTACAGGGCAAGTCAGAAAAGAATGAAAGTCTTTTGTATATATGTCAAGAAAATGCAATGAAAATATTCACCAGATATCAAGTAAAATTAGGCAAGCTTGTAACTGTCGTAGGCCGCTTCTTGCTACGTGTAGCCCCTGGGGGTTTACCTAACAGAAAACAAGCTAGCCTAAAATGTCTGAAAGGTGAACATTTAAACAGAATGATGTCAAAAGATAAAATTCAGTAGCAAAACAGGCAAGTCTAAAATCTCTAAAATTATTGAAGCCAAACTTTTTAACCATCTCGGGATATTTACAGCAAAATTTGTAGAAATATTTGATCAAAAGTACACCTTTGAATCCTCTTGACTCAAGTTTATTGTAAATAAATTTGGTTCTTGATGCAAAGTCATGAAATTCAGAACAAATACGACCAACTCCAAAATCTGTGACAAAAATGTATTATACCCAATAGTATCCGAAATATTACTGTCGGGGAAAGGATGATTACCCTCTTCAAAGTTGAACCCATCTATTTTGTGATAGACTTTCATACAAAGCCTGTCATCAGTGATCTGAATATCGTAGTCAAAAAACGCATCTCTGAAACCATCTGAATTGTTACCCTCCAAAGGGATATCTTTTGGGTAAATTTCTTTACCAATTTCACTAAAATTTTGTACATTTACACAAGCAATGTCATCAATATATCTTTCGTTGTTTGATAATTGTATAGCCATTTTTTGAAAGTCCTTTTTCATCAATTTATCCATATACTTAAATTCAAGCCAGGTTAAATACAAATCTGCCAGTAAAGGGGAGCAGTTGCTGCCCATTGGAATGCCTTATATATATATATATATATATATATATATATCATCGAGCAAAACATTTTCTTATTCATGTTTAAGGATTTAATTGTTTTTTGCAAAAACAATAGGGCCTCAAATGTGGTAGTCTGTTCATGACACAGTGTGGCTGTTTCCCATACCTATTTATCCTACTAATGTCTGTTCCCTTTGCGGTATAAACATTTGTTTTCTTAGTATGTCTCACTGTTGCTTCAAATAATGCATTTCCAGGTTGCGTTCGAATTGTTATTTGATATAATTCTTCAGTGGCCACAATTTTATCCAATAAGATGACATTTGGAACATATCTTTGAGCATGTAACAGCTTTGTTACATTATATTTCATGCATATAGATCTGTACGGGTTTGTAAATTTGTTGATTGTATTTATTAATGTTTCAGCAGATATTTTGGCTTCCCGTTTGTCCAATGACACTTTTTCCCATTCTTGGCATGTGCACCAGTGGGGATCTATACCAGCATTTTTGCAGGTTCTTTCCAGGGGTATCTCATCAAATAAGCTTATGCCACGTTTTGACCTTTGTCGCCTTCCCGTTTTTCCGAAATGTGCGATATCAAGAAGTGTTTTGTGAATATCAAATGGACTTATGAGACGGTGGGCATTTGTTCGGAACTGCTTCATTTTCTGGCTGTACCTTTTTTCAAACCACTGAGGAAAGGAAAAGCCAAAGTATGGTAATCGTTCTTCATACTTGCCCTGAACTGTCCGTCGCAATATATTAAATCTTGCTCCATGATCAGACATTAGAATAAGAATTGTATTATTCAAATGGTAACTTTCTTTCATTGATTTCAGGAAAGCTTTGAGATCCTTGTCGACAGCCTGAACTCCACTAAAATGTCCATGACTGTAATCCGAGGAGAACATTACAGAAAATTTAGGGTGTGATGGATATCTATGGTACAACTGTTGCACCCAATTGAGCATCACCATGTGCTCAGGAAGAGAGCCAATACAATATCCATTTGGAGAAATTTTTCTTCTAAAGTGTAAGTCAAATGTACGGTAATAATAATCAGCAGGTGCATTCTTAAAACCAATCATGCGATACGTAAACATTGAATACCCAGACCCATCTTCTATCCACTGACTGACATATCCTGCATTTCTGAACTTATTCCATACCCATGGATGACCATCTACAGTTTTAACATTTGGAAAACCGCGACGAGCTTCGGGTAGTTCCTGCTGTTTGTGCCCAGTGAGAAGGGGCAAGAAGTTTGCAGAAGTTCCGTCCCCAACAATATTGTACCCTTCTAAAACTATTCCGTTCAACTCATTCACAAAGAACTTGTGGGTCTCTTTTAAATTCCTAAGCCAAGCCATCCTAGACGTGGAGTCAAAGCCAATCATAAGTACATTCAGCAGTGGCAGTGACTTTGAATGAACTCTTTCAGCAAGTCTTCTTTCCACTCTTTGTTTTCTGGATATACCGGCATGGATATTTTTATACTGGCTACCTTTACGACCTTTACACTTGACCTTGAGGAAATCTGATGGCAATGGCGCTCTATCTGCAATGGGTTTGGCACTTTGATTTGCAAACACTGTAAAATCATCTTTCCCCCTCACCAGTGGAACATATTCACAATTAATTGGACCAAACGATTTCTTAGCACTATCAGTCAATCTGAACGTACCATTTTCAGTGTATGCCCAATCTTTTTCTCCACAATTTAGCGGGATACGATCTATATAATATCTTTTAAAATTGTCTGGCCACATATCAAGTTTTGGGTGAACACAGGCTTGTTTCTGAATTCCTGTATATGTGCTCTGTGTGGAGGCATGTTGATTTGAAGTGGGTATCCGATTCATCTTCGGAGTTGCATAGGTTTGATGCTTAGTAACTTGTAGTTCTTTTATGTTGAAAGTATTCTTTATTCTGTTCCCATGTATTGTTTGCTTTCTCTTGTTTACTTGAATTGGTCGGTTGGCAACTTCTTTTTGTGTTTGGATGACCTTATTTTTCTTTCCGTCCACATATTGTAGTTGGTGAAAGATCTTTCTTGGGGATTCCTGAAATTTGTAGACTGTACTTCCATGAGATATCGTATAAATGACAGTGCACAGAACAAATACAGCCACTCCAAAATACACTAGACGTTGAATATCAGGCTTCATCCTGCATTTGTTAGGTCATTTATCCCGTTTATCTGCAATTATAAGGCATTGTATGTAACTTATTACTAATATACCTCATGTAACTATCCCAGGCTCTAAAGGTAGACCAAACTGAGCTCTGCCATCTGCTTAGCTAATCCAAATCCAGAAATTGATTTATTGGTTAACTTTTGTGTCATGAGGTCATGCAATAGCTTTAAGTGACAGGTCAGTGCAAAGTTCAGACCAGGATGCCTCATGTGCGTAAAACGCCATAACTATCATATCTTTAAATCTGTGCAAAATGTAACGATGATAAGTAAATAAATAAATAAACAAATAAATAAATAAATAAATAAATAAATGAATAAATAAATAAATAAATAAATGAATGAATGAATGAATGAATGAATGAATGAACGAACGAACGAACGAACGAACGATCGAACAAAGAAACAAACAAACACACAAACAAATAAATAAATAAACAATATACTTGCAAAACTATTGATATGCTGTGAAAATGACAGCAAGAGATGGATTTAAGACGAGTGGTGCCTATTCTTTGCACTATAAAATATCTACGTTTGGAAAAGAGGCGAAAGATATTTTTTTACTGTAAGCAAATTGACAAAATAACAACAATTTTATAAGATTACATACCAAACATTATATTAAAATCTATAAAAAGCCACTTGTTATTCCAGGGACTTTCCATTTTCTGATGTAATAGATATCTTAGAAGGAACAATAATGCAATATGAACGCATAATAGAGAATTGTGAACTGATTTTAAAATCTTGAATACTGCACACAGGGCAAATAACTATTTCTCGTGCACAGTATCTGCAAATAGCTTTGTGCATATCTGAAGGAGTAAAAGGGAAGACACTGTCCTGTGGCCAAGAAACCTAAAATGGACCAAAAAATCGCTATGCCTGCAATATAATGGATGAAAATATATCCATTTCCTTCTTTGCGTTTACCCATTCAACTGACAATGTACCAAGCTGGCACAGATGATGGGGGTGTATGCATTGTACTTGTGGAAAGGGTCCATCTGTTGAAAAAAATCCGCAGCATTTAACTTCTTAATGCTAAAATTATTTTGCTGTGCACAGTCAGACAATATAGGCACTGGAAGCAGACTTAGGCAGCAAAAGTATGTTATATATACGATTGCATCCATTTGGCGCTTTACAGATCGGCCCAGCGGCACAATTGTTTTGTTAAGTACCTGTTTCTCTAGCATTTCATAGTTATCCAACTGAAACTATTCCTACTTGACGATTCAATGCCACAAATTAAATGTCTCAACATTTGTGAAACATTTTGTGCACTGAAGCCATTTGAGACATAATGCGTTGTGTTTGTGTTACCTTATAAGTATGAAACACATAAAAGTCAAATCCTATATATTAACAAACATTGCATGGTGTAAAGTTCATAATGGCTGCTGTGAATCACCACATGTTGGTTATCCATTTGCTTCAATGTACATTGACCAATTGCAACTGTCACAAACCTTGGCTTACACGTATACCTGATATTTGTCAACCTTAAACAAACTCTGTAATTTTTCCTCCCCTACTATTCCCCAAATGCGGCAATTTTTAGACTTATTCGACTTACTATTCACTTACTGATATCTAAATCATGGCGATTCATGCAATCATTTCTGAATACATCCCATAATCCAGGACTCCTTAATATTCTTTTGCTATATTTTTCACTACTGCATTTACATCAGTCCCACTAATGGACTTTATATATATATATATATATATATATAAGGTAATAATATTGATAAAACTTCACAGACAACCGAAATTCTTACACAAAAAAAATGTGTTTTGATTTTAGGCTTCGGCCCTCCTGCAAAATATTTATATTTAAAAAAAAGTTTTAGACTGGCAAATACTCCGAAAACACACACACACACACACACAACAACAACAACAACAACAACAATACACATACACACACACACACACACACACACACACACACATATATATATATATATATATATATATATATATATATATATATATATATATATGCTTTTGATGGGATGAAAGCATACTTTCATCCCATCAAAATGTAAACCGTGTAAGTTTTGGTAATACTATATGCAGGAGCATTATCTTGCCGTCTGTTTCACATGGTGCTGCAGTTTGGGTGTGTTACACGAAAGAATCCGAGGCGTTTGTAAAATCATTACAAATGCAATGGCTAAAGCCATTTTGCAGGTTAACTCTTCACCTTCAATGGCTGCGCCATAGGTGAGCTAGGGTGGTTGCCTTTCAATGTTTATTTGGAACACATCAGAGTTAAGTACTTCCACCGGATGAAATTTCATTTGCCGGACACAAGGCTGTGAGAACAAATCTTTGATTCTTTGTTTGAGCCTAATAGTAGAAACGCTGCTGATGCATGGCCGTATGTGGATGAAATGAGAAAAACGGTTTATAATGTATGTATGGACCATGTTTTCCGATCGACAAATCCAAATTGGTTACGTCGTTTTGTAAAATTATCCATCGAAGAGTATAAATTACAGTTTTTTTCGGAACTTGATGCGAAAAGGTCGCTTAATTGGTACCAAATGTTTAAGCGGTCTACTTTCGGTGAGAAATATTTATTTAGTGTAGACAATTTTGATGGTGTAAGATTGAAATTTCTGGCCATTACAGGATATTTGGGTTTAGGTGAAGATTTGAAAAGATGGAATATTTCTGATAGTAAATGTGTTTTGTGCAACAGTGCTGAAGAAGATTTACCCTACTTTTTATTTTTATGTCCAGCACTCAATCAAATACGATCAGAAATGTAAGTATGTTTAGAAAGAGAGTGCAGAAAGCAATATTTTGACCACGTGTGGCAACGTTTTTCGGCCTCTTCCTTGAATTATAAAATTTGTTGGCTCCCTGGTGAGCATCTCTACGAATTGGCCCTGCGATTGGCGACGCTTTTGATCGCATCTTTAAAGATTTTTTAGTTAAAGCTTGGCGCTTTAGGAGGCAGTCAATCAGTGACCCCCAGTCTGACCAAACTGTATAGTTCATGGCAGGAATCATATGTGAATTTATTTATTTTTGTACGTTGTAAATAGCAGCTGTAAATAGACTTTTATGTAGACATGTTTTAATGTATATTGAATGCGGGCGCAAGCAGTGACGCTCCACGTGACACTTGTTTGTGAATGGGTGTCTTTTTAACTTCTCAATAGGCGTTTTATGCAAACTATGAAAATTCTGTGTTTCAGACGCACCTCGAGTTCTGCCCTGCTCGTTGGTGCCGTGGTGTAAAGGGGTATATTCCTAAACAAATAGATAAATAAATAAATAAATAAATAAATAAATAAATAAATAAATAAATAAATAAATAAATAGATGAATGAATGAATGAATGAATGAATAAATAAACAAATATATATATATATATATATATCATGTAGGAACAGGTAATACATGTGTCTTCAATGTGCGTTTACAATCGTTTTCTCTCCTACAAGTGTGCACAGAGACATAATGTTATTAAACACATGTATGCGTTACAATTTGGATATCCATGATTAGCATTCAATGGGTTCCTCTGACCTGTTTACGTGCCCAGAGAACCCGTCTTTGTCTCCAAGAGCACTGAGTCTTGATGTATAATGTTGATAAACATTTTGCACTGACCTTATAATGTACATGTAGTTGTTCTGACGACACCACAGTCCTTAGTCATAGTCTCTTCAACTTTGCGCATCTGCAAGGGCAGGATTAACTTTGAAAAGGAATCATTTAAAATGAAATGGGGATAATCTCTCGGAGCAAAAGGGGACAATCGTTACCACATGTGCCAGAGTGCTTTGCTTCCCATTAATTCAATATCAGCGGGGAGAACTGTCAGGGATAGAGCACTGGTCTGATTGATTTTCTGTCGCCCTGGAAAGTAAAACTCTCTCTCTCTCTCTCTCTCTCTCTCTCTCTCTCTCTCTCTCTCTCTCTCTCTCTCTCTCTCTCTCTCTCTCTCTCTCTCCTTCTCTCTCTCTCTCTCTCTCTCTCTCTCTCTCTCTCTCTCTCTCTCTCTCTCTCTTGCTCTCTTTTTCCTGCTTTCTAATATTATATTGGTAGTAATTCTCCTGCGGTCCAAAATATAAGTGTTTTCTACCGGGACTTGTGGCAAAAATATAGATATAGCTCAAGGACCGAGTGTATGTATATTGGTAGACGCACATATTTTTGTACGTTCGCTTCGTAGGCACTTTCCCACTCATTACTTATTAATATATAGCCCGAAATTGAATTCATCGTATGGCAAGGCTGTAGTTTAGTTAAAATTTGGATACATCCAGAGACAAATGGAACGTGTATGTATGTATGTATGCATGTATGTATATATTATATATATATATATATATATATATATATATATATATATATATATATATATATATATATATATTGTGTGTGTGTGTGTGTGTGTGTGTGTGTGTGTGTGAATCACTTGATACAGGCATATAGACGGTGAGGTGTTAATTCAGTTCGCCATCTACTATACAGAAAAAGGAACAATGAAGGACCCCCCCCCCCAAAAAAAATGTTGGTGGTGCATTAATATGTACGCTGTTATAGTCCAGTCACTGTGTGAAGATAGTACCAAGGAAAACTCAATACTATTCCGCTTTCACACAGGTATCCTTTGCTTTTTTGTGCAATAAAGGTACCATTTGCTGTTTTTTTGCAATACGCCACATTATATATATATATATGCAATACGCCACATTATATATATGTATACATATATATATATATATATATATATATATATATATATATATATATATATATATATATATATATAAAATTCTGCTAAAATATACAATATATGTTAGTTTTTAACATTCAGATATACAAAAGATGCATCTGTTACATGTGTATGGAAGATCTATAAATACCATGAGGCTCATCCATGTATTGTTCAGACAGATACTTGCACCATTGAGATACACGACAGCTGCACATGCTGAATGTAGCAGGGAACCAACTCAGCAAACAAAGGTGCATATCATCGCACTTGTACACAGATACTACACAGCAAAAGGCGATGGAATATTGAGTTCTGCCTTTGTCTATGATAGAGGACACAGACTAACAGTATCCTGTGTAACAGTCCACGAAAAAACTTTTTAACGATGAAACACTAACCCCGTTAAAGTGTGCGCATATATATATATATATATATAATGTGTGTGTGTGTGTGTGTATATATATATATATATATATATGTGTGTGTGTGTGTGTGTGTGTGTGTGTGTGTGTGTGTGTGTGTGTGTGTGTGTGTGTAACAACGCGTTCCAACGATACCTAATCATGAAAAAGGCCTCTTAGCAGCTGATTGGGTAATTAACACGTTGATTTATGACAAACATTTAGATGAAGCATGTTACTTTGTCATCCAATTCTGAGATGTCACTTATAATTCTAATGTTGTTATGGAACAAGTTACGTATTACAGGCATTTTATTGAAGAATATGGATGTATAAAAAAGTCAATGCAAAAATGGCTTGAGTGGGTCATTACATTCATGTAAAGCAGGTCAAGTAAATTATCATATTTTTTTAAATATCCACATGCACATGTTAAGGGTATGACTGGGAAAGATATTTTTTATTTGCTGGTTTAAAATGGCTCACGAGGGACGCTGATACTTCAGTTATCCCTTGCCAAAACAAATGAAGATTCAAAATTTGTTTAACGAACAAAGCTTGACATAAAAAAATAGTTCCACTTGAAGCTGTAAAAAATAATTAACACACAGCCGGCCAATGTGCAAGCCAGAAACAAGAAAGATACAGCCCTCCGAAATCTGTGGTGTACTGATTTTGAGTCTGTGGGATAGCTGGACCGCACGAGGGCCAGACACATCTCCATAACCAGTGATACAACCTGATCACTCTACGCTATTTGTGACAGCACATACAGTACTTAAGTCACCAAACCCGGAGAGAAGTGATACTACATGTACGACCGGAAAAGACATTAGAAGTGCATGTAAAGGGAATGGCACAGACAGTTAATGAGCCTGACGAAACAAAAATACATGTGAATGAGGCTGATACGTAACAAAATGTCCATTCCTCCCTGGGAGTGATGCAAGTAATATCTCATGGTCTGATATATATTGGCTGGAGATGTTGAATGTCTTGCGCGTTTATGTATACCGGACTTACTGCTGAAATACAATAAATAATACTTTTGTACAGGCAAAACACAAAGACGGCAAATTTGTTGGAAAAGATCAATCGCCAAGTTTTATTTACATATTTACATATTATCGCAAAGGCAAGAACATTGATCATGTTGCAGATCCAAACAAAGCATTAAAAATTCAACCATAATTCACCCAATCAGTACCTCAGTCCAGAAACGGTGGTGTCATGAGCCCAGCATTCACCAGAAAAGAATATGCACCAAAACTTGGCAACAGGCACTGCACTCCTTCACCTGGAGCATCACCCTTCACCATGGTTACCGCGAAGAGCTGATAACCATTCACCCCTGCAGTGCCTGTTAAGTGGCTTCCTGACCAGCAAGATCGAGGAGCATCTCACCCGTCCACCAAACCACACCAATTTATCACCAGGTCAGGAGCTCTTGCCTGGCTGATAATGGCGAAGAAAGTGGGCTTATTAACCCTTGCTGCTCTCCACGCATGCTCAAGAGCATGCAGGCAATTCAGCATCCCAGATTGGCTGCTGCAGGCTTCGGTTTTCCGCGGCTGGCGGGAAACCTCTGTTACCCCAAACATATCAAATAGCCAGTGTTTGACCTGCACAAATCTGTTTGGCCAGGCACGCATTGCTACCTATCCAAACCTCTATTGTACAGGCAAAACACAAAGACGGCAAATTTGTTGGAATAGATCAATCGCCAAGTTTTATTCACATATTTACATATCATCGCAAAGGCAAGAACATTGATCATGTAACAGATCCAAACAAAGCATTAAAATTTCAACCTTAATTCACCCAATCAGTACCTCAGTCCAGAAACGGTGGTGTCATGAGCCCAGCATTCACCAGAAAAGAATATACACCATAACTTGGCAACAGGCACTGCGCTCCTTCACCTGGAGCATCACCCTTCACCATGGTTACCGCGAAGAGCTGATAACCATTCACCCCTGCAGTGCCTGTTAAGTGGCTTCCTGACCAGCAAGATCGAGGAGCATCTCACCAGTCCACCAAACCACACCAATTTATCACCAGGTCAGGAGCCCCCAGCAGCGAGGAGCAGACCAGGAGCAGACCCCACCATACCAAAACAGAAAACACATCAATTTGTATTTGGGCTCAGACACCGCCGCCTCATGAACAGACCACTCACGAGATGATCATTCGGCTGCAATGAGACAGAAAGATCATCTCCCAGAGGCCTCCCATGGTTGCCAGGCAACCATGGGAGGCCTCCCATCCCACCAAGTGCGAGCAAGCCTAGCATCAGTATTATCTGAAAGGCAAATATGAATAACCATCTCCCATAAGGAATAACTACATAAACTATATTGTACACACATGTAAAAAATAAAGGCAAGTGCAAGAAACGTCCATCTAGCCAATATCATCGCAATCAAATTAATTGTCACACCGGCCAAGGCAAACTAGTGCAGTCTCAATAATGACCATATATATATATATGGTAATGTGTCACTATCCACTGTACATTTTTACATAACAGCCACAAATCAGGGGTACACCACACTGTCTGAGGATCGGAATGTATATATGGCCCCACATAGTTCGCTGAGAAACTGGCTGTTCCCAATAGGTGACAAGTGGACACCATCTTTCAGAAATGCCTGATCGTCTGTAGAAGCAATGGCAGCATGCTTAATAACACGCATGCCTGTCCTTGGCGCAAACCCCCGAACGTATCTATTAACTGTGGTACGGGCCTTTGCTATCTTGTCATTATCCCGAGCACCCCGGTAATGACGGCGGGGCAGAATGTCTGACCAGACCACGACTGCATGGGGAAAGGTTGATTTGATTAACATTAATAAGTCTTTCAGCCTATGGCGCAGAAAACCAGATGTCAGAGAACCAAGGTCATTACCCCCTGTGTGCAGCACAACCATTTGCGGGGAGGGAAAACGCACTGCCCTCTGCTGGAAGCTCTCTTGCGTCGTCTTCACGCCAGCCCCACTTATGCCACACCAGACTGGCCGACAGGGCAAGGAGACCCGGTTGGAACGAACAAACTGACCCAGTCTTTTGATGAGGGAGTGCCCCAGAAACCATGTCACCGGTTGATCTGCAACAAAGAAGTGTTAACGGCAGTAAAATATTCAAACACTAAAGAAGGAGGTGGCCATTACCTGAGTTGGGGGTCTAATGTAGGATCGGTAGGCAGATGAGCTCCACCGACCCCACAGCTTAATCGTATCCATGGCAACACCAGCAGCTGCGCAAGACGGGGCTGCCCCCTATTCTGAAGCTATGAGATTTATAGTATGATGATTCCAGATTACAAAACTGCACTGCTTTGGCTAGCACAGCTTGGAATTGGTACCTTGTTAATGGTGAATTGTCAAAGTGAGCAAATAAAGGGCCAAAACAAGGCCTGGGTTTCAGATTCACGTATTGCAACAAGAGAGCCACTGGACAGTAAGTTTGATTCGGACCAGAAAGACCGCAGATTTGAATAACAGTGGGGACATTGCACTGATTGTTCTTTACATGCCTTATTGTGACATTTAGTGTACCCTGGTCAAAGGTGACATCATTCCTCTGTAGAATGTCGGAAGTGTCCGCATGTTTTGACAGCGCAGTAAATTCCCCAAGTCTGGGAAAAGCAAAGTAAGCCAATGCAAAGGCAGCTCTGAACATGGCACTTTCATAAGCATTCTGACAAATCATGGGCAAAGCATTTAAGAACTTCACTAATATCTCAAAGTTTACTGGACACCGTGAATCAGACTGTCTGGCAGAGGCACGCCTTGTCCCTTCAATTAATTTCTTCACCAAAAAATTATTTGTGGGATCAAACAACAGAGTAATTTTGTGTTTAAAGCTGATGGCAGAAACATAAGTTGAAATAGTAGCCGGGGCCTTACCCAAAAGTGATAAATAGACTACAAAAGAAGCAACCTGCTGTACTGTAGCTGGCAGACTATCTTTGTTATAGAATTCTTTCAGAAATTGAAGAAAAATTCTCACTGCCCTATCATAATTAACCTGGGTGCTTCGGGACACAGCCAATCCTAGTAGATGCTTGAATTCAGTATCTACACCAGCGGCAGAAATTGCTGATAACTGGTAGGATGAGGGTCTGCAGTGGGCACCTCCTGAAAAAATTTTTGCATGTCAAATCTACTTAGGCTGTCTGCTACTGTGTTTTGAAAGCCCGGTATGAATTTTCCAGACAGGACAATATTGTTGTGCATACAGGTCAAGGTCAACCTCCTCACAAGCTTCATTAAGTGTGGACACCTTGAGGACTGCCTATTCAGTATGTGTACAACTGCTTGATTGTCAGAATGTAACACTATTTTGGAGTTTGCCAATTTTGGTCCCCACACCAATAATGAAAGCAAGACTGGCACATATTCCAGGTATGCAATGGAGTTATTTGGACTGACAGATATATCGTCCCACCTTCCTTGTATGTAACTGCCCTGAAAGAATCCCGCAAAACCATGAGATTTCGCAGAATCTGTGTAGAAGTGCAAAACTTCAGAAGTGTGCCATACTGGGGGGAGAATAATGGTTACACCATTGAATTGATCCAAGAAATGCAGCCACATTTCCATGTCTCTTTTGGCTTCTGTGTCCAAAGCAATGTACTTTACATCTCTGCCCAGACCCCTAGTTAAGTTAACTAAACGCTGTATGAAGGGCCTCCCCCCCTGGACACCACGACAGAGAAAGTTTAAGTAACCCAACAAACTTTGCAGCTCAACCAGGGAAACTTTATTTCTCGTCTTGATCAACTGAAGTCTAGCCCTACAGGCAACTAACTTATCCAAGGGAGCCCTGACCTGTTGAGTAACTGTGTCAATTTCTAGTCCTAAAAATGTCAGGCATGTACAGGGTGTGACTGTCTTTTCCTCTGCCACAGGAATGCCTAACAATTTACATAAAGCTAAGGACATTGGACAGTGCATGTTGACAGATACCCTGACCATTTGGCCCCCAAAAAAGCCAGTCATCTTAGTAATGCAAACAGAGCTGTCTCTCCAATAATTGATCCATTAACCAGTTTAGGAATGTTGTAAATTCCTTGAATAATTTACAAGAATTCCTCAGACCCATAGGTAGCATCAAATCGAAATAATACTGGCCATCTAACGTAAAGCCTAACAGGTCAAAGTCCTTGCTATGTATAGGGAGCAGCCTGAAAGCATCCTTCAGGTCAGCTTTAGCAATGTCTGCCCCTTTCCCCATCTTTGCGACAGCCTGTACTGCTTCATCAAATTTGATGTACTTCACCTTTGCCTCTTTATCATTGATGTGATCATTTACCGATTCACCGGGGGGGAAAGGATAAGTGGTGTATCAGTCTGTATTTTCCCTTTTGAGACTTTTCAACTAAGCCTAAGGGGGAGCAGCGAAGATGGTCGAAAGGTGGGTCTGCAAAAGGCCCCGTTACCTGACCTGCATTAATTTCAGTCTGGATCTTCTCCCGAGCAACACCTGGGTTCTCTTCAACTGACTTTAAGTTTTTGCATCTAAAAGCTTGACGAGGGCCTGTATAGCATATCCTTAACCCATGAGAGAAACCATGTCTCAATTTATCAGCTACCACCTTATTTGGATAGACATCCAACATCATAGAGAGCTCTTCAACATTAATTGGACTTCTGCCCTTCCATATCTTTGCTAGCGGATGTTTCTGGGGAGTTGCATTTTGCTTGGGGATGCTGCTTATTGCAGGTAATACATTTGTGGGGGAACCTACAATCTTGATTTGTGCATTGGCCCCTATTGTAGGCCCAGCAGAAACCTGCTGGCAGCTTTGTTGTGTAGCCGGATTTGCCTCTCTGAAAGGGCTGGCCATTCTGCCCTGAAGCATGAGGCCCACCCTGTCTACTTCCACCCTGGCTATACTGCTGGGACCCAGGTGTCATAGCCTGTGGCACAAGAAAGAAAAAATAGGACTCCCCATCCAAATTATCCCATCTGCGGGTGGGATCCATAGCCATTTTAATCCTAAATGCTCTGTCATATGCCAGAGCCCCTTTTGTGCCAAAACTGGCAGCTGCCTCCCTAATGGTGGTACAATATTTCAGCAGAGGTTGAACCTGGTCAGGGTGTTTAGTGATATACAGGCTTATATAAATCAATGCTGCATCAGTCCACTCCCCAATGCTGTTGATCAGCTTCTTACCTGGTCTGCCTGACACGTTGTTTACATTAGTGTGATTTGAACTGAGCAGCATGGAGCCCAACAACTGTGACGTCACAGATACTGGAAGGGGGTTCCCCTAGAATGGCCCCATATACGCTGAGAGCCAGTGCTCAACCTCAACAGCAGGCCTGTTGAGAGGCAACAAGTCGGCAAACTCGATAAACTCACCTCCCCATATCGGTCCTTCAGTGCAGCAGGCACATACAGGCCCACAGGGGACGACATGCTGTCAACCAAACTCATCGAGTTAACTAGGCCAGGCTGGTGAGGTAGAGACTGACTGACCAGCGTGTGAGGGCAAGCCTGGGCCAGACTGGTTAAAAATAGACTCCACGCTGTTACCGGCTGCAGCTGCTTGGGGACCAACTGTGTGGCCACTGCCAGTTGATGCTGGGGCATTTCCTGTGCTTAACGGCTTGGGTTTTGAAATTCTGACGTACTCTGTTAAAGTTTTTCTCCAGTGCTACAATTTTTTTCAATCCCAAACCCGGAATTTCTACCAGACTTCCTGACTGAATGGCAATAGAACTAGTGTTGCTGCTGTTGTTAGTGTTAACGTTAGGAAAGTAGCACGGATGCATAGAAACACCCACATGCTCATCGTTACAATCTTCCACATACAGCACTTCATATTCATTGTCTTCAGTAGGATCCGTAGAGTTACCATCAAACATTCTATACCTTTCTATGTTTTCCACAGATGCACTTTGACTATTGTGTTCCAACGTACTAACGTTATCATTAGCAGGCTGTACATTGCAAATAGAAATAAACTGACCTGGTTGTATCATTGCATGTGATTGCGGGCCTGGTCCGCGGGTTACGGTTGCTCTGGCCTGTCTGTTCGCCACAGGCTGGGCCCGGGGATTGGGTGCCTCCCGGACTTGGCTGCTCCCAGCTATGGGCACAGATCCAAGTCTATCGTGGTGAGCCTGCGCTTGTGTCGATTTCGAGGGCCTAGAATTGGAATTGGCTGCTTCCACGATCAACTGCGCTTTGGAAGGTCTCACCCGTCTTGGTCTAACACGCGGAGATGCAGAAGATTGCAGGGCGGCTGCTTTGGCCGTAGGTTTTCTCCTCCTAGGCGATCTCATCATGCTTCAAATGCTTGCTCGCACTTGAAAAATCAGTGTCTGTATTCAATTAAATTTCTTTCCAAAAATCTCAAACACAAAGTAAAATTAAAATGCAATCAAAAATGTGAACTGATGGCAGACGCTCTACCACAACACGTCTTGCCTGGCTGATAATGGCAAAGAAAGTGGGCTTATTAACCCTTACTGCTCTCCACGCATGCTCAAGAGCATGCAGGCAATTCAGCATCCCAGATTGGCTGCTGCAGGCTTCGGTTTTCTGTGGCTGGCGGGAAACCTCTGTTACCCCAAACATATCAAATAGCCAGTGTTTGACCTGCACAAATCTGTTTGGCCAGGCACGCATTGCTACCTATCCAAACCTCTATTGTATTGCGTCCTTTGGAAATAATAGCATACTTTGACAAATTAATCTGATGTGGTGTTAGAAGGTCCCATATGTATGATATGATACCACAAAGTGTTAGTAACATGGAATTAACTCGAGCTTGTGGTTTTTGCCGAAAGCCAAAGGTATAAATCATTGCTAGGGGGATCTGGCGGTAAGTGCCTCCCCCAGAAAATGTTGACATTTGGGCTTTATGTGGTAGCAATTCTTGGCACATTTCATAGGTTCTTTTCTTTTTTCCTGATGATGAAAATGTGACTAGATTGGCACATATTTGCTGCAATATTGCATTAAAATATATAACTGAAATTTTGACTCCTCTATACATCTTGATCTTATTATATCGTGATAGCAAACTGTCTGGCTATTGGGATGTATGCTGTAGTTCCAACAAAGTTACGATTAATTTGCATATGTCACAATGGTGGTAATGCACAAGATTACTGGAGACTTTCCTGGTGATTAGTGGTGGACCTCAGATGGAAGTACACAATTTGACGACTAGATGCTGTATTTACCGTAGTATTATTAGCATCAATGGCTAATAGTTATTATTGGAGGTTTGCAGTAAACTGTACCATAAATTTAAATCTCGCCATATTGAGAATCATACACTGCCATGCTGTGGAATGCCTAGGAGTATCCACCGTCAGGACATCCTGGCTATTATCATACACTGAGACCTAATATCACTCACTAAATCATATCAACAAGTTTTGCTGCTCTAACGCGGTCGTTTGTGTCCATTCAAACGCGTGGAGAGTTGGCGATAACAGGGGTTTCGGTAGATTCAAAATGCAACACTTTGTGCGACTCGACAATTTATTTGACTGGCGAACGTAAACAAAAATGTCGTCTCAATACAATCATGAGTATACTTTCTGGATTGTTATTGATTGTTTGGGATATCCCATCCTTCAGAGAAGTTATTATGTTTGCTGGCTCATGACGCGCCGACCTTCTTATCAGATATTCTCTGACTGGCTGAAACTGGTGAACCTATAGGATTCCCGTTTGGCACCAGCAAATAGGAAAAATTGTCTGTGTTGCTGATTCACTTAGGGAACCACACACGTCAATCAATTTGGCGTGAAGAGAGGCATTTTGCGATTTAGGATCAATATATATATATATATATATATATATATATATATATATATATATATACATATATTTATATATTTATAGTTCCAGAAAGCCCCCGTTCTATGTTCTCCAAGTCCTTTCTGTCACTACCTGGCACTTTTAGCAAAGACAATATATATATATATATATATATATATATATATATATGTTTCCGAACCCCCCTCCCTTCTATATCCTTGACGTCTAATCCTGTTGCTACCAAGCACTATGACCAAAACATTGAAAAAGTTGGTTATTTACCTTTTTTCTTAAAAACAGACTATCATGTAATTTTTTAAAAAAGGCCATATCAACCGTATTTTTTTCTTTATGTCTATACAGTATAGGTACGTATTTGAATACACACGCACACACACACACGTGAATAATGATATCTCAGGACAAAAAATTGTCAGAACAGACTGTATGTGTCAGCAAGGCAAATTAACGGAAAGCACCGGAACAATTTTAACCTTATCCTGTTATCGGTGGTACCCAGTAGTAGCAATCATTGTAGCGGATTTTGTGTTTCATGATCTGTGTGTCCTGTCCCTAGTTTGTTGATTAAGCTGCGCAATCCAGTAGACTGGGACCTCGAAGGTGTCAGCGGCTCTCCCGTTATGTCCACCAACCATTGCAACCCTCATCTGCAATGGTAAATTTCAGTTTTTTGTGATGCTTGTTGCCTGTAAAATATCAGCTCAGCTGTCAGAGATTTGAATATAAAGCTGTGATTTAAAGTTCCTTTTTCATTTCTATATGGACTTATTGCCACATTTTATTATATGCTTGTTCTGATTGGTTTCCTTAAACTGTATATCCTGATGTAAATTTTACTTATTTATTTATTTATTTATTTATTTATTCATTCATTCATTCATTCATTCATTCATTCATTCATTTATTTATTTATTTATTTATTTATTTATTTATTCAATTACTTACTTACTTAAGCCCCCATTGGTGGGTGAAGAGTAAAAAGATAAAAGTAAACTAAAGGTAGAATATCTATGTCATACGTGGCTAGTGAAAGCCATTACCAACAAGATATATTAAAAGTAGCAAGCAATAAGGCATGGGTTAGCAGGTCCACCAGGTGATGCGGAAGTGAGCCCAGTTTATTATAGCCTGCATGGTCAAGCAGGTGCCTGAGTGACTCAGTTAAGGCATCTGTTGTCACTGACTCAGTGTTAGTGCGCTCACTATTAGGAGTCCTCGGGCCCAGGGGATATTACGCACTTCTTTTGCTGTGAAAGAGCTGTCCTAGATCATGTAATAACCTTTCAAGTTGCTACAAAGTTGGAGAATAAATGGGATAAAACTGAGCGAGTAGGAGACCTAACATTGTTACATGGCTTACGTAAGAGGCAAAGTCCCATTCAGCCGATGTAGAGACTATAGGTATATTCGGGTCATAAAGTATGTGGGAATTCCAAAACCTTTGCCTAGTCGAAGGCACTGCTTGACCATTGTGCCTTGACTTGTCTCGAGCTGTTTCAGATTTCTGTTGAGAAATTAAAACTGCTCATGCCACATTTTAGGTAAGGAATGCCTACAGTTCTTCATAAATACGCCTTAAAGGGTAGTAGACAACAGTTATAATTCTTTATAATTTACATATGACCCTTTTCGAATCAGAAAAAAGAACAAATTCAAATTTTAGAATTTGCTAAACAGCATTTAAAAGATGCAAATGACACAAAGAAAACAAAGGTGATATTATTATAAATAAATCACAGTCTAGCATATTTTTGTCCACAGCCACCAAAGGTAGTATAGGTGAATATAGGAATAATAGTGATAGGGACTGTGTCTGTCCACCCGTCACGTCCGTTGTGTCCGTCACGGCCGATAACTTTCAACGTTATCATTCAATTGCTTTCAAAGCTGGTCAGCGTATGCATCTATGTCAACCATAGGCTAAGATTGATTATGTGTATCCTTAACCTCAAGGTCACCCATGCATACATGCCTTTAAATACTATGCAAGTGAATTGGGATTGCTGTGGCAATTCACACTTTCGATTTCTCTAAAACCGTCGACTAGATTAACTTTAAAATTGACGGGGATGTACCTTGGGTGGACCTCCACCAAACTTGTGCCGAAGTTATGACCCTATGACTTTTGCATTTTTTATGTATCTATTCTGTTGACTTTTGGTAGAATCTGAAACCAGAAGTCTCCAAAACCACTTGGTGAATTTTTGCGGAATTGCATTGAGACACTTCTGGGCATCCCTAGACCTTAACCTATTCAATAGGTATCACTGCAATTCGTGGGTTTTTTTTATTAAATTTTTGTGCTTTCGCTTTTTTCAGTTCTTTTCCGAAGCCGTCACTCGGATTATGCTGCCACTTGGTGTAAATATTTTTGCATAGGGGTGACAGAATTTTCTCTGATTTGTAACGATTTTTTCAAGTTTGATGCTCACAAGACAATGGATACATACCTGAATACTATGTATGTGAATGGGGATTTCTGTGGTAATTCACATTATAGACTTCTCCAAACGCGTATGTTTACAACAAATAAGGTGACGGGGGCCACCAATCCTTTGGATCATCTAGTTATAATTGGAAAAAGAAACAACACCTGGATACAAGCTTTATGAAGGTACCGGAATTATGCTCTGTCGAGAGTCATATCGTTGTATTTCCTCAGTATACAGTTCTCATCTGTCATATCAGACATTGCATATACATGACCACCATTGCAGTAACTGTGTACTGCAGGGACCCTAACCCAGCTAACCTTATTACAGCATGCTGGAAAAAACTTTCATCAACTGTACAAAACTGGAACATTGCGGGAAAAATCAATTTGCTTGCCAGCAACCTTTAAATTTGAGAAAGATTCCAATGACACAAAATCGGAGGACAATGGTATAATCGGACCCAAACAATTCTTTTCTGTCAAATATCCCAATATGGCATGGGCCACGAGGCAAACATATATTTACTTTTCTGCAGGTATTACTGGAATATGAATCAAAACAATTGGATGCTACCTTTATACAGATTAAGGAATTTTGGCCTGTCCAGGGTGTATTATTGTACTTCCTCAGTTTTTTAGTTCTCATCTGTCCTGTCAGATAGTGCACCTACATTACCATCAGTGCAGCAACTGTGTAGTGCAGGAAACCTAACTCAGCTAACCGTATTAAAAAGGAAAACAAAAAAGATACAGTATGCTGAAAATAAAATATTTTCAAAGCTTTGCACTGTCTTCGTTGGATGCGCAATGGGCCAATCACGACAATGGTCTACTACCTTTCAGCGTAAACAGAACACATACTTTTAATGGGTCTCTCGCTAGTGCACCAGATCGTTAGCACTGAAGTTTGCTTTTTTAGGATGGGCACAATAAAGCAAGATTGTGAAGCAAAGGAAATAATTGATTGATCCATGTACAAATGTATGAAGCTTGACATGAACCAAAAGTAATTTACAGCTTCTATATTTAAAATTAATGCGCTGCTGTGATACCGCCGGCACGGCTGCACTGCCTGCAGCAAGAGATGAATATATGCGATCACATCATCACGAAATACATGCTTGCCTTAACTGTTGTCAATATTTCGCGAAATCATTTATAATATATATATATATATATATATATATATATATATATATATATATATATATATATATATATATATATATATATATGTAAAATGAATCTACTCATTTCATTATTACCATTATCCAACTTATCACTTCCCATAAGAGATGTAAAAGGGAATGTTGCTATGAAGTAAATAAGCTCCCCATACACATTTACATGACACATATATTATGTTCAACGAGGGAGTTACCTTTTCCGCCGGCGATATATTTATAAATGTTACTTGTAGAAATGATATTTAGTCTACTCATCACTGCCTAAGTATGTTTACAGGTTTTTCACGTTTTGACTCGCTACTGTCATCACAGATATTAATTGATGTTTTTACTCCTTGCTGCTATCCTTGTGTATTACATACACGACAAAATTTGATTGAAAGTATATAAATGTGCCTGGAATGTAAACCTGACTCGTTTACAAATGGTGAACCACACTGTACACCGCTCCTTTGGAAGCAAGACAACTGAGATAATATTTAATGAAAATATCATCAAATGCTGCATCAATCAGCCCTCCACAACTTAATTTGTCTTTGAGCCAGTGCCAACAGCGAGCTCAGTAATGGCTTGCAATACAGGGAGACCGTGTTTTTAATCACCAATTTGTTGGTCTCGATTTTCTTAAGGAAACCAACGTCCTCTGCTTGATTTTCAGTTGAAAAAATTATAATCATCTGCTCCCTGTCTATATGTATAGCACAGGTATTTTATATTTGTCACATAGTCATTAGTTACATTGTATCAGTCATAGTGGAACCGTTGTTCACATGAAGCACATTGAAACATATTGTAATTGCATTAAAGCAGTCTACAGTTAGAGAACACTCTTATCTGAACATTGTGAGGTGTCACTCGACTTTTCCTCTGTGTTACAATCTCCCAGTGTTTCATTTCGGAACTGGAATGCGTTTTTCTGGGAGGTTGAAAAAACGTGTGCGGGGCTCCCATAAACACACTATATCAAATATGCTCTCATTTGAAATGTATCAAAGATTGCCTTGGTTGGTGACATACAATCTCCCAACTAAATAGCATTTACAAGAGCAAATGAATCACAGCTATAAGAATAATCTTGCTGTTTATATGACATATATGCTACCGTTACTTTGGCTTCAGATGGATGGCCAATGTCTTTTCCAACAATTTGAGTGAATGTGTAAAGCTCTGGGTAGTGGACATGTGCGAGACTACATACTGTCCCACAAATAAATATCGTTTGCGACTGAGAAAACACCTTAAGCACAAACCCAGTATTCATTATCTGTATTCATTGCCTTTCACCAGTTGCTTGAGAGCACTCATGGACATACTTTTATATAGCATTTTTGTTTTTGGTAAACCCTCAAATGAATCTCTTAATTGGCTACCAAGCAGCTCAAATGATTATGACATGGTTATCTTAGTTGTCCTGTGTCAAAAAATAGAAGTACCTATGGGATCTAACATTTATAAAAGCCTTTGTGTGCCGATTCTTTCAGCTTAGCCTTAAGTTTCTTTGGGAAAAAGTGAACTGATGATTCTCAGTCAATTTGTTTTCATTTGATCAACCTTTTAATTTTTGACATCAACCTCACTGTTGTTATCATCATCCCCATCATCCTCATTTTCATCAGCGTCATCAGGGAGTTTCAGCATAGAAATTTGGATATTAATATCTTGGTTCCATAAGTCGTTGATCGCTTCGAGCTGATTTAGTTTGTCACTAAATTCCATCTCGCCACATTTGGACATAGTGTGTGTGTGTGTGTGGGGGGGGGGTAAATTGCCAAATGACCCTCCCCCGCCATGAAATAATAGTTCCTCATGTAGATATCTTTAACACATTCCTCACTCCTAGTACATACAATAAATCCTTCTGCTGTCAGAATCACAAAAGTGTGTGGTCGCATTGCCATATGTGTCAGATGGAAGAAATAAGCAGTTGTCAGGTCAATTTTAGTTTATGTTCAATTCAGCTCAATCGGCCATTGGTATCCAATAGTCCCTCTATAGCTGCCATCAGACAGAGATGATTACTTACTACAAAAAAGGGACACATGGTCCCTCGTGACAGGTCAATTAGCATAAAAAGCAAAGGACTTTGACATTTCTGAGACAGGTCTCTCATGAGAGGGTGATGTCACACATCAGGTAGAGGTCTTGTGATAGGGACTAGTGTAAATTGGACACAGGCAGAACATTTTCAAGCCATAAAGGAATTCTCACATGTAATTTATGAACAGGAGCAGTGTCTTGACGTCTGTGTACAAGGCTAACCTGGCATTCCATCCTCACATTGAGTGTGGTGACTAACACCCTCTACACCCTCCTGGGACCCCTTCTTGTTAACACTAAACAATATAATGCTGCCAATTACATGGACAGCTGGGATTGTTATGACTGACCAAGATGCAAGCCGACCGAGTATCAGAATGCACCAAACCACTGGCCATATTTATGTCACAGTGACATAGAAGAGGACGTTTCTCTGCGTTCCAATTCAAATCTGAAACAAAAAACTCATAACTTCAACAGAAGTTACATGTTTTTGTATTCGTGAATCATCAGTGGATTAAAAACATGTGTAGTACCTAATATACATTTTATAGCCCAACGTATTCATTTAATATCTCAATTGTCCAGTCCTACCACTATGATAGAAACAAGATACAGGAGCCAAATAGGACAGACCTTGGTTGAATAATACAATCGAATTCGTTCATACACTGTCTGTAAACACTGAAAAAGTCTGCAATTCCATTAAAATGGGGGTCTATGTGTCCCTTTGTTAGTGCATCCGTCCATCCGCATTTCGTGCCTGGGCTATAATTTACTTGTTCTTCAACTAAGATTAATGAAACTTTACACAATGCTCCATCTGAACATAAAAATGCGTCATGTACCAAAATTAGGTCCTTAGGTCAAGTATCTAGGTCACAGCTACATATTCTTGTAAAATCGTGTCTGGGCTATAATTACTTACTATAAAATTTAGAAAAATGAAAGTTTATACACAGATGCATCTGCACACCATGGTGTGTATAGGGCCAAAAGTAGGTCACCATATTAAGCATATGGATCACGGTGACAGAATCATGTAAAACTACATAACACTTCATGTCCGGGCTATATTTCTGTTGTATTTCAAGTTAGATTAATAAAACTTTACACACAGGTGCAGCATGACATAAGGGTGTATCATGAAGCCAAAGTAGGTAGCTAGGCCAAGTATCTGGGTCACAGTGACATATCCATGTGAAATTGTGTCCAAGCTATAATTCCTCTCCTAATTAACATAGTTTCATGAAACTTTACACACGTATATTATGATCAAAAGTGTTTTTAGTAAACAAAAGTAGGTCACTTGGTGAATTATCTGTGTTTTCAGTAGGCGTGTGTGGGCTACAATTTCCTGGTTCTTCAACTCAGAATAACGAAACTTTACACACAGCTGCATCTGGACATAAAAATGTGTGATGTACCAAAAGTAGGTCATTAGGACAAGTATCTCAGCCACAGAGACATATTCTTGTAAAATAGTATCAGGGATGTAAAAAGTTTACTATTAAACCCCTATTTAAGTTAGTTCCATGAAACTTCGCACACATATCTTGACCTGAAGTGTGTCATGAAACAAAAGTCGGTCACTAGGTCAAGTATCTGGTACACGGTGATACATTTATGTAAATTACATTGCAACTCGTAAGTTAAAAGTATTTTTCCATAAATCCCAGTCTCAATTTCATGAATCCATCATTTATATCTTTACTTGATTTTTTTGCTCAGTATTATTAACTTTAGTGGATAGATTATATGCAAAGCAGCAGAAAATTGCATATACTTCTAATTAAATGGCAATCAGAGATAGCCGGCTGCATGCCCCCTTGCCTCATTTATAACCTTGCTAATCACAGGTCTCATTTTGCAACGACTGTTGTCAATACAGATATGCAATCACTGTGACCCTGATACTATACCTACTTTTATGTATGACACACATAATTCAATATTTCAGTTTCTCTGTCTATCCTGTTAGGTTACAGACTGCCAGTATGGGCAATGATAAGAATACATTATGATTCTCATTTCGTATAAATATTAATTAAAATCTAAGACTAAACATTCAGCATACGCACTACATGTGTTTTAATTGGCAACAGTCAATGTTGCATAAAAGATAAAGAAATGAAGCATACATGTTTGAGTATATGCAGTGACAGAATCAAAAGTATGTGCAATTGGTAATGTATATGAGCAGCCGGCTAGTCAGTATCACACGAGTATTGCCATCAATGACTAAACATTTTGATAATTCATGGTTTATGGCTGAAGATTGGTAGTTTAATATTATGTGAATTGTTGGTATGAATGTTTTGATATTATACCCCCCTCCCCAAAAAAGGGAAGAAAATATCACTTTTTCTATAGCACAAAATTGGACCAGGACAACATAGAGAAACACTTGAGATTGACATGTAGACTAGCTGAATATATTTTGATATTTCATATTTATTCTGAGAAATTTATAAGAAATATACAGTCCTGTATATGTGTGTGAGTTGGCTGGGGGTAGGGAGGTGAGGTATATGTTCATAACATACCAAATGTCAGCCAAAAAAGACCTAAAACTAGGGCCTGCTTTTCAAAAAGCTTTCTCCTTTATCACGGTATAACAGAAAACGTGGCTATGGCATTGTGGCATGGCACTGTGGCATTGTGGTACTATGGCAGTGTGTCAGTGTGGGGTTATATGATCATGGCTTACTAATCTATAACTTCAATAATTTTACATGTACTATACTAGCATCTGCCCAAGAATTATGATATTAACCAGCTCCCCCAAAAAAACAACGGGTGTCTGGATGGAGATTTTGTGTGATAAACACAAACACTAGTGCCCCACTCCCCCAGCCACCTGCAATATAATGAATTCACAGTCCACTCTTAAATTAGTAAGGATGATCAGGATCAGTATATAATGCACACAATGGGTGGCCGAATGGGATGTTTGAACCAGCGATGATGCCCGCAGCAGAGTAAACTAAATCGGTGATGCTGGCTTTTTTTATCAGAGGACTGTTGTAAAACTACTCATCTATCTGCCCCCCCCCCTAATATCACACCTCCTTGCCCAGCCTGGCCTGACAAGGCACTTATTTTAAAGCAAAATTAGGGGAACAGCCTACTCAGTAACTTTTGACCAGTGGTTGCTCTCAGCCGAGAAATATACGTAGGTTAATATGAGTCAGAGTCAGAGTAAGAATTCTTTTATTTGACAAAAAGCACAGGTAAATAAACATTACAAACAGTATGTAATAATTGATAGATATAAGTTCATGCTATTGTTTGCAGAAATGTGAACAGAACTGTCAGGATGACCCCAGTTAAGGACGGCTTGTCCTCTAACACTGGGGCCACCTTGGATCAAGAGAAACACAATTACAAAATATTTATACAACAAATAAAGTCCTGGATTTTATGTATTAAATATACGAAGAGAGATGACAAGAAGATATAAACAGGATATTGAATTAGTAGACATATAATTAAGCATAAACAGAGACAAGTTATTCAACTATTACATACATAACAATTTGGTATATCACACACATCTTGGTATTGACGTAGGAAATGAGATTTAGTATAATTTGATAAGCCATGATATGAGTGTGTATACTCTTTTTCGGTGATGCAAGAAGGGAGATCTCTAATTATGGAAGGGACATAGTATCGAACGCAGTGTTCTGAAGTAACTTTGCCCGGCTTTGCAAGATGAATACTTTCTCTATTTTTGGTTTCGTAGGAGTGGGTATGCTGTAGCAGTGTTGCAATTATATCATTGAAATATGAAGGTAATTGATCCTGGATATATCGAAAATTAAACTTGATCGTCCTTAATCTAAAATGTCTTTTACCTTTAAAATATTAAGCTTTTTGAAAAGTGGATTTGCATGAGCATTGAATTTTTCAGAACAAATAAGACGTATAATTTGTTTCTGTAGGGTGTATATACAATCACATAAGAAGCCCCAAGCAAGAATTGAATAATTAAGATGGGATAGAAAAAGAGAATTGTAAATTAATAATAGCGTGATTGTAGGAATATATTTATATAATCTCCTGAAAATACCAACTACTTTGGAAAGTTTATTGCCGATTTTGTTAATATGGACTCTCCAATTTAAATTTTCTTGGATTACTAATCCTAGAAAATCAAATTCTTCAATTTTAGAAATTGAAATATTGTTCATTTGTAAGTCCAAATTGAAATTAATTTTCTTTTGGTAGAATTGAAATAACATGTATTTTGTCTTCAGTATATTTAATGATAACTTATCTGCAGCTAGCCAGTCAGAAATCTTGCTTAATTCTGTATTAATATTAGTTATGATGGATCCGAGTTATGTTTTCAATCCTGTCGGCTTCACATGGACAGGAAGTGTGTGCGTTGGGAAGGGGGAATGCCAGGCTAAGGGGAACCAAAGGTATTTCATTATTCTTTTTATTAATCTTAAAAACGGAACAGTGACTGCATTATCAACCGCTTCTGATTTTCTACTGTGGAACAAAGTAAATTTACCTGCAATATGTGACGGTGTTATGAACAGCCATATTGATGTTTGTGGATTTTTGAATCGGTCCCAGGGTCATTAGCCTGGGTGCAGCTTCTAGTTTATGTTTTTTGTTTTGTTTTGTTTCATGTTTCTTTGTTTTTTTCTGATATGTACTTATCTTATTTTGACAGTGCTCTTTAGTCACCAGTGAACTTATGTGCAGCCCTGACCTGGGAACGAGATGTCACGCATCTGTATATTAAGAGTCAGGCAGCCCAGAATGTTTAGGTGATTGCTAACATGTGTGAAAAGACAACGTGTCTTGACTGACAGGGGTGCTATTTTATTGCCATGATAAGATTATACTCTCAATTAGTGCTCAGCGGGGTCTTGTTTCAGTGGTTGAATCTTGCAAAGTAAGGAGAAATTCAGGGCTAGTCGTATGACTGTGTGGTGGGATGCTGACTGAATGCAATGCGGGCAGGTGTCACTTTCGCTGGCTTGATCAAATTATCATAACAAGATGCGCAGGTACACGTGTGCACACCCATACACACTCACACATGTGAGGCAGTGTCCAATGCCGATAACATGATACCAAGTTGATAATTCATGGGAATTACTGGCTAACACTGACTTCAGAGCAAGAATGCACAAACACACGGATAGCAAGGGGATAGTCATAGAACAAAACTCTGTCAGAAAAAGCATCTTTATCAACAATCATGGTTTGTCCTGTTTCCATGTCCAGCCTACTGTAGAATTACTGTCAATGATGTTGTGAACCACTGAAAATAGTCATGATGTGTTTCAATGAATCTCAAGTAAGCCAATGTACCCAATGACAACTGGTTCAACTGTACACCATGCATGTGAGTATAGATGGGGAGGGATGCGCGGGTCAGGGGAGGGTAGTATCCCACGCAGGTCTAAGAGAATCGGTGCTGCATCATGATAGAAAGTTACATCCTTTTGTCAAAGAATATCTTCACAAATACTGACGTACATGCATGTATGTGTGTTCTGTGCCATATGATCTGAATTGTAACAATAATGATTATGCTAGAAATACCCTTATCCTCCACCACTACCTCCCAATATATTGCTGTAGTTTATTCTTGAATTCACAACTGATGAAAACGCCAATAATTTTAAACATTTGAGTAGGTTTCATTATTTGCGTGCAGACTATAAATCAAATTGTAGGTCTATCAAATGGAGATTTTCATTGATCTTCATTGATTTATTTTGCCACTTACAATATTGTACTCACTGGTTGGGCGTCTTCACTCATATAACATTGAGGGCTACCATTAAGACCAAACACACATTCAAAGGAGTATTTTTATACTTTACGATGTGTTGTCCGAGATTTTTTGAAAAAAAATTGCTTTTGTTTGCTTGTTCAGTTTTTTCTTTTGTTTTATGTTTGTTGTGTTTTGCTTATTTTGTTAACAGATTCAACTATGTTATAAAGTCATTTTATTCATTTGGATAATGAATAACATTTTTGAATCGTTTGAGTATTATTATTCCACTAAGAAGTATTTAGTACAGAGCTGTATTTTCAAAGCTGAGCGTTTTCCTCGTTTGGAACTGATTTGGGACTATAGGGGTGCCAACTGAGTGTTTCTACTCATCTGAGGCTTTAAAATAGATATAGCCCAGGTCTTAGTAAGTGTTTTCCATCATGTGGACCTCGTTTGGGACTTCTTGTATGAGCTGAGTTGAGTGTTTCCACTCGTTGATGGCTTTGAAACTGATAAAGTAGGTCCAAATAAGTGGTTCCACTCACTTGGGTCTATTTACAGGGTTTTGTATGGATTCCGTGTTTCCACTCAAGCAAAATTGTCGATATGTGGACCTGCCAAGTAGTGATTTCCAGAAATGGCGACTAAAAGTCACCAATTTCTGTAAATCGTGGCAAAATACAGAAAAAAAATATTATTTTTGTCTTTTAAACATAACGTGTTACATGTATCTTGCCCCATCATCTTTGCCTGACATCCAAAAATCAAGCAAACAAACAAACAAACAAAAAACAAAACAACAAAAAAGGAAAAAAAAGGACCCCCCCAAAAAAACCTGAAGCTTGTACTTTCACTGTCTCAAATCCCTGCATCAGATAATAGCCAACACAGTTCTGTTGACGTCAAGGTAGGTGAAAACCCGGACGACTTTTATGCGTGGGATTAAAAAAGCTGTGTAATACAATATTCAGTACAATTTCAATGTTTGCCATGCAAACACATTTTTAAACCATTTTTGTTTTTGTTTTTTCTTTTTCTCTCCTATTAAAACTATCGATGAAATCCATAAAACATTAAAAGCACATTTTTCTCTAATCTAGTACATCCACATACACACCTTACTTAAGGCATATTTATACACAGCTGTTATAGTATTGGAAACTTGTCATTGTCTTATGGAGATGAAAGTGCGTTGCTGACAGGTGAATTTCAACATAGAATGGTCTAAACGTTTCAAATACATGAACAAAAGTACTAAGGTCTTATTCTTCATAGAATATACATTTGTGAAAGTTCCCTGACCTGTCGTGCGTCTGGGATATAGGCCCTCTTTTTTGGCATCAGAGATCTTCATTGCAAATGTACGGCGGGGGGGGGGGGGGCTTACCATGCTTCTTGCTTTGCCTTGAAGACAGGCCCTCCTGTTTGGTATTTTAGATCTCCATTGCATAGGTATGTGTTGTGTGAGTGTGTGTGTGTGGGGGGGGTGACTTTGGTGGTTGCTTTGCTTTGTTGAGTGGCCCTCCTTTTTGGCATCCAATATATTTACTGCAGATGCAGGCATGCTGCTTGCTTTCTTTTGGAGACAGGACTTGTTTTTGGCATAGGCGATCTTCATTGCATATATGGGAGGATTGTTAATGTTGTTTCGTCTCTCCAAACAATACTTTATGGTATGTCCAAATATTGGCTACTGAATATTTTTTGTTAATGTGCAGATACATCTGCCCATTTCTCATGACAATATTCTTCGTGTCCAAAAAGGTCTTCAATGTGTGAATATACACTATCCATTTTGCTGCTGTTCTCTCATCAGCAACACCTGCAGTGTCATGTCTTTGGTTGAAAGTTGATGCATTGCTGGGGTATACGTTTTTGGTCTCGGAGCTGTAACCTGTCCACATATGTACACTGCTTTTGACAATGGATACGAATAATGCAAGTGACACACGCAAATATTTCAGGAAAGAACACATCGAGACAAAGGTGTGCACACACTGGCCATGAGTGGCACAAGCAAGACATCTGATGTGAATGACTCTTTGATTTTAGAAGATGTTTCTGTTTTTGTTGCTTCCTCAAGTCAACTTCTATTGTACAACCAATTGAAATAGAGCATTTCTTAAGCAAGAGCTTGAACAAAACGGTTGGTCATTCAATGTAGGACCTCAAGATCAACCCATATCAATATCATCATGGAAGTCTACACTGAAATTCGTGTCAATAAGGTCCAAAAGTCCCCCATTTTGCCTAATGTTAGGTTACAATGATACTAGGATATTACCGTATACTTGGCACACCTAATGGTGCACGCCAGTTTGACCTTTATCTCGTAGGCTCCCATCATATGGGAGCCCCTAGAGGTGGTGGCCATGCTACAGTACTACACAGACTGATGGGGCCAGTTCACATGCGATTTGCATACTTTAAATCTGTTGAGTACTGATAACAATTTTTTTCATTTTACTGAGTTAGGACCACTTTCCTTGTCAAAATAGCCTTTTCACTTCCGTCTTTTGAATGGGATCGTATGCTGACAAATGTAGACACTAGTATGGTCCCTATTGCAGGAAGGTCTGGTTGTAAGAGAGGTTTAAGCCCAGAGTCACCAGCATTTTACAGCTGACTATTTCTAGCTCTAAAAAAGGACCAGGGGGTGGAGACCAGTGATACATCTATCCAAGCTCAATTCCTTTCCCAACAAAGAGAGGTGCAATAAGGAGACTCCAGCCTCCAGAGTGGCCACAGTTTGCCAGAACAAGTGGGTTACAGGGGTGGACTCAAAGAACATGCACTTTCACATTCCAACAGCACATTCCAGCCGGAAGTACCTCTGTTATTAAATGAGCACAATCGTGCATCAGTTCTGAGTGCTCCAGTTCGGTCTAGCTCCAGTGCCTCAGGGGTGAAGCAGGAAAATCAGTGTGGTATTGAATTATGTAAAAAAATGAGGCACACACATTTATAAATACCTTGGATGACTGGTTGAATTGCTGCCTGGTGCATGATGGCCCCAGCAAACATCCCTTGGATTCTTGTCACCTGAGATTTAGGGCTCCCAGTGATTTATCCAAAGTCAAATCTTGAACCGTCTCAGGAATTTTTGTTCCTCAACACTGTGTACCAGACAGCAGAGGTCACCTAGAAGCTGTGGAAGGATTACTTAAACAGGCTGTCGACAATTATGAACCAAGTTGTGCCCAATACCAATCTCCCAATGCAGGAGGGGTATATTTTCTTAGGATTGCTGAAATCTCTGGACCATCAGGTTTCCATGTGGACATGTCACCAAAGGTACCCACAGCAAGTCTTTCAATTAGTTCTGTAGTGGTGTAACATGGACAATGCGATGTGCATCCAGACAGAATGCCTTTCCACCTGCTGGAAATCACTGACATAGATGCATCACTTCAGTGATTAGAGGGCCCATGTGGACTTCAAAACTGGATTGGCCTCTGCAATATAAGTCTTGTCCCATCAATTGGATGGACGGGAGACTATTCATCTAGTGTTGAAGAGTTAACAGCAGGATGTATTGCAACAGCAAGTGCTAGTCCTTTCAGACAATAGGACAGTAGTCGATTATGTGAACAAATGTGATGCATGAAACAGGTAGCATTCAACTACATATTGTTAGCGGAGATCCAACAATACTTTATCCAATTTATAATTGGGAAACATGTCGTATTTGCTTGGAAAGATGATCCTTTTTGAGTGCATAATGTTTTCCCTTACCTTCACTCTCTAAAATCATTAAAAATAAAGATACAAGCCTACACTGGCTTTAAATGAAAGCTAAGTCATAGGGCTTTCAGATGGTACCAAGAAAGTAATGTTGGCACATGGGTGAAAAGAACTCGTATCTTAAGGCTTTCCCCAAACACTAGCTCCCAGCTTATATATTGAAGTTCAACTATTTAATCAAAAAGGCATTTCAACAACCTGAATGTGTAGGCTTTGATGTAGTGCAGGATTCTCTGGCTACCATTATCTCTGAAGGCTGGTATATCATGAGTATGTTCGAGGTATTTTCCCATCATCTTGGACTTTGCATGATTTTTCGTCTCCAGTCCTTAGGTTCATCTGCCAAATGTATTGCATAGGCAATTTATTATGAGGCAAATCTGCGACATTATAATTTCCTAATTCTTTAGTAATATTTACAAATTCACTACACAAAAGCCCATCCAAAGGACCTGCTTCAAGTCGTTCTGAGGTTGGTCTGCCACAAGAAGCTGAAGTGATTTTTTAATACCCGTGGTCAGGTAATGGGCGCTAAGATGAGCTAGCAGAGGGCAAAACAGGCCCCCATTACAAAGTAAAATGTACGCAGAAATGTTTCTACTGGAAAAGATTTTTGGAGTGGATGTTAGCTTAGAAAGATTATCACAAGTGTAGTGAATAGGCACGTTAAGGATTACCAATAAATATGGAACTTGTAATAAGTTTGTCAGCTAGAGGTCCCGCCATGTTTGAACGATGAAAACCTCGCACTGTATACCTATCTTCCCCATTCAGTCGAAAACGGCACTTACTTCTACTGTAAAGGTTCGTTCTTTAAATTCTTGTTTGGATTTTTCTTTGTGTGTGTGTTTATAAATGTCTATGCATATTACAACTGAGACAAATATACATTTTATGATTTTCGAAAATCTGTCTGTTTTGTAAGCATATGACAGTCTTCCAAACATATGTGATATTGGATTGTAAATGCATTAACAAAAATCAGTTAAAACGTCAAGGTACAGAACAAAATAGGATTTTTACATATCTGAATATCAAGCCTTTGGACGAAGAATTTTGATTTGATATAATGCGGTTCTGACAGATGCCCAAATATTCTTGAAATATCAATATAATCATTATATTTGAATACATTACTTTCGGAGGGAGAGAGTAATAAATGGAGATTGAGGATTAAACAGTATCATCTTTAACTCTTTCAATCATTTCATGTTCCAGACGCCATTGATCTATGTTTTGTGTATGCTACACAGTAATATTTGAAAAAAAATGAAATAGTGGCAAAGCTAGAGCACTATGAATGTACGCAACAACAGGGATGCTTCCCATCGCCCCTGTTAACCCCGCACTTAAACTACCCATACATTGCTTTTAGTGCACAAAAAAGTTTAACGTTTTGGATCTCTCTTTGAGGATAATGTGTGTAACTTTTTGAGCATTTATTGGTCAGTGCCCCTGACCACCAATGGATATTATACATTTCGTTTTAATAATAAATTTATCTTCACATGGAGTACAGTCCACGAATCAGTAAGTGTCAGTAAAAAAAAAATGTTGCTGAGTGGCATATTTATGGATATGCCATAATAGGGAGATTTTCTTGTATCTATAAAAGGTGAAAGTGCCCTACAAAGGTAAAGCTCAGTATCTTCCTATTATATCTTTGTAAAGTTACTCCAGTTTACCCCTGTGGGCAAAAAAAAGCATGTCAAAGTAATATTCATGTGCGTCATTAATTTTAAAGCTGCACTATCAACTAATCTTTGCAGGTGCAATCCAGTCCCTGGATATGTTTTGACAAATACAGAGCACATGGCAAGATGATAGTCAAGTGCAACACATTAAGCTGTGCATTGAAGTTTCAACACCACAGAAACGGGTAAATCCATCCAGGCATTGTGCACAAATCAGGCTTAAAAGAAACTAATCTGCACAATTAAAAGGTTATATTGGCATGTAGATAAATCACAGCGCCCTCAAAACTTATTCACATATTCAATGTAAAGCAATGCATATCGGTATCAAATCCGACAAAAGTTCCTCCATACATTTTTAACATAACATGATGGCAAAGGTGGACAGTAATAGATCACAGTATGATGTAGATAGGTGACAGTGGCCCGAAATTCTAACAAGCCGAAGGGGATGTGCTTATGCATTTATGTATGGAATTGTATAATTGCATATTGAAGATATGGCCATAACAAAACTCACATGGACAGTAAACAGGTCATGCTAGGCTGTAACTAGGTCATAGTGACCTCATTATTTCAACACCTTTTGGGGCTCCAAAAAGAAAATGCGTGTCAAATATCATAAATATCCAGCACGACTTTTTAGAGATGTTGAGCTTACAATGCTTAGACAGACGGTAAATCGGTCATGGTAATTGGGAATTAGGTCGCGCTGACCTCAAATTCTAATCAGCTGGTGGGAGTCCAAGAATACGTCTTTATACTCTATAAAACCTGTTCATACATTGTTAAGATATTCCCGTAACAAAGCTTAAGTGAAAAATAAAAAGGCCGTAGTAAGGAATACATTATTCACAGTAATCTCAAAATCTATCCAGCTAAGGACAGTCAGGGAATGCATCTGTGTACCAATTTGAGAAAGATCCATTTAGGCATTTTGAAGATATTCGAAAATAAAGCTACGACGGTCAGTAGATATGTCACAGTGCCTCAAAATCTAATCAGCCAATGGAAGTCCAGGAATGCATCTGTTTACTAAATTTGAGAAAAATCAATTGAGTGAATTTAAAGATATCACGCTGACGACAAATGTAGACGGATGAAAGGAGGGACGGACAACGGGCAGATAACCCAAAACCATAATCCCCCCCCCCATTTCGGGGAAGATATAAAAAGTGCAGCTTATCCACACTACACAGGCATCATACCAGTATTTTAAACTTTTAAGGAAGTACAGTCTTTGAGCTTCAAGTAATGGTTAATGAGAGCCACGTGTACCGTTGGCAAAGCTGATTTGTCGGCTGTGATTTTTTATTATGTAGGTGTTTTGCCTTTGTCCGGCCATCTGTTCTCGAAAATTACATTATTTGATGTCTCCTTGCATACTATTGGAAGGATACACCTCAAAATTCACGGGAATGGATTCTAAAGCAACTACCAATTTATTCAAATCGTCACGCCTCAATAAATATTGGATATAGCCGGTACTTTCATATTTTTAAGGGGAAAGGGTGTAAAAAGAAATATTATCTGTAAAGATGCACCAAGGAACTTATGGTTACCACTCAACCTAAAGGTCCTTATTATGTAAAGATGTGGTTTAATATATATTGCTTGTAGTTTTTTTTTTGGGGGGGCGGTAATTTTTTACTTTTCACATTTGATGAAAATGTAGTTTGACTCCCATCTGTCCTTTTTTTTTATATAAATGTCTGCTTAATGGCGCTGTTGCCAATTACTTCTTTTATTTAAAGCGCGAAACACTTAGAGTGTTTTTACAACTTTGAAACATGTGCATGAAACAAATTTTTTTTATCTGTACTGGCATATCAGGTGGCTAATAAATCCATACGCTGCGGGAGGGTCCTTTAGTAATATTATACTTGAATTCAGAGTCCATGAACTTTTTTATTTTCTATTCATCCAATAGCAAACACGCACTAACTAAGGTTTTTAATTCCTTCACAATAAATTTGAACCCCGTCAAATGTTGATAATCGCATTGTAAACAGCTGAGGCTTTACGTAACATCCGTGGAGATTTGTTTTGTGTAGTAATATCACCTTTATAATTTTTAGCTATACTCCCAAAAATATTTGGGGAACTTTTGTTATTATGCTAGTATTTATCGATGGAAAGTATGCTTCAGTCTGCGACTTTACTGGTAGATTTACAGTATCAACAACGTTGGCTCCACACCAAACGTACTGAAAATGTACCTGTGCTCGATCACCACAAAATTGTGTATTATTTGGTGGTGCTTTCATGGTCTGCTTTTAAACAAATTGTCACAATTAGTACAAATTGGTAATGGAGTATGCATATGATCATAACAGCAATGATGGTCTTAAAGAAAGGTGACCTTGATCAATATGATTCTAAAGTTCACACCACTTCAGCCTGTGCGTGAATATAAAGTCAGCTGAGCATAGGACTGGAACAGTCCTCTTGTCTCTGTGAGAAGCTGTCAGATTTGTAGTGTTAACTACACCTGAAAATTGCTATATGTTGCAAAAGCGTATATTAGTCATTTGTAGCGCCATTGAAACAGTATTTTGCTTATACAATGTAACCAAGTAAACAGTTGCTGCTATCTTAATTTGCAAACTTTCTGAGGCAGGATATTTTCGAATTCCCCCCCCCCCCCCATTGTTCACTTCTCGTATTCAGGGCGCTCGCGCTCGCAATGACACTAGGGATACAATACAGACAATAGGTCTATCTATACCTAAGATATCATGCACTCACTGGCTATGAATTTCAAAGTTTGTGTCAGGCACTAGGCCTACAAAAGCATTGTAGTTAAAAGTGTCACCTCAGCACATAGACCATTAAAAAATATCGTAAAATATTAAGGCATGATGTTGGCTTTACGCATTAGATGAAACGTCGCCAGTTGCGTGATAACATTTCAGATTTTCAAAAACGCGACATATCAAGCTGAAGGTGCAGAACTTCGTGATTTATTTTTGCGTAATCATTCATGTATGTTGTACCGGAAAAAAAATCAGAAATTGTTGTTTTCATCTTTAAAGGTACACCACTCTGTGGTACATTTGTAGTTTTGTGGTCGGCTTAAAGATAATGCTCTCTCTCTCTCTCTCTCTCTCTCTCTCTCTCTCTCTCTCTCTCTCTCTCTCTCTCTCTCTCTCTCTCTCTCTCTCTCTCTCTCTCTCTCTCTCTCTCTCTCTCTCTCTCTCTCTCTCTCTCTCTCTCTCTCTCTCTCTCTCTCTCCGTATAATTGTAAATAATGTCATCCCTGTTAATGGTTTCACAAAACACAAAGCACGGTGGCTGAGCACCGCAAATCGTTTATTGGATACACGAAAATATCGACACAGGTACAAGGCTCGTCACCGGCAAGCTCAGTACATTCAACCACCGCTTTGTGTCGCTGAATTCCATAAAACTGAAATGTATTGAATTTTTTCTAGTACATTCAATATCTGCAATTCATTTAAATTCGTGAACACTATAATCACAACTCGCGTAAATACATAATTTCTCTCTTCTTTGATATAAACAAGACTTCTTTAAGATTGAAAATTATACAATTCGTCGTCATGAAATCATCTTATCCGTGCGTTATAATATATTTCATGTAATGTATACATTTACTTGAATCAGGGAAGTTAAAGGTGTACACTTGAAATATATCGTTCGTTCCAAGTTTCGAATGGCAGTATTTGATACATTGTATATTTTCAAAGTATTTGCTATTGGAGTGAATCTTTACAATGTACCAAAATGTAGTCGTCCCCAGTTAGGCGGTGCTCTCTCTCTCTCTCTCTCTCTCTCTCTCTCTCTCTCTCTCTCTCTCTCTCTCTGTCTCTCTCTCTCTCTCTCTCTCTCTCTCTCTCTCTCTCTCTCTCTTCCGTATAATTGTAAATAATGTCATCCCTGTTAATGGTTTCACAAAACACAAAGCACGGTGGCTGAGCACCGCAAATCGTTTATTGGATACACGAAAATATCGACACAGGTACAAGGCTCGTCACCGGCAAGCTCAGTACATTCAACCACCGCGTTGTGTCGCTGAATTCCATAAAACTGAAATGTATTGAATTTTTTCTAGTACATTCAATATCTGCAATTCATTTAAATTTGTGAACACACAACTCGCGTAAATACATAATTTCTGTCTTCTTTGATATAAACAAGACTTCTTTAAGATTGAAAATTATACAATTCGTGTTCAGGAAATCATCTTATCCGTGCATTATAATATATTTCATGTGATTATACATTTACTTCAATCAGGCAAGTTAAAGGTGTAAACTTGACATAAAAAATCTTAATTGTTTTGCGATATTGACCATTACACAATACATTACAATGAATGTTAATATCTTTGGACCATACAAATTGAATTCACACGAGGAGAGTATATATTCATTTATTAACTTATTTCAAGTACGACTTCCTTGCAGACCAGAATGCTAATACTGGCATTGAAAAGTATTTTCGTAATGCTTCTGAAACATTCGAAGTTTTATTGAAGTAAATGCTCAACCTTAAAAAAGCTGAGCGTGAAAATCATATTACAATTTTGGAAAGTCTTGACCCAAACAGGCCTACTTCTACAGATGAACCGTGCATTGAACAGCCACCACCTCTGGTATAACAGTTGGCTCATGTCTGTGACCAACAGGAAAGCACTCAGGTTGACAAAAATGGCATTCAACATTCACAGGTTGATACAGAAAAAGAGAAGTGCAGGGCTCAACACAAGGAGAGAAAATCTGGATGACGTTGCACCTATCACTTCTGGTACTTTGTGTGAACATAAAATGGTACCAATGTACCTGTGTGCATTGAGGCTTTCCTGCTTATAAATTGCGCCAGCCAGGAAAGAATCCGATGATTACTGCACACAGCTAGGAGCTCTACTCCAAAAAAAAAACAAAAACAAAAAACAAACAAACAAACAAACGTGGCGGAACCTACCGAAGATCTTAAAATAGTTGACAAAATAAAAGCACATATCAATAGTTTCCCACAAACGGCTTGTCGTTATTCATGCCATCAGAATCCTTATAAAGATAATTGTCAGAGGACTGGAGTATCAACATAATGTGTAAACTGTACACTGAAAAGTATGAAGCAGATCTGTTCAAAGCCATCAGTGAAGGTAAGTCCTACTGAGCTCCCACAAAGTTCTGGATGTACCAGAAGGTCTTCAATACAGAATTTTGTAGGTCTGTTGGGTATCCAAGGAGTGAAACCTGTGCTGACTGTGACGAACCTCGGTCGAATATTGCAACAGCAGAGACATACTAAGTGGGATCTAAACTCCTCGCAGAAGAAAGGACATGTCAAAACTGGCAACATGGTATATGAATGCTTGACGCAAGACACATATAAATCAAGAAAATCACTGCAGAACAAAAATTGTACATTCGGTAAAGAAAATTGCAAAATTGAGATTGGTCATATACACACTTTTGACTTTGAGAACAATTGTTGTATTTCAATGCTAGGAAACTGAGGTTTGCTAATCAAGACAGTTAAATTGCTTCAACTTAGTAGTTCATGATTGTGTAAACTGAAAAGGTATAATGCACATTCATGGTGAAACTATGGCAAAGAAAAGTGGGATTGAGTAGCATCCTGCATTAACACAGCGTTAACTGAAAGGTACACAGAAGCACAACGATGCATCCTATATTCACCTGCATGTGCCGGTCAAAACAAATATGATGTTGTGACCTCTCTACAGCATTAGATAGTGCAAAATGGCTGTGAAAGTACTGGTCATTAGTTTATAATGAAGGGTCATTCGAGACTACCAACTGATCATGATTTCACAATGGTAGAAGCCATGAAAACAAACAAACAAACAAACAAAAAAATAAAAATAAATAAATAAAATAAATAAACAGTCAGCTATGGTGCCAAAGGAGTGTGCATCAATGGTGGAGGAATGTCGCCAGGAAAAAAATGTAGTGACCAAAATGAAACAGGAGCAATTCGTAGACTACATAAATCTGTCATCAGAGAGCATTAAAGGCCACTAGAAAGATTTTGAGACCAAATGCCCTGTATGATTTCGAGGTTTTCATTGGGTTAGTTATGGGGCAAGCAGCACTTTGGACGGGGAGCAAAATGAATACGTTACTGTGTCACATTGCGAGGAAGTCTATTGTAGATACACTTTCTCAGAGACAGAGCCGTGGAAAAAAGTGCGGTTTTTCAAGGGACCAAAAGCGATCGAAACTGCTCTGAAACCAAAATACAACGAAGGGCTGCTCCCCAGCAAGCATGGTCAATTTAGGCAAAAAAAAAAAAAAAAAAAAACCTTTCCAGATTTCTACAGTTGAGATTGCAAGAGCGTTTTTTCGAAGGGTTTCGCACACTGGGTAAAGAAAGGCATGAGTTGACGGATTCAAAGGATGACTAAAACAGTTGATTATGTTACTGGATTTTTTTTGAAATCCAAAAGACAACCTTTATAACACATAATGCTAGATTTTCAGAGTTTAATGGAATTTTAAATGAAATTTTAAAACAAAGTGTTATAGTAGTAGAAGGGAAGAGTTACATGAAATTGAACGTACAAACAATGTTTACAAAGTTCAACAATTGAAGACTTTGAAGCTTGTGACTAAAAGTTGTATCAAAGTTGAACAGTTAATCTTATGTAAGGATATAAAGAAACTTTCAATTGGCTGTTCAAACAAAGTGCTACAATTTTATAAGCTTTTTAATGTCACTAACGAACCTTTGGGTCAAGTCCTGCATTCCAGTAACGTACCATGTCGGTCAATTACAACGGTACTTTACATCTTGCATTTCATCTCCAAAAACCTTCTGCTAGATTGACTTCAAACTTGACGACTATGTAAAATGGATAGGACTCTACCAGGTATGTTAAAATTGTGACTGACCAGGGACATCTAATTTTTTTTATGGTCTGTTTTACTTATTGGCAAAAATAAAATAATTAAAGGCAAAAACCCCAAAACGAAAAAACCGAAAGAAAATACATTAAACAAACCAACCCACCGCCCCCCCCCTCCAAAAAAAACCGACTTTGCATTTGCTTTGAAATCGCATAAAAACACTGATGGAGACCTTTTACCCTTTTTTCAGCAAGGGCCACTGCAATTCTTTTCTGTTTTTAAATAGCTTTTGCATGTTATACAATTTTTAAACGTAAGGGGGCACTGCCAACTCAGGAATCAATGTGAATTCATAATGGTACTGTGTATAGTTACTCACAGCTGCCACAATTCGACAAAGGCAGGATCGTTGGCATGTTGTAGGTCAGCATTCGCTCGTGTGAGGTTGCCAGCAAAATATGGTGCTCCATATCTGAGGTACAGAGAAAGTGATGTCATTTTCAAGAAAAAATAAAATGCAAGAAGGAAACTGGAGCTGGAACACGAAGGCATTACCATGGAAGAAATTAGCCTGGGCAGTAAGGGAAGACACCCGGGCTCCTTTCAGTGGATGTTTTCCCATCTGTGGACCCAGGCATGATACAGTGCAGTATCGCACAATCAACAGGAGACTGGTGTTGGCTAAACTGAAGTTATACTGCCCTGCCAGCCACAACCGTCTTGGTCTTCCACAGAATGGCTGCATGCATACAGTGTTGTGAAAAACAAGATGATTCGACCAGAGATCAGCAGAAGAGTGTGATGCGGTCAGATGAATAACAGTTTTGGGTAGGTCTCCATGATCGGAGGAGACGAGGTTGACGTATACTTAATTTGTGTATATATGGTGCAATATGACCACTATCGAAGAGTCAGCATCGTAAGGGGAGGGGGAGGATCGTGACAATAGGAAGAACAGAACTCGCCAGGGTAAATGGGGCTCTAACAGGCCACCATTATATAGAAGTGAGTCGGGCAACAGTAACTGAATGGCTTCAGAAATATTTTGTGATACAGTTGCTGGAGGATAGTGCATGACCACAGACCACACAAGTCAGCATGCAGTATCTGCAGCACCAGTTGTGGATTTATGGTGCAACATGACTACTATAGAGAAGGCAGCATCGTAATGGGGGGGGGGGGGTGCGACCGTGGTGATACGAAGAACATAAGTCGTCAGGGCAAATGGGGCTGTAACAAGCCAGCACTATGTAGATGCGATCCTGGCAGCAGTTACTGAACGGTTTCAGAACCACCTGGGATACAGTTCCAGGAGGATAATGCATGACCACAGACTCCACGAGTCAGCATGCAGTATCTGCAGCAGCAGAATGCCTAAATATTGCCAAGGCCAGCCTGATACGACCTATCCCTCATTGAACATATATTTTGATATGACATATCCCTCATTGAACATAGATGGGATGCTTGACTGCTGAGTCAGGGGTGAGTATGATGAACCTGCTGCCACCCTGGACCAACTTGCACATAGGCTCACAGCCCAGAAGAACCAATTTTCACATGTTGAGAGAGCCAAGCTCCACAGCAGTACGCCAAGGTGGGCCCTGGCTTGCTTAAAGAAGTGTTGCGGTCACGAATGCTGTTGATGCGTGCAGCGTACACAAAAACAAAAAGGGCATTTTCAAAACCACTGCATTCTGTCAAAAAAAGGGTATAAAAAGCACTGGTACAATAAGATAAACATATCCTGCTCCCACAAATACCCAATGTTGACGACGGGGGTACCTTTTTTTCGGCCAGGAATATAGTTTGCTTCCTATCATTATTTTACATTATTAAGAAATTAAATACAACAAATATGCTCACGTGAAGCAAGGTTTCATTTACCTTTATGCATTTTTTGGAAACGTACCCCATGCCAATACCCCACCAATGCCATCTGGAAACAAAATCTCTACCTGCCTGATGTAAATTTTTTAACTGTGTGTTAGTTGCAACATACGTTTTTTTAGGATGACCTTGCATACCTTATGTGTGGCGACATGCATAAAAATGCACTCTATCTTTTTGTCTTTTTCTGCACCCCGCCAGGCGGCTATTGCCCATATATCATAAACCAAACTCCAACCCTTGTGCTTATGGGCCTTATTGCTTTGCAGGCTTAAGTACCCTGGGGCATTTAATCCCATCATGGCCGTACAAATCCCGAATTTATGACCCTATGTGACTTTGAGACTCTTAACAAGACGACATGTTTGCATGGTGAGCAGTTAACTTCTTTCTGCAACATGATTGCCAGGATATCCAATACAAAGGATTGGACGTCACAAAGGTACTACATTCACTGATATCAGGTGGTGGCACCTACAGGCTTGCCATATACCAGAATGTTGAAAACACCTTATACATATATCATATATATATATATATATATATATATATATGCGTGTGTGTGTGTGTGTGTGTGTGTGTGTATTCATAAGTGTAACTCACTAATGCAATTGCTGGTGATGTCATACGCTTACAGATTTGTGGAAACCTTGTTTTCGCTCTTGCCTTTGGCCTTGGTGGATCTGAAAATGGTAACAAAGAGGAGATGAGATGCTGGTATTCATGTTGAATTAACTAATTAACTGTTCAAATGCCACATAATACTACATACCAAGGCCTATTTCTTTGCTTTGAACAACATCTTTGCACAAGCAATCCTGGCATTTTGTCAGCATAAAATTTAGTACCTCTTTGAAAGTGAAAACTCATCAGCCATGAAGAATTCCATTTCCAAATGGCTATTTATTTCAAAAACATTAAGTCCAGTTTGTTGGTGCATAATACTGAAGACGTGGACCTTAAACTGACCCCTTCTTGTTATTAGTGGGAGGCACCAATTTTTGAAGTTGAGTTACTTATTTTATTTCTCCCTCTCTAACTCAGAGAGCATTTCAAAGATACCAAAATTGTTAAAATTGATGAAGTCTTTCCCGACATATAGCAATTTATGTGATTCCCAGAGATAGGGTTGTCATAGTGACTCAAAATGGCCTTTTCCGTTAAAATAAAAACCCATCTTAAATGTTTACAAAATTCAGACATTTCTTGTATCATGTCATTTGTTTATGCTTTTCAAGCATAAAGCTGTGCAATTAATGAGTAAATCATTGATGATGAAGATATTTGGACATTATCTAAGAATCTCAAAGGTGAAAACTCCCACTTCCAGACACTGGGAAATTTTTCACACTCGAAAATATCATTTTTCTTCTATTTTGACTGACCTGCATCTTGAAAATCTCGGGATGTTAAACCTTGAAATTTCAGACATCTTTTAAAGTGTAACAGTTACCAACAAATTCAAAATTATACACTTTCTGGGTTAATTTTAAGTAAAATTGCACACTATGAAAGTCAAGGCAGCGGGTGGTTCCTATTGAAGTGGTCAGATTAGAGCAAATTGACTACTTTAGCCATATGTTTTTCAAAACAATACATAAGGACAGACATCATTATTTTACAATGCAAAATGAAGCAAAATTTATTTAATAAGCGTCATTTTAGTGAGAAAACTATAAAATACATCAAATACCATAATTTTCCAAAGCATGTCGCTGTAACCCTCAGACCCACAATGCGACGCACGCCCCATCCCCCAAAAGGTCCTATTACCACTAAAATGAAATCATCTTCAATGTCCATATTAAAATATACATTGCATCATGTCACCTGTTCCTGATATTTATACATAAAGCAGTGCTCCTTATGAGATTATCATGGATCATTAAGATATTTGAACATTATTCTGAAATTTCAAGGGTGTGAAATTCTGTTTCCAGACACTAGACTTTTTCAGCCGACATCACCGAAGAAGCCTATTTTAAACATGTTTTAAACTCTAGCAGTTAACAACAAATTCATATTTATACATTTTAAGCAAAATTATAGACTTTAAAAATCGATACAAGATTGGGCTGACATATTGCCTCCATAGCAGGTGTCATGTTTTTTTTTTCACCTGGACATCTGTTGTGAATTTTGGAGATCCAAGCCGATTTCATAATTACTGCTGATTTAAACTAGGGTAAATATTAAAGGATACAAAACAGAAAATGAAATCCAGTGACAATCCCTGAATACATTTCCTCCACAATTCCATAGACACTCCAGCTTCTCGGTAAACATGATCTACCGGTGGTACATGGCTTGTCAACTGCAACATACATTTAGTCTCGCACCAATTTGGACTTGTTTTTGTTATTGTTATTGTTAATCTTGTTGCTCGGAGGACTTTACAATGATGAACCAGGATAATGTTTAGGGACATGATTATAGAATAATGGCAAGATGGGCTTTTAAAATTACTTTTAAAGCCTAAAACAATCATGAACAGTGAGATAAACAGTGAAAAATCAGCTGTAGCCTCGAGCGCTGATTTTGGAATATATTTTGACGGAGATTGTAACTGTCTATTCTGCAACTCAAATTTCATTAAGAACAAAGAACTTCACAGTAACGTTACTAACAAGAAATTCAAATTGAGAAACCCCTGATTGGAAAATTTGGTATTATCGTGAGAATCTTTCAATATAATTTATTTGATATCCTGCATCAAGTGTAAATCATAATATGTGGGCCTAACTACCCAAACAGTTAAAAACAGATTAAGTGGTCAAAAAACTACAATTAAAAATCACAAGTTAAACACTTTTTTGTGTATCCATTTCAATTCTGCGAAACATTCACATTTGGATTGCCGGGTACAAATTGTTGATTACATAGAGCCAAATTTGTTACACAATGACAGTTATGTTAACACAAGGAAATTACTACAAATGGAAGATTTTTGGATCAAAACCCTTAATTCAGCGGTTCCTTATGGACTCAATGACAGAAATATAGGCTTCGGTGATGTTAGGAATTTGGACTTTGCAACTCTTGACAGCAGTTACACACTTTTTCATGATAATCAGGCTGGTATTCAAAGAAGAGGAAAAAGAAGTCTCGAACAAAGAAAATCATGGAAAAACAGGAAATGTCGGAATGTGGATACTAAAGACCTTGTCCATAATTTACTACCGGCTTTCTCCAATGGCATTGATTAATTACATACAGCTCTTAAAGCACTATCATTTCGAGACATAACAAAAATCAATGAATATTTGGGTCTTACTGATTCAGAACACACATTTCCGCAAATTTTTGTGAAATTGTGTACGCTTAAATAACAACTATTCGGGAACCAGACTCTTATCAGAAAAAATTAGATCAAATGTTTCGCGGCATTCCTTTCAAACACAAAATTATTGATTCACTAAACATTAAGTCCCTTTTCAAATTGAAATTTGTTCGTAACATGATTCCCAACGAGTGCAAAATAAAAGATCCCCCCATCATTTCCTATAAATATTGCAACAATATTGGACAAAGTATCACGAATTACAAATAATATCTGGCTTCAATAACTCTTGCAGATATTGCAGCGAATCAAAATTGTGACTGTATGTCTAACAGGAAATATTCAAATTTTGTTAATGCATACCACAAACATGTATTCACAGGTAATTTGGATATTATATATAATTCACGTTTAAAAGAAATTATGAAAAAAGGTAGAAAGTTTCAGATATGTCCCAAGTTGAACATTGACAGTATTTATCAGGATACATGTGATGCATTTGATCCCTACTGTATGAAATGGGCAAAGAAAGAAAAATTGAATTTCAGAAATTTGAAGAATGGTGATCAAACTTGAAACGAGTCTTTAGAAATAGAATTTATCGTTACAAATCCCACATTAAGAATTTCAATACGGTTAATCCAAAACAACCTAAAGTTTCAAAACCAGTCAAAGAACTACAAGAAAGATTTGTAGTCACTTACAAAGGCAGGGAATAATTTTGAGATCATCTGCAAAAAATATTATCTGGATGTTTGGAAAAAAGAACTTGGTATAAACAATATTTCAGATATAAGAGGAAATGACGTGTATAAATCATACGAACAATCTATTGATAATTTGATAGATACACATAAAGATGAGATGAAAAGGATTTTAATATCAAAATATCTGAAGAGGACTCCTCTATTCCACTTTTGTTCTGGATACCCAAATAACATAAAAACCCTTTTAAATCTAGATTCATAGCCGGTGCTCCAAAATATACAACAAAACAATTATCAAAAGAAGTAACATTGTGTTTGACTGAATTAGCAATCATTTTCGTAAATACTGTAATGCAATTTCTAGAAACTGTGAAATAAATTGTTTTTGGTGTATTAGCAATTCTTCCGAGTTTGTATCTAAAATCAAAGATGTAAAAGCAAAAATATCAAATGTTTTGATTTTTCTACACTGTACACAAATCTACCCACAGATGAAGTCAAAAGATCTCTTTCAGAATTAATAAGCAAAATGTTTCAACATAATGGTTAACCATACATTAATATCAATTCATATACAGAGAAAGCATATTAGTCACACGATAATTATTCAAAAAGTGACGTTAAATCTTATACTGTTGAAACTTTGATGCTTTAAAATTTCTTTTGGATAATACTTTTGTTCAATGCAAACCATTGGTTTTTCAACAAATAAAGGCATTACAATGGGTAGAAACTGCTCCCCTTTACTGGCAGATTTGTATTTAACCTGGATTGAATTTAAGTATAAGGATAAATTGATGAAAAAGGACTTTCAAATGGCTACAAAATTATCAAACGACGCAACATTTATTGATGACATTGCTTGTGTAAATGTACAAAAGTTCAGTGAAATTGCTTAAGAAATTTACCCAAAAATATCCCTTTCGAGGGTAACAATTCAGATGGTTTCAGAGATGTGTTTTTGGACTTGGATATTCAGGTTACTAATGACAGGTTTTGTATTGAGGTCTATCACAAATTAGATGGGTTTTACTTTTTAGTAGTTAATTATCCTTTCCCGGACAGTAATATTTCGGATACTATTTGATATAATACAGATTTGTCACAGATTTTGAGATTTGGTCGTATTTGTTCTAAATTTCAGGACTTTGCAACCAAAAACCAAATTATTTACAATAAACTTGAGTCAAGAGTATTGAAAGGTGTACTGTTGATCAAATATTTCTACAAATTTTGCTGTAAGTATCCCGAGATGGTTAGAAAGTTTGGCTTTAATAATTTTACAGATTTTAGACTTGCCTGTTTTGCTCCATAATTTTATCTTTTGACATCATTCTGTTTAAATGTTCACCTTTCAGACATTTTAGGCTAGCTTGTTATCTGTTAGGTAAACCCCCAAGCGCTACAGGTAGCAAGAAGCGGCCTACCACAGTAACAAGCTTGCCTAATTGTACTTGATATTTGGTTAATATTTTCATTGCATTCTCTTGACATAAATACAAATGACTTTCATTCTTTTCTGACTTGCCCTATAATTCTACTGTTAATATCCAAAGATTATTAAAAAGTTTGGCCACAAAAATTTACAGTTTTTCGACTTGTCTGTTTTGCTACTTAACTTTATCTTTTGGCATCTTTCTGTTTTAATGTTCATTTTTCAAACATTTTAGGCTTACGTGTTTTCTGTTAGGTAAACCCCCAAGGGCTACAGGTACCAAGAAGCGGCCTACGACAGTTACATGTTTGCCTAATTGTACTTAAATTCCTGTTAAGAAAATTGTTTTGTTAGCATGTTTTTGGCATAAATGCTAATGACTTTCATTCTTTTTTTATATGCCTTATTGCACATTTACTCAATATTAAAAAAAATACTCAAAATTGATAGTATTTTCTCAAATGTCACAAACCTGACACATTACGTGGACACATTTACTCAGGGTTGGCAGTGAAATAGAGCTTAATTGTTTAAGGAGTAGGTGTCATCATGGAGTTTGTTTCACATCTCTGGTGCAGGATGTACATTGTTGCAGTCCTTGTTGGGATTTCCCTTGGTTTATACAGGTGGTCTAGCTGCAACTGTTTATTTCACAATCACTGGGACTGAATATAATGCCCCAGCTTGCTTCCACTTCAGTTAAACATTGGCGGATGGTTTAACTAGGATAAGCTGTCCAGCTAGAAAGGGTACATATTGGTTTAGGGGTAAGTCAAATTGTCCTTATCTGAACCTGTACTATGCAAATTTGGTAATTATGGTTTGTTTGACAGGTATTCTTCTTTCATATGAAGCTCTAGATTTTTAAGCAAAACGTCACGTATTTAGCCTATTTAGCTTATTCATCAATTGCCTCGTTCATATTTATTCATTAATATGTGGGTTGTCTTTGCTGAATATTTAGCTTAGACAAGGAGCCGCTTCTCAGAGAAACATGTACGGAGAAAAGGCTCCGAAACATGTTGAGTAGTTACCCGCCGAAGACCCTTTAATTTATTTGGGCTAAAACAGCATTTCAAAATTTTACAGAGGAACGTGTGCAATATGGACAATTGTACTTCTATGTATATAAGTTAGATAGGGACAGGTCAGCTTATGGAGAGTAAAGAGTTCGGACTGCTGAATATGGTAATGACTCCTAGGAAGTGGTTTTGGACAAAAGACACAAATACAATACAATACAATACAATACAATACAATACAATACAATACAATACAATGATAAAATGCATATTTTTTACAGGGACCCTCCTGATGAACTTAAACAGTGGGCCATTTGAAAGTAAGCTATTTATCATCATGATTATGATCAGTACCTTTCCCTACATCATAGATGCAATGTTTCCTTCCCAATAAAAATCTATCGTAGAACCCCAAGGATCTGTGTCATATATTTAATCTAAATTGCTATGTGATAGCAAGCAACCATATGGATGTTTCCCCATACCAACCTTACCCAAACATTGACTGCCCACACAGCCCAGCGAATACAACAAATTCACCTACGCTGCAAAATTTCTAGTGAATATGTAGCACTGAAGTAAATATTCTAATATATTATCTGTGACTGATAATATTGATGCGTCAGATAAAATCAAAATCCATTCAGAAAATTTACCACAGGTAAATTTTTAAAATGACTCCTATGTCTGATTGTAGTGATCACAAAAAGAAATGCGACTGCTCATGGTAGTGGCTGCATGGAACAGATACCACTGTACGTAAATGGACTGAGATTTTCTAATATGAAAACAGAAGCATAAAATACTAAATCAGAAGGAAAGATAAAGAAAACATTGAAAGATAGGCCAAATGTTCGTGGTTACTGTGACTGTCATGTAAGTTCCATGAATTTACATTATCATCAACCCCCACCCACCGTCACTTAGAATCCATGAGACCCCCCCCCCAAAAAAAAAAAAAAAAAAATAATAATAATAATGATAATGATAATAGTAATAGTAATAATAATAATAAAAATAATAATATTAATAATAATAATAATAATAATAATAATAATAATAATAATAATAATAATAATAATAATAATAATAATAATGTAAGAGTCCCAGGGCTGTATGAACTTCCAACTTTGGATACACACAATATTTAAGCACATGCATTGTTCTGTTCTCTGTAGGCCTACACATGAGCCTATTCATAAGAATGAAATATTGTACTCGAAATATGTTTTTACATATAGGCAATCCTAATAAATTCATGAATAAGTGAAAATGTATCTTTAGCAAAAAACCTTTCGATATTATTAACTTACCCAAGAATGCCAATACTTTTATTTACAAGTTAGATATTCAACTATTTTATTTTCCTGCAAACACGTTTGTACATGAAAATTTGTTCAAGAATACAACTTGTTTTAATGTGTATGAAAGTGACCGGGTATGCGTCAAGTCTATGAACAAGATACAGCGCACCATAAAGCTGAAATTATGCAAAATTATCACTAGTCTGCGAATGAATCCAGAGTGCCTGTCGAAAAACATCAACTCGCTAACATAAAAGCATGTTTATGTTTTGAAAATAATTGCTTTTTGTGTGATTTGGAAAATATGGATGAATCAGGATTCAACCCATGCATGAAGACAATTGCACTTTTTACAGTGTGCAGTGTTCCACTAAAATAAAACATGCATACAAACAACTTCATATCTTACAGCGTACAGTATAACACACACACACACACACACACACACACACACACACACACACACACACACACACAATACTGCCATGTTGAATGTGATTTTCTTACTGCTTTACATTAATATGTATCATGGTGAAGTGGATTAGTTACTAAGATGCACAGACTGAGATACCTGAAGCGCAATGGGTGGTCTCTTGGCGCATAAAAATCATCCCTCTGGAACCACCAGACAAAGGTGAACTAGAGTTAATGACAATCATGCTTTACAACTTCCAACATACAAGCCAGTGTACCAAACACAACAGATGCATGAGTCATTAACAATGACAGTCAACATGTAAGCAGCTTTCTTGAAATAAAAGTGGGCATAATTGTGTCAACTAAGATCAAATTGATAGTTTGATAAGAGCTGAGGTCACAAAAATGGCGACAAAAATCTTTCATAGAAGCAATGCAGAAATTTTACTTCACTGCAAAAATTAGATTTTATGAAGAGGTCCAACCAGATACCCATCTAGCTCAACTATTCTGGCAAGCATTATTTATACCCATTCATAATCAAAGCTGTTTACCTAGGGTTCAAGGGATGGGTTCTTCTTTGATAATATGATTTAGCTCAAAATAAAACTTAAATAATGTAGCTTCAGGGACATTGTTAACTTCATAATGTAGGTCTACTTCATATTGATTTATCCTGCCAGTTTCTCTGTTTCTGTGCATGACAAATGAATGGAGTGTGATAAAAACATACAAAATGTATCATACAAATTATGATCTATGTAGGACTTTTTTTAATTGTTTTATGCTGCTTCATTCATTATTTTGTGTTTGACAATTGGAAGGAGCTGGATCAAAATTCATTTACCTAATTCATTTAACGTAAGCCTTTCTGACAATTATCCGTTGTGCAACTTTTAATATCTACGTATACATCTCAGCCTACTTGTCAATATGATTGCTTAAACCTGCTACTTTGAATGTGTCTGTGTATGAATTGACTAGAAATACAGTGTGACAGAAACAAAAGGTTCAAAGGTCAAACGAACTACATTAACCACAGGCGCACAGGAAATCAAAATATATGTTAATGAAAGAATTCTGATAGACAGTTTTCTAAATTTTTGCATGCACTAACATTAAGATATCTTCAATGCATAAAAAATAGCTCATTTGTTTTTGCAGGGATGAGGGAATTAACTATGCCTGCGATATCAACATTAGATTATGTTATTGGCAAGTAATGCATAATTTTTCATCCAGAAATATTGGTGCACAAGATGTGTAGCTTTTCAATTTCATGTTACGTCATAATATTCGAACCATTTGTTTCTCTTCCATCAGTGATGATTGAAACTTCTTAGACTATTCTTCATCAAAAGTTTTGAAAAGTATTTAAATTTAAAAAAATATAAATCTTTAGAATTAGAACCAAGCATGAGCCTGGAAAAAAGCACTGTAAACTCCCCGTAGCCCTGCTTATCCATAATCACATATAATTTGCAAGTTAAATTTTTAAATCTTCTACAGCAGACAAGGTGCATTTTAATTTCTGAAACTGCACAATAATATTTTAACACTGAATTCAGTTTACAAGTTGAAAATGTTTATGCCCGAACATCCTGCATGGACGTGTTACCCCTACTATAGCCTCAATCATACTTTATTTGGTCTGAATGGCACTGCATATGACAAGGAAAACATCACTTGCTGTCTCCCTATCAGTGCTATGGTACTCGATTATCGCTCACATGAATCATTGATTATTGCTCACCTTCTGCGGCCGGCATGAACAGTGAAGCGAGTTGGGATTATAATCCATCATCATCTTAGCTAACTTGAAGCCATTGGGGATCACACATCATACGTAACTAATCTAAATATATCCTAAAAAAAACATTCTGGGATAATATTTTTCTGCCTCGAGCAGAATAAGTTTTTTACAGCTCTTGAAAATTTGACTTGGCTTTTTTTCCGTTATGCTGGTAGCAGACGCCTTTTTCCCGTAGCACATCAACTTAACTTGCAGCCTAACATATACATTTACCTGACGCTAAACTAATTTAAAACCAATTTAGGGACCTTCATTTTGAAGTTTATATTGAACAAATGGGTTCATTTTTACAATGAATGACCCCAAAAATGGATGGAAAATATATCAGTGATAAAAAGCGTACTCAGCTGACCAACCGACGCAATGATGGGCAGCCACACTGATGCATCACTGCTGCTGACGCGGACATGGTCTCTACAGAGCTTCTTCGCATCAGCGTTTTTCATTTTCCTAAAAAGCGCTTTTGACCACTGAATAGATGAGATTCTGACTTTTAAAAATCCGTTTAATCCGACATTTGTTTACACAATTAACATTTTTGGTGATGGATGTGAAGTTAAAATCAATATTTATCGATTCAAAATTCACTGAAAAAAAAAGGATCAAACGGATTTAGAATCTGCCCGTTGGTAGCTTTGTCAGGAAATGGCAATGATGACAAATGATCCAGTTTGTACGATGCAAAACCTCGTGGAAAATGGCGTGTTTCTGTGTGCCGGAGTAGGAAAACTTGTCCCCGCGGCCGCCGAAGGGCGTATTTTACCCCCTTTTTAGGAGTAGGTTAAGAAAGGAAACTTTACTATTCAAATGAGTTATGTTGTTTGAAAGCAGAAGTTCTGTTCTTTCTTACAAGTGTAAACACCACAAGTTATATTTATGTTCATTGCAAATTAATACCTCATATCTACACATGTGATAAGAAATTTTGCATTTGTTTCACATGGTGCGACATACAGAAAGCATCAGCTTGCTGCGCCCGATTGTTACTGTTTGGGGAAAATAGGTTTACGATACATTTTATGACTATTAAATCGTACCTTTTTAAATGAGCGGGCAGCATTAGCAAAATATGCCATGGAGTTGTTCCTCTCCTCATAACTGCCTTCACTTTCACTGAATTGTGCTTGGCACAGGAAATGAGGCTCTGTGCCCAGCCCATTTTAATCAGTGTGTAGAACACATGATCAATGGCTGCCACAGGATCATATTCAAGGTTGACATAAAGGGGGTGGGCTTTCTTTCATTAAAAACCTTTTCAAACGCTGCAGCGTTCACTCGGCTTGAAATCAAAATTACCACGAGCCTATTCAAGAATTCAATAAGCAAGAAACAAAAATCGTCATCAACCTGTACATTACTTGAATGCCATATTATTTAGCGATGAGTAAACAAAAGACACAGAAAAATTAGAAATAAATCTTGTTTAATTAATCAAATTTAGGCCTACTTGATAATTTATGTTCATTACCACAAGATGACTTGGCAAAGCTTTTGGTGGTATGCGGAATTTTCAGAACAGCAGAATGAGCGTCGAAACATGGACAACACGTCGCAGATTATGTGGAAATATCAGTGGTGTGATGAGGTTTGTGGGGAACATTGAAGGACTAATCGCATAAGGGATCCTGGGCTGCCCACACAAGAAAAGGCACCAAATGAAACAATATTTTAGGGGACATCCACTTATTGCTTATTGCCTTTCCTCTTTCAAGTTCCAGGGAAACCCTTAATGTCGGGTACTAAAGTAAAAGACTAACGCCAGTAGGTGCATGTGATTATGTGGCATTATTATGTAAGTGCAGTATCCTTGCAAAAAGATGCGCCGGCAGGTGCATCGATCAGCATTACCCCATGATTCATGGTCATTTCATGACTACTGGTAAAGGCATAGCGACAGGCCTGCTGCTCTTCCGGCCCTCCGTATCCTCTCATAGTTTAGTAACATTGCCATCCAGTTGGTTCAGTCTCACTCTCGTTTAGTTTGGAGGCATGTCCCGTCGGTAGGATTTTGGCCTTATATATAGATAGAACTGCCCTCTTTTGTAAGAGGCAGAGGCAGAGGAAGAGGCAGCTTCATCACACCTTTTGCCACATTATCCACTGAAGCATGGTTTATATGCCTGTGGTCAACATATTGTTAGGTTTTAAAGAGCTGTATTAGTAAAGCTCTTTAATCAACTTACTCATACACCATTGATTTGCTCATTTGCATAGCACTGACATGATCTCTAATTCTTTCCATTCTGATTTGCGATGGTCCTTGTTAAATGTCCTAATGTCCTATATATAAAATGCATAAGCGTTCTGCATGAGTTGCCATTTAATTTTTTTTTTTTTTTTTTTTACAGAAGTCGACAAAAGGTGCTCATTTTTTATTTCACTGCTGGATATCGGGCCAACAACGAAGCAGCTGGGAGAAACAAAATGCAGCCAATATCGTTGCTTTAGAGTACACTTGTTACCATTCTGGTCTCAATTTTCGTTTATGTAAGATAGACACTACATAAATCGCAGATGATTTCCAATCAGGTATGTCAAACAAGATTTTTAATTTGATTATGCTGATTAAGATATAACTTGAGACGACATTAACTATCTGGCATATTTTCAGACCTTTATATATTGTCTGCCGTTTGAACTTGTCTGTGGACCACTTTGCCAAATTTATTAGCCGCTTCACAGAACTCAAGGGGCGTTTTCCGTATGAAAATGGCAATCAGTACACACGTGCTGCATTACGTGATTTACTCTTTCAGCCACAATTCAGCTCAGTGAAACACGAGCAACTTAAGCAAATATCTTACTACAGCAAAGGATGTAAAAACTAAAAATCTAAGGGAAAATATTTTACTACGGCAAAGGATGTTGAAACTAAAAATCTAAGGGAAGATTCTCTATGCACTTGTTTTTGTTGAGAATAAATACATATTTTCTTCTGTTTTTGTATGTTTCCAGTATTATAAATTTTGGTTCAGATATAAAAAAGAGATTATTACAGGCAATTTACACTTTGCTTGATGAATTTCTGTTAACATTACTGCTAAGAAACCTGCAACAAAAGATCGAGTTTTAGTAACAGTTTTGTGATCAGACCGAAAAGCATTAATATTGTCGTTCATGTTATCAATCATTCGAAACTGATCTTGGCCACATGTATTTCTCATATTTGTCAAACAAGTAGACACGTTATGTTGCCCCAAAAGATGTGTAGCTACATAACCTGCTCTTCTCTATTTTTTTCATAGTACGCATTTGGGATTGCAACTTGCGCGATTTGTTTGACTGGACCATCTGTGAATTATTTGGACCCAATACCCCAGTCGAGGTTACAGGTATTAAAAAATCCTTGAACCTTTAAGTGGGCTTGTTTGAGTTTAAAGGCACGTTTGAATAGTACTTTTGCAAATTTAGTACAAGACAAATAGTATTCTATTTATAAAACCTCAAGCTGTTAACCACATGGACACAATTTAATAGGTCCAAATATTAGCTAATTCATGTTTTGTAGTTTTAGTTGTGACTAGATGTGAAAACGTAGACCCTTTAGCTTTTTGTACACAATGAAATGATTATAAGAAAAAAGAATGGTGCTTGAATAGAAACCGTAATATTAGCTTACAGATATCTTCAGCCAGCCGTTGTGAATACACAACTAATGCAATTCCTATTTCAAACAATGTGCAGTTTTGAGACAATTAGAATGTTTGTTTTCATCAATAAAATTAAGCGTATTGATATATACCTACATACAAATCCATTTTGTTTAATTAGAATGTAATTTTGTTGTAATATATATACAAGTAAAAAAATTAAATACAGAGTAAACATATAGCTCTTTCATATATTGCTCATAATACAGATGATCATTTACGTGATTAACATGCTTTTGACCGATGACGAGACTGTGGCTTACATGAACCTCGCCTGAACCTGGGATTGTTTAAGGTGGTCTTCACCGCACAATGAGCTGGTCTAATTTTAGGTGCAGAGGGTTAGATCAGCGGCGATTTATTAAATCATGGCTCATGGCCTATCAGTGTTGCTCTTTGTTCCTTTATCTATTTTAATTGGGCACTCTTCAAAATAAAAATATCTACTGCCTTATTTTTAGCTACAGTGGGCAAACGTGGTTCTGTATATTGACAGTATTTTAAAGTGCAGATTACACATGTGTTCGTCTCAGGTGAAATCAGTCAACATGGAGTACTTTTCTCAGAGTTAGAAAAAGCAGCAACTTGGGCTGTATGGAAACGGACAAAAATATCTTATTGAGGTCCAAAGGAAATGATAAACGGATTTTATCCATAAAGGAGTTAAGCTTTGGGAAACTATCACTAGGGCTTTTACTTCCAGAGTTGGGGTCAAAAAATGCCAGTAGAAAAACTATTGAACGACTGTGGAAACTCATGAAAGGAGAAGCCAAGAAAAGCCTGGCGGAAGACCAGAAGTCTCGAGAGGAAGCCAGTGTTAAAGCATAAGTCACATCCTGTAACACAATCTCACACAAAGTTATAAGCATAACTACCAGACCGAGATACTGATGGTGAAATTTTGGATTGTGTTGCAGCCTGTCGTAGCGTTAAGGATAAAAGTATAGTACCATGTGTGTGCAGAATTTGGTGTAAATTGCGTTTTTTTAGGATGAAAGTGTGTAGAGACGTGTGCAAACAATATGGGTGCTCAAATACCCCAAACGTCTAAAATGTGGGTTATGTCAGAATCCAGCTCAGTAAATGTGTGTCAAATGGGTGGAATCTCAATTCTTCGAAAATTTCCCGTTAAACCTGCGCAAGAGACAACAAATACCCGTCACCCCTTTAAGCATGAAGTTTATCTAGCCAGGTAGAAATCTCCTGAATGGCAATAAAGAGTGTATAATGTGCAGAGAAAATCTTTCTTGTTTTAAAAGTAATGTGTGTTTGAAGGCTGTTTTTACGCCGGTGGACATATATAATGGACATTTTTTCAATTTTCGTGGACTGCACTTTTACACTCGAGGGCCCCCTCGTGTTGTACTTTAAACCATTCCACTTGAACTAATTTTGAGGTAAAGCCGTTTCCTTTTATGTGGGTACGTATTTATAGGGCACCAATAAAAACTGTTCACTACGGAAATTTTCTGCAGTGTTTTGATCTTTCATGGATGATAAAGTGGCACATTGGAGCTAACAGATTTTTAAATGTACTTCAGACCAATTGGTTGTGTGGAATAAAGGAAGTTATACTGTGTAAATAAGTTAAAATTCAAATATCTGTTTTAAACCTGTTCACTGAAGTTGTATTAAATTTTTCCATTCCATAAATTCATAAGAGTCCCGCTCGTTCCGACCATAAAATATATAGTTTCGGCATTTCCTTAATGCTGGTGGATTTAAGTCCCCGATTCTGGAAATAGAGGCCGACTCAGTACATATACTGCATAACCATGTTGATATGGCACTCACACATAACTACCTCCATTGAACCCTCTTTTTTTAAGAATGGAGATTTTGTCGAATGGCCAAATGTGCATTTTCCATTTTAGCTATGCGGCTGGTGCACAAGGTTGCAAGCTCGTTCCGATCATAAATGATCACTTTTCTGATTTTTTTTATTGTATTCAACAAATGGGCGTCTTCAGGCAGGTTTTATTGTCTGCCTCATTGGCAATTTCTCTGCAAGTTCAACCTTTTCTAGCAGTTTACAAATGCCACCATCTGTAATCTGTTGGGTCGACTCAAACTTAATATACTTATTATATGCATAATAGAGGTGCTTGCATGACCAAGCTGAGCGTATGACCAGCATACCCCTAAGAATGGGACCGTGGTTACGTGGAGGCTTAATTTTAAGCCAGATTTGTGTAGCCCTTCCATAAGACCCAAGCGTAGCTTAAGCTTCAGATTTCAACCATGTGAGCAAAGCCAAAGCTATAGGCGCGCAACTGGTCATTTAAGAGCAAGGATGAGTATGAAAGTGTTTGGGAAGTTTACATTGGAAATATAAAGGTGTGGGCAGTACTCAAATGCCTCAAAATTAAATCAGTAATACCAGAATGAAACATCTCTAGTTCATATATATATATATATATATATATATATAAAACGCTGAGTGCAGAAAACACGTTAATGCAAGCTTTAGTCTGTCAGTCTTACCCAAGCTGGTTATGATTGACTAAGGTCTTTTTAGAGCCCGGAGAAAATAGAAAAAACTATGTGAGGTCTTGTAAAAATAGAAGTGCTGTGATCATAACAAAATGAGACAAGATAGTCAGATCATTTTCAGACATTGTAAGGTCTTACATAGCTGGCTTTTTGATATCACAAAAAAGCCTCATAATGGCCTTGTTCGGCCCCCTGTCAGATGTGTGTCGGGTAACTGACATTGGTATCAAAGGTTTCAACGTCACCAGCTTGAGTGAGTTGGAATGCTTGTGCTAGAATAGCCAAAAAATGCACAGAAATGTTTTAGTTTAATCTTGATGCAGGCTACACTACCGGACAGCAGTTCTACCAATTCTCTTTTGACTGTAAATGTATTACATTGAATGATCAGCATTAAAGTCCAAGTCAGCACAACTACCTCCCTGCGCAATAGCCCTCTATAAATTCATTTTAGGGTCGAGCCTTGAATTTTCACAATTTTGAATTGAACATGATCACCATAGTGTTAATTAATACATCGGTTTAGACAAAGACAACGACTGGATTGGGTATGCAACATATATAGATTTCATCTTTATTGTTTTTGGCAGAACATGAAACATGTGCTACTGTGTCTCCTTTTATGTACAATAGCGTTCTGTCACTGGTATCATAGTTGACCCACAAAATTGAATAAGGTATGGATGTTTTGCGGCATCATCTTTGCATCGATTGGTAACATGTCATTCGAGACTTGTGATAAAATATTCTATTGTTCCTAGACTCTCCGTGAAGATTTTCTTTTGTACAGGATGTTACTTGATATGACAGTGTTTGAATTTCTAAACCAGCCATCAGTGGGCACCAATCAACCAAATTTTGCAGCCTTAAATTACCAGATATGCCATTTTTCGTTATTGCAACTGCGGGCCATTTCCCTATGGTTGGTGAAGAAGACCTCCCTTGATTACTGACACGCTTAAAGCTGACTGTGTGATACATAAAACCCCTCGGAGGGAAGGACAATTTGTCCATCCATCCAAGTTGACCAGACTACAAGATAGAGATAATCAAGAGACATTACATCGCATTGCACACAATTCAATTTGCAGAATTAGATACAGAAAGTCAGCAACATAGCTACATACAGCAGTAGGCAGATATTATATATATATATATATATATATATATATATATTTCACTCCTGACCTGAGACAGGCAGCCACCCATAAAAGGCAACTGGTGGTTATAAATTGGTCCTCTCAACTTATGAAATATCCTTATTAACTACAAACGTTATCACTTGTGCCAAAGATAAAAAAACATGGTAAACCTGCCACTTTTTGGTGCTCCTGACGTGTTAGTCTGTTGAGCTAACAGAAAAAGAATGAAGTGAGCCTACATCGTTTTTGTGACATTTATAAACCTTGAATATTAAAAAAACAGTCCAGCTCCATTATAAGTAAAATTCCGGAAAACAAAGTCCACATCACAGCATACCCAATGAGGTTTTAATCAATTTTTTCAGAAAAAACGTAACCCACATAATACTTAGAATATCCCCCCAGGCATGATACCGATCTGTGACATTACAATCATATAGATAGAGTAAATACATTTATCTTCATGCCAAAAGAACTCAAGTTCTTAGTATCCCACTCGGCATAGCTGCTGCATATATAATTAATTTAACTACACACCTGTGAACGGTTGCCCGTAAGGACAATTTGCTACGAACTGAACGCATCCATTGGAACTACTAAGGCATTCTCAGAAAACAACTTCAAAAGCCTGTAGTTGACACTGTACTGATCAATAGCACAGTAGACTTACCAAGAATGGGTGTAGCCGGGAACAACCAATAAACGTCTTATCCAACCATACAATTATGTACAATAACATTGAAACAATTTGTATTTTATAGGAGAATACACATTACTAAACTGGGCCAGAAGTGAGGAAGGTACATCTAATTCATAAATACCCTAACGCATTCTCAGCTCATCTATCAGCACATCAATACCAACCTTAATACGAAGAGGAACATCACTTTTTGCAAAGGTAATGATATTGCTACTTAAAGAAAGATAGTTGTGCAAGTAAAGGTACTACTTGGCCCACCTAACGAAGATACGTTGCATTATTTCTTCCATTGTCCAGAATACACGGTTCCTCGGTCTAACCTACACACTGCTATATTACAGTATGCTCCCTTTACAGCGCAAACAGTTCTCTATAGGTCCCCTAACTCTTTTTGTTGTTGTTGAAAATATCGAAATATTTTCATCCGCCCATAACTTCATCTCTGCCACCAACGTTTCAACCTTTCTGGTGTTGGCTGATGAATTACTGACTTACCGTGATGTCCTTTTATCATTGTATTATTTTGTTTTTTATTTTTCAATAATTTTCTTTCTTATGCAATTTATTTTTACTGTGCAGTACAAACAGTTTATCCTGTGTCATAATTGTAAATACACTGATATCTTAATGCTACCAGTACTGCACAATCATCTGCCCCACTGTCTGTCTCTTCTGTGTTTGTCCTCGTCTCTCTGTTCCTACGCGTCATGTGCGTACTGTGTTGTCCCGTGATCGTCTTCCTCTGCGAGAGGGATTGATATAGGGCCGCGTCCTCTTTCCCAATTGCATGTAACTTTCATATGTATTATATTGTGCACTTTGGTGAAATAAAATACGTTTAAACCAAGTCAAGGTACGCAGCGCTACAAATTTAGCCTTGCATGTATTAAACTGAACATGGTATTTTTGACTGAATTCTACATCTGTTCATCATTTTCCGCAAGGCTATTTCGAGGGAGAAAGGAGCAACGTGTTATCAGCATGACTTAGAAGCATTATGTCATCAGCATGACGTAGGGTGGATAAGTATTTCATTAAAAATAGAAAGCAAAATAGGGGAGAGAACGCCATTTTGTTTTACACTATTGCCAAGAGCAAAGGAACGAGTTAGATAATCGGGACACCCTTAAATAACAGCTAGAAGGGTATAAAATACAGCAAGAAAACGAATCATAAAATTACACAATCCTTTTTGTTTTAGAAGTATGATTGCCTCTGTGGTTATCGGAACAATGCAAAGATGATCCTGTATTTTATGGAATCGGAAAAATTGTAGACACACATGGCACAATGGGAATAAAGCGGTCACAAACGAGGCAAACGTACATTCTTTTCGCTTGCCATGCTTCAATGATCGGTATGCTGACCAAAGTCATCGTCCAACTTACCAGGAGTGAGATGTTGAACAGTCTTTGTAATATCGTGCAGTTATATACGATGCTCATTATAACATCTTTCGTTTTGACAACAATTTAGCTCTTATTTCAGCTTCATTTAAAACAACTTTCATTATCATATCGATCAAACTATGCACATTTATACGAATCATCATACTTTTTTGACAAAAGGTTCACCAATTCCATTCTTTCCCACAGTGTTTTAAATGCCATTCGGTTATTCCGGAGTTTTGCCACGCACTCCCCCGCGCCGCAATTAATCTGTATTTTCTGGGGAGTAACGCTTCATCCGTCGTTATAACATTTGAAATGTCCATCATATTGTGCACTTATACTACGGCTGATATCAGCAGTGGTGCTAAAGCGAAGGGAGTTACTCTTTTTCCAAATTTTGTCCAAGAATATTGAGCGCTGATGATGTTTTCTATCATATTCATGCTAAATTGGAATAATTCTTATGTTTAGAGTCACCAGAAAATGGTATCGTTCCATCGCTTGCTGAGCGGCAAGCTTGTACAAAGTGGTCATAAAGCACTGTAACTTGCTTATGTGGCTGCAGTAGAAACAATCTTTAATTGAGAGCCTCGACGTGATTTTTTATTTCAGTCTGCCTTATGTCAAGAATGTGCTGGTACTGGCAAAGTTCATCATTTGTAGCTTGTTTCCATTTGAGAATTTGTATTGGTACTTTGCCCTTTTCACAATTGTATTTGTGTGTCTTTGTCCAGGATCACTTCCTAGTAGTCATTGCCGTATTCTGCGATCCGAGCTCTTTAAGCTAGCCTGTCACAATAAATATTTTCGTACAAACAGAGCAGCTTTGCCCGAGCAACCTTTCAATGTTTGTTTTGTTTATCTGTCTGCGCTTCCTCTTCAGTATTTTGACAGAACGGAAATCCGTTGGAGTCAACGGACTTGATACCGAAATGAGCGCAAGATACATATAAAATGACAGTTTCTGCAGCACTAACCCTATCTAGAAAATAAAAGAGTTAGTACTTTTTCTGGAGGCTGAGTGTTCAGGCACATGTCACCAAAACCTACCACGCACTTGTTCTCGACTACACTACTAAATTGACCACATACGGGTCGACGTTAGGAAGAGCGACTGCAACTGCGACCACGACCCAGACCATCATGCTGAGATGAAAAAGCATGTAATTAGGCAAGGATATCTGCATTGTTAACACAACCCCGACTCATCACTTCCTTGTCACAAGTATTTTCACACAGTTTTTCCTGTAGTATATATCGCTGATGCACGTGTAAGAAATAGTTTCCTGCAGTTTTGTGGTACCTGGTGCTTGAAAGTAATTCGGGATATTGGACACATTAAGTGTTGCCAACCTCATTAAAAAACCTGGAGATTTATGTTGGGATATATTGATTGCGAGCGACGAAGGCGCGAAGCCTAGCTGGGGGAGGGGAGTCCGGGCATGCTCCCACGGAAAATTTATATTTTTAGACCCTTAAATGCTACATATTAAGCCATTTGGAGGCCTAAATTTAAGAGGTCTGTTTGCTGTAATTGTGCTTTGTTGCTGTTGCTTCTGAACGTGCTTCATTATATCGACGATCCCCTCCCATTTAATTTAAAAAAAAACGCCTGTACAATCCACAACATTCATGGTGCTCATTTTTGCCTTTCCGCAGCAAGCCGGCATATTCATCAAGTCAATCGACGTTGAATTTTTTGTGTTGTATTTCTTGGCTTTCTTCCTTGGTGGCGAGCTTGGGTCCCCCATTTCAGTTCAGTTTGATTATAATTGTCCGATGTGCCTTTTCTCAACCTCCTGTGTCGTCTGCGATTGCATCAAAATACCCGCAAAATCACAACACTCTAGAATGCATTGTATGTGAGGTAATCTGTTATTGGCTGTTTGCCCAGGACTCACAGTCTTACAGCCCATCATACACCATTTCTTATGCCATCACTCGGTGGGAGCGATGCTCAGCGGATAATACACAAATACGGGAGGCCACTTTAATTGCCGATCCCCAGCAGAAAACAACTCGGAAACTAAGAAAAAAAACAAAAACAAAACAAAACCGATTGACCTATTTTACTTGGATTTTTTGTAACACGGGAGAAATTGGCAAATGGTAATTCAAAACGGGAGACGGTACGTAGCGGTGAAACAAGCGTTAAAACAGGAGACTCCCGTGAGGTTCGGGAAGGTTGGCAACACTGCACATTTGACACATTGGTAATAGAAATATCAGAGTTTGCAACTTCTGAAGTAATTGCTACCGCCACAGCATTTTCAGCAACAATTGGACATATGTTGGGCGCAGCCTTATTTCATCTTTGATAGCGAAGGGTTTGAACTCAGTTCTCAGATCTCGGAAACTTTTTATCAGTATCAGAAAAATTGAAAGAAAGGTAAGTTCTGCATTAACTTTGGCATGTGAGCCTGTCTACACTTTACTGCATTTGTTCCATGCATTCTTCTATTTTACACAATCTATCAATGCAGGAAACGTCATTTAACTACGATGGGACACTTATCACCGTTGTCCAAGTCCTGGGACGCATCAGTAATATACTTACAGTTTGCAGCATGTTGAGTATACCAGTGGTGTAACTACGTTTTTTTTTCCTAATAAGGGGGTACCACATTGGTCCGTTAATGTATTTTACATCAGTAATATAAGTAGCAATAACAAAACATGGTACAGCACATCTATTTTACTTTTACCGATGTCCCACTTTGTACCGAAGGCTAAAAGCAATGTATGTCAATATTGGTTGTGATCAGAGCCTTTGTATTTCAATCATAGAATGTCTACTGGTCTGTTCATTAGGTGGTCATATTGTTTTCTCCTTAATTTTAGTGTTTTAAAGTTAAAAATTATTTGTAACTGTAGATTTCAGCAGGGCAAACTCTTCGATAAAATAATACGTAAATTTATATATATTTCCCCCCAAAGTATTGCTAAGTATTGTAAAATTCTACTGTTATATTCCTTCGCACATGTGCCCTCGCAAGATTATTGAGACCGTGGTGTTCTGTGTAATTCCCATTTTTTGCTGAAGCGGAAGATGGTATAAATGGTTACCACGCGCAATGTGCGTGGTATTATTTATGCTTGCTGTGAAGTGATAACCTGATGTGTTCTCAGTTAATATCATATTTGCAGAGACCTACCATAAACACAGTACTAAATACCCGACACTGTCATTTGTATCTTTGATATAATATTACATAATACATTTCACAAGAACTGTCCACTCCCCCTTGAAAACACAGTTTTGCATGGTATCCCTTGTCACCTGTCAGCCATTAATGCACCAAATGCCCTCAATGAATGGAAATTGTTTTGAAATATTTGTTTTATATGCTATATTTATTATATTATGGTGCGAGCGAGAAAAATACAACAAGGGGTTAATTTCACAAAAAAAAAATTCCACATTAAAGTATGTTACTCATAAATTGATAAATATATAATAAATAATCAGACCTGTTGTGTTGTATTGTATATAGATATTTGTTTCAATTATTCTAAAATTCACAGATAATTTACATGCACCTTTATAAAAATAAATCATGATGACGAAAAATGAATCGATTGTTTTTGTCCTTCGACCAGAAGGATTCAGGTTTATTGGCGCCGTAGTGTCTGCGTGTGCATCCGTCCGTGTGTTTGACACATCTTGTGCATGAAATCTCAAGAACCTGGCGGATCATTATCATGACAACTCCAAACTGGATTAGTCTCATTAAGCTTTACATGTAGTTTACACCACAACAGCTTGACCTAATTTCAAGGCCACAGGGTCAATTACACTGGTCCTGTGCATGATATCTCACAAAGTAGGGGCGAAGATCATGAGGTGTATCTAACACATAAGAAAACATATTGATCATGGATGAAGTATATTTAGTAACTACGTAATCATATTGCAGCTCCTGTCAAATAGTTACAATGTAAGGTTAGCTAGGAATGTGTCACTTTTTTGCTAAGGAACAATTTGTTTGATTCGTCCGTCTTCTCTTTACTTTTACATTTATCGAATAATTTTGCTCATGATATGCGGAATTTCGAGGATCCTTCTCAGTTGAAACAAAAAAAACAAAAACAAAAACAAAAACAAACAAAAAAAAAAAAAAAAAAAAAAAAAAAAAAAACAAAAACAAAAACAAAAACAAAAAAAACCAAAAAATTAAATAGATATATAAGTGACATCTACATATATAAAATTGGCACACTGACGCATGTTGCTGAAAAGCCCTTCCATTTAGTGCAGGTGCGTCTCCAGTTCAGCTGGGGTTCACAGCTGGCGCAGGTACTTCTTATGCACATTCATAGCTAAGGCATCGACACAGACAGTCGCATATTAGCAAATCCCCACATATATAAATTAAGCGAGACAGTAAAGCATACCTGATGAACATTCGTTACCGATTAATTAGGGAGGCGGAACGCATCATTAAACGGAATTTATGATACAGATGTGCTTCCCAGGCGACTTACCGACTTAAAATCCACTATTTGCATTCATGACATACTGCAGCGCGATTTATTAAAAGTTAAAACTTCCATTTCAGGAAAATGAGCAGGATCCACTGCAACACTTTATTTGTGGAAAATGGTGACAAGTCAGAACAATGCCGTAACACCATCAATGGATTATAACAGAAACTGAAAGGTTTGCGCTCCCCTCCCGTCCAAACAAATGTTCCTTTCAATACACATGTCGCCCCCATATGAGCGGGAGGCTTCTGCACATTTCGTTTTTACACTATTTTGGGATGACTGCCTAAATCCGGTCTACTCCAATAGTTGGAAACAACTTTCGACATTTGTTGGGGGGTTTTCTTTTTGTTCACAAAATCGCTTTTTATCTGTCCATTTTCATTTTTGCCGTATGATTGCTTGGTTTCCACTTGATAATCTGAACCAAAAGCTAAGGAGATAAAATTAACCATAAAGTACCTCGTCAGGTTTGAGGATCCACGTCTTATGGCCTTATGAGAAAGTTGTATCTTTTTCAGGTCCAAACATGCATGCACGGATTCTGAAATATGGCTGGGGTCTGCCAGTCATCACTCTAGCAGGATTATTCTTGAGAACTGAAGTTGTGTATCAGCTGCTTGATTTGTCAGCCTACGACCTATATTTTGAAGGCCACGACTGTTTTTCCTTTTTTTTCTTTTCTTTTTTTTAAGTTGTCAGAATTTGAAAGATGATAACTTTGACTTGACAGCGATCTTAGAACATTATTGGACAGTATTTTTTATCTTACCACGCATACTTTGATCCTATTGTCTCACGGTGTGTTACTGACCTAATTTTGCTGGTGTTCTGACTTTCTTACGGATGACATGTTTTGGGCAGTTAGTCATAAAGTTACAAGCGAATTTAAATGAAGTAAAGCTTGTTGTAAGTATTCAGGAAGCATTGTTCAGCTGGATAGCAGACATAACAGCGAGGTGTTTGACTTGTAGTATCATACAGTATATGAATTATTAGTTGATGTATGGAGAGAATCCTGTAAACCTATGCATGTATCCTTTATCTTGAATATTGCGCGGCATTTCGTTCAGATACCGTACTTATTCATGCCGAATGGACAACTTCAAAAAAAAAAAAAAAAAAAAAAAATGTGACTGACTCTGTGCAAAATTGATGTTTTTTCTCTAGTATTATGGTTATGTACGTCATTGGCTATTTGGTTGGTTTTTGAAACAAGAAGGAAGGTGATTATTGACTTATTTGAGCTAAAATTTTAATAGTTAGTTCAGATCCTATAGTTTTATAGTTTTATTGATTTTATGTGTTCAAAGATTGGCTGAGTATGTGCATTATATTTACTATTATTTAGTATTCCTACTGCCATGTCTGAAGCGAAAAAAAAGACCACTAAATTGATGGGCCCAGGCTAAGAGACAGTAGTTTTCACGTGACCTGTTAATTGTATATGATAAGAAGTGCATTTGGGAGAGGGCATTTTCTTTCATTTCCTCATTATTCCTGTAACCTGGGAAACTTTGGATGCCGTGTGTTTGTTCCAACTCAACTGTGTCAGCTGGCCATTTGAGCAATTGTCATCTGAGCATGACTTTGTCAGTTTCCACCGGATTTGAATCACATGGGGCCCAAAATGTACATTTCCGTACTTTAACTTTTACCTCTAACTCCGATACTCAAAGTAAATTGGTCATCTGAAGGTTTAAGGTATAACCATAACTCGATCAGTTTTCATCTGATTGTACGCATGCTTGGCTATATTGTAGGGATTTTTGGTAAAGTATGTTTGACGTCAAAAGGTTAAAGTTCAAAGTCGTAAGTGTAGGCTGCCAAAGGTGGGAAGGCCACAGAGAAAGCGGGCAGCTTTTTCTCAGAGATTCCATGTCATTTGATATATCAAATAACATTTTAGTTTCAGTGGAACCGAGCACATTGTGTTTTGTATATAATTTTCCTGGTTGACAAAACCCGTCCGCCGTGCCTTCTAGGTTGCTGCCAGGATTTTATTCATAAGCTGTCACGTTTCCATTTGTTTTAGAGACCTGCATACAATTGAAATCTGCAAATTTCTGTACAACAATGCATACTTTATTTGGAAATTTTATCAGCAATTTATGCTACTTCTACTGCTATTGCTAGCATGGACTTTACAGAAATAGAGATGTGGTATACACATTTGGTTGTATATTATCATTTATCAAAGAAGTCATAGTTTTGAACAAAACATGTGAATTATTTATTGAAATGGTGAAATAATAGAGCGTGTATGATGTTTTGCTGGGTCAAGATGAGTGTCCCAGAGGAATACCCTCTCATAATGAAACATAAAATAAAATTTGAAAAAAATATTCGATCAGACCTGTTTAATTTGCAACACAGTCAGACATGATTCAAGAATGTTAATTTTGGCTAGTTTCTGATGTTGTTAACGCTGAAAATTCTTTACGAGTTTGACGGAAAAAATTGGGCCCAAATACTTACATATAACTGTAATCAAACATTACTAAATAATGAGCGAGCATGCAAAAATAGCACTTGACTTCGTTTCGTTAGGAAAGTAGTTAATAAACTCATAAAAATCCCATCATCATATAGAAATTTTAAAAGGTGATGGTATACATATTATGACAAAGTGTAAAAATGCAATAAATGAAGAACAAAAATAGCTACAGAAACAATATAAGAACTACAATATACGTTGAAAAAAAATCTTTTTATCCCCCGCAGCAAAAGGCGTGCACAGCAAGATTGCACTGAGGGTGAAATTTGTAATATTGTCGCCCTGGGGATTGAGTCTACATGGTTACAATAATGATACAAAGAGGATAAAATTATATGGCTGATCAGATTTGCGCGTCATGTGGCGCAATGCATTTTGTTCAGGGTTTTAACGTTGCAAAAACATAGCATTTGCCAAAATGATTCTAAAACTGTCTACACATGTTGTTATTCCGCACTAGAATTCATGTATTTTAGATATGTCTACTGTTAATTCACTCTGCATGCTAGTTTAATATTTTCCGCATAACTGACTTAAATAGTATGAGTTTTAAGGATTAAAAAAGAATATTAAAACATTGATTGAAACGCGGTAGTGCAAATAACTTCAAATATGTGCTTTTGGAAAAAAGGGTATTATCAATACACCTTACAATTTGATTATGAGCAATGTGTTAAATTAAGATATTTATTTGTGATGGAGCTCAGGTATGATAATTAGTAGGTCTACATTTTTGTTCAGAATAATTTTACATGTAAATTAAAACTCAGCAATACTGGTACACGATTTATATTGACACAATGTATGAACAGAAAAAGTTGAACAGCTGGCAATTTCCACTGGTAACACATATTCATTTCACAAAAGAATAATCTTACCAATAAATGAGGCGACGTACTAGCTTAAACTGTAGTTGACAAATCACCGACATAGAGTGTTCAGTAGTTAATTTTCCTTCTTACATGGACAGCCATGTGTATACTTCGTACCCCATGTATAACAAAAGCACGCGCACCTCCCAGCGATACGACAGTTGTGATAGAGTCCATGGCCCGTATGCAAAAGGGTAGTTTAGCTGTGGTTGAGCTTATTCCAGGGGACAACCATGTTGTAAAGTCTAATTTGTATGCAAAAAGGCGTTGTAAAATAACCACTGGAGTAAAGTTGCATTTTGTTTAAGAATCTGTATGCAAGAAGGAAGTATGGCTTAATCCGTGGTGTAAATGGGCTGAAACTGCCCTTGATTTCTAAACGTGCCAGGGGGATAGTTTAACGGAGGTGTTAGTCCCAGTGTAAGTCAATTTCCTTGTATACGAGGGACCTTTTATAATATGTAAAGTAAATAACCATACCACTGTACACTTAGTGAAGTTTCAGATATGGTAAAATGCCAAATTGTGATACCATCAGAACGTAAGATCAGCTCCGTTTCGCATACCTTGTGCTGTAACCATTAATTACTAAAATTGTACTGTGTGTACATTATTTAAACATGCCAAGTGCACGCACTATTTGAATATTAAATGTGTTTGCTCTACTGCAAATCAACACACGAAAATACTGCAATTACCGAAATCCACACTGTATCCATTACTAGTATGAAAAACAATGACAGTTTCCTTGAAATTAATTATTTTATTGCAAAACTGTTCTTGCGCTCATCAAGGCATACATGGAGGCACTGTTCTTTTACTTTCATTGAAAAAAATGCTTTGAGTGGAAACAAAATCAAACAAAGATTTTAACTTAGCCTGCTTTAACAAATGATAGTAGTTATAAATACCATCTAGCTGTCAAAATACCTGACCAGTCACATGTTTTACCAACAGTTCAATTCACTGCAAAGAACCAAAGCGATTTTTTCAACTTTTCAGAACCATTTTTTGTTTAAAATAACAAATTCAACTGAAAGTATGAATATTTATATAATATACAATATGCTTTGAAACAATATCAGTAAATTAATGTCACAAGTGACCGAATAATGTCGCTGTAAAGGTCACTTTTAAACAACATCAAGTATTGCATAGCAATAAATAACCCTCCACCAGAGAATAGGTAATTCAGTAACGCATAATGTGTAAACACACCGTGGTAGGTTGACATGTTACCGTATCTGAAGTATGGCCTGGACAAAGTAAAACAATATAAGATGTGAAAGATCAACATCACTGTGGCCCAATTCAGCGTGCGACCCACCCCTATGCCATGAAGTGTCAAGCCACCAAATGTGGTAGAATCAATTCTTATGAAACAGAGAATATGGCTCGTATTGGACAAGGTGAAACATTGTGGGGTTAAGGCAAGAAAAATGTAACAGTGACCCAAATTTGGCGCATGACACAGCTATTCTATTAAATGTTTACAAACAAAATTTTGGTTGGTTGGGCTAGCATATAGGATATTAGGCCTGAGCAATGTAAAATCATATGAGAGATAAAGGTACAGGTCATAGTGACCTAATTTTTAGTGCATGACACTCGGCTATCCCGTAAAATGTACAGCAGCGATATGTCCTTGGATTAGATCTAATGGAACACGATTGAAATATTCCCGCGTTTCGAAGTAAAGCGGGAATTATTTTCTAAATGTGTTACGCAATAAAGTATTCTTCGTGACGGAAAAGGGGTGAGGTAAGTATAGAGGATATGAAGCATGGTCACGTGGTTTGTGTTTTTTGGTACATTTTCAAAGCAGGTATTCAGTCACTCTAAGTCAAACCTTCAATATATACACTAAAAATTAATTAACAATTTCAATTTTGAATGAGGTTTTTATAACGAGTTTTGTTTATTTATTTATTTACTTTTTTTTTATTAAAAAGCAATTGAGGTGGAGTTCGGCATCTTATTGCTGAGGTTAAATTCCCATGCGCCGAACACAGGTTACAAGAGTGTTCAGGCCAAGTATTGTAATTCTAAAGGCTTTATCTCTGATGTTTCCTGGGCAGCTACATTGATCAATGAAGGATAACATTTATTGACGTTTGTTTTTCTATGCATTCGATTACGACATACGTGTTTTAAACACACACACACACACACGCACACACACACACACAAACACACACACACACCCACACCCACACACCCACATATATATATATATGTATATATATATATATATATATATATATATATATATATATATATATATATATATATATATATATATATATATATATATATATATTCATTTAAAATTGTGCTCGAAAGAGGTGAGGTTTATTATTATTCAGATAAGTTAACTGCTTTTTGTGTATTGCATGCGCAATACGAAAAATGGAAGTTACTTTTCATATGGAAAATGAAGGTTTTATTGCAAGATTTTGTGAACAAATACATTTACTCGCCTATTCAACCATTTTTTATTAAAATTTGCCAGCTACTTAGTCACTCGGTCCGGCTATATGCAATTGGGATGTTAAGTTGTGTGTAACATATCTTATAATAATAGTTAAAAACTAGAAAAGATGATTTGCTTCAAAGCAAATCTGTCTGAGTGCCTTCAAAGTTGTAAACATTAAATACTACAACTTTGGTCCTTTGGTACTTCACATTCCATTTATCTTAAGGCTGGATGAAAATTTCCAAATGACCATGACCTTTGACCTATACAGGTTTCATGTAAATTGCACAAATGTACAGTGTTACAATACCCACCATTTTAGCCCAACATGAACCAAATCAGATGAAAATTGACCACGTTATGGCGGGATGAAACTTTCAAAGGGCCAAATGACTTTGAATTTTGCCCTTTAGAAGTTACGTATTCTTACAAAAGTGTGCAGTTTTGCATTATCTACAACTTGAGTCCAACATGATTAGAATTGAACGGAAATTGGCCGAGTTATGGCTGGATGAAACTTTCAAAAGCCCAAATGACGTTGACCTTTGACCTTTAGAGGTCACATGTAATTTTCAAAAACGTGCAGTGTTAAAATAGCTAAAATTTGAGCCCAACATGATCAAAATTGGATACAAATTGATCAAGTTATGGCTAGAAGAAAGCCACAATCGAAAGTGGCATTTGAACTTGAGATGACCTCAACCTGAAAGACGTCGACCTTTAAAATGACATTTTTGACCTAAAATTGACCTTTGACCTTGACATGACTTTTGACCTTGATATGACCTTGACATTTGAGATAACCTTTGCCTTGCTATGATCGGACTCCTATACACTCGATACCACATCTACTAAAGTATATAAGATATTGCAGATTTAAAATTTTAATTAGCCCTCATTTGCACAACTTTGAAAAGCACGACCTCTCATTTTAAAAAGGCGAGACTTTATCTAGAGAAGTATAATTGTGCCAAGTTTTGAGTTTCTACGTGTAATACTTTTCAAATGAAATGTCGGACAAATTTGTCTGTAAAGAAGAAAGAAAGAAAAGCCAACGGAAGAAAGAAAGAAGAAAGAAAGAATTCCTAGAAAAAAACAATATGTCTCTGTTGGCACACAGACATAAATATGGCTTGCACAAGCCGAAACTTCTTGTGGGGTTAAAGCTCGGGAAATAGGTCACAGTGACCCAAATTTGGCACTCGGCTATGTAAGGAAGCGTCTACACGCAAAATTAGGTTAGCGTGGGCCCAAGGATATAGGAAATATCGCACAGAATAGCCCCTGTGTAAGGACGGACAGATGAGCAGACGAGTTGCAAACTCAAAGAGTCCCCTTCCAGTTCCTGGTGGGGGACTTCTTATTGCGTATCATAATATGACATGACATTTGAAGCAGAACACCATTTAACAATATTTTAAAACATTAAATGCAAATTGAATTGTCTTTCAAAACCCTTTTTGTTGAAGAAGATATATGTCCACCAGCCCTATATTCTGTGGTACAATACGGAATTAATAGTACAACTTATGCCAATCATGTGTTTATCTGAGTTAAGCATACAGTTCATATAAAACATAGATTATGCTTTCACTCATATAAATGATCATAGCAAACTGTTTGGCAAAATAAATTTAAAATACGTTAACCATCAAATGTGTCGGCATATTTTAAGTGTTAGCCTACTCTTCTTTCTTTAACAATGCTTCTGATATTATTGCACAATGCGTGACATTTCCTCAGATATTTTGCAATAATATTAGAATCTTTTGCTGCAGAATGAAAAATATTTTTAACACTAGAGTCTACAGTCTACACGTTCAACAACCAAAGAGAAAAACGAGACATCTTCAATACGAAACATTGACTGAATAAGCCTGCCACTTGCTTCCTGTGGTCTGGTTATGCCACACAGTAATAAGTGTAACATCTCTTTTCCGGCTCAATAAAGTAAAAAGTGCGTCTAAAAACATATGCAAAGTATACATTCAATGAAAGGTCATTCACAGAAGTGTATTTTTGATCAAACAAACTGTTATTTATGTGACAATTTGCTAAAGGATCAAATTTTTGCCTTTTCCACAATTTGCTGACCATTACTTGTTTACAAATGTATACATTGCATGTGTCTATATGAATATTTCTTATAATATACAGCTAACAAAGGGATAGCGCACTTACAACACTGGGGCATAGCTAAAGAACGTTAAAGTAAGTGTCCTTTTTCGTCACGTTACCAATTCCCCTCCTCCTTTTTTGGCTTTTCTGTCCACGCAGCTGGACTTGGAAAAGGGGGGTTATATGGGGTAGAGAGACATTTTAATGTTCTATTGAAATTCCAATGATCACTTACATCATCATGGTATCCATAACACAGACACATTTTGAGGATTAAATACACACATATTAGTTTATTGTTTATCATGCACAGATATAAAATCACTAATATTTCCATTATTGACCACTGTGCATACACTCATTTTTATATTGACAAACATAAATATGAAACCCCTAACCCCCCCTCGTAACGCAATGCAATCTGTCAATTAAAGGGAACAGCAGTCACACGATAGTCCTCACTGTGCTTCCCTGGGACAGGTCAGCTGGCCAGTGTCAGAAAAAGGGGGTTAAAACTTGTACCAATGTCTTCACTTATACTGTAGTGTAACTGCCCCATGGATTAGTTACTCTAGGTATAACTGCACTAGCTTTTATGCATAGTGAATTTCTTACACCATGAACTGAGGGGTAATTAAAACTGTTCTAAGTTCTACTATGGGTAAGTTACACCTCCTTTACGCATACGGACCCAGGATACAAACTTGTTGCACCACAATACAAAAACAAACCACCCCAATCGCCAATAACGAAATGAGTACCCAATCCCCTTTGCCTTCTGTTTACACAGATGAACTATAAATACTTATTAAAACCTAGCTCTAAACTAATGTCTTTATGGTAAGAATATAAGGAATTTTATTTCGTATTTTCAATACTGAAAATAATACTAATGAATACAGATTTAATTGTACTGTTCAACAACCTGTTATAACTAAAGACAAGTTGGTTCTCAACATGCTTTTCCAGACGCATAATATTCAATGAGATAATGTTTGTTTATAAATGCCTTTCGAGGGTCACACGTAATCTGATTGTGTCTTTATTTGTCCTTAGCTTCCGTTATAATGTATTATTCGATCATAAGTTCTCATCGTGCATATATCATCATTGCAATTGTAAATATAATTAAACATGAGAATCAGATCGTGCTCAAATTTGAAAAAGGCATTCTATGAGAAGAACAAAATTTTTCACTAGGTTGGAGTACTCTACATCCTTGATTTGTGTTCGAGTTTTCAATTCGGATACATATAGGATCCTGCAATTATTCCTATTGATTAAAATGTAAATGGATGGGTATTGAAATAGTGAATTACATTTTGACTTCTCCAATTTCGTTACCAAGATTTACTTCAAACCTGGTGAATATCCCTAAGGCTTTTCGGTATTGTTTCTGAAATGGCTCTGCTCAAATATTTTCAGAAATTTTACCCAGTTTTGTTCATGTTTCGGTAAGGTCTGAAATATCGTATGTGAAACGTCTTGGTCTCTTGTTTGAAGTTGCATAACCCACCTCTGGGGACCCCAAGACCGTTTTTTTTTTCAACAGGTGTCGGTGCAATTTGTTTTCTCTTCTTGTTTTTTTACAAATGTTTGAGTATGGGACCCCACGACCGTTTTTTCAACAGGTGTCGGTGCAATTTGTTTTAAATTTTTGTTTATTACAAACTTTTGAGTATGGGACCCCAAGACCCTTTTTTCTACAGGTGTCGGTGCGATTTGTTTTCTTTCTTCCTTTTTTTTTATGAACGTTTGAGTGTTTCCCCTCTTCAAATTTACTGAGAATGTGCCAAGACTTGATCTCCACCAAGTAATTCATTATATTTTGGTGCTGTATTTCCTGGTTTTCAGCAAAATATCAAATTAGATTAGGAAGAATCGGTAAGGAAATATATATTAGCATTCCTTATTACAATATGAAAAGCAGCAAATCTGACGTATTGGTGTATATCTTTATACTTTTCGATTCTGGGTCCGTGGTTGCTCTTAAACGCTAATAGAAAATATCTATTGGGTTCCATTTAATGTTGTTGTGTCATTTAAAAGGTCAACTGACGAAGTGCTTAATATCTCGGTATTGGTGGATCACAGGGCCATGGTTTTTATTAAGGGGACTTCAGGAAAGCTATTTTTCATAAAAATCATCATATGCACCAAAATAACATTTTATATCTTTTGGAAAGCTGAAATGGTCATCTTCATGCTGAATGAGAAAACATACCGAAAAAGTATTATTTGACGTTGAAATTAGAACACCAAAAGTATAACCATTTAGTCCAAGATCCAAATGACCTTTTGCTTACAACACCATGTAAATGAGTTGAGTGTGCGGTCACGCAAACACAGGTTTGGGCCCAATGAAAGTTGGTCGCGCTGTTCATTGATTAAGCAGAAGAATGGGCACGAGGCCTAGGAGACAGAACAGGCCCACTGTGGCCCACACAGGTTGTTGAGACAGAACAATGGGCACAATTATCGATTCAGTCACTGCTAAAGTGTTGATTACATTGAGCCTCTGGGTTGTTTTATTTACAGTATTCCGACTGTTCCACCCCCGACTGGTTCTTGTGCACCACTGCAAAACCACACAAAGAAACTTAGAAGAAAATCAATTTTGAAAAGATTGCAACTCCTGAGTCTTATGAATACATATCAAACGGATAGCCGTATATGCACTCTTATATCACCATGAAGCATAAAGCCCACAAGCTAGAACAATTTGATTAACAATGGTTTTTGTCATGAAATGTGAGTGATGTTACAAAACTGTAGTTTTCTTACGAACAGTTTTTTGCCATGAATTTACCAATTTTGATACAAGATTTTCAAAAAGGGACGGTTTGATTTCATGAAATAAAATGTTTGATGGAGCTGAGAGTTCACGTTCGGAAAGATTTTCTGTAATTTTTATATTTTGTTTCTGCATCTGCTTATTTGAGCCTTAAAATTTTGGAAATGTTAAAAATTCTCATAACCACTTTTAATGTTCAGTTGAAACTGTACTATCACATTGAGAAGGGAAAATGAGCATACCTTCATTTGACATGTCTGCGAAGTTCAAATATGCGATCTTTGGGGCATTTAAGTTTGATATATATTTTTTTTATGAGTTGTGATAAATTACTAAATTAGACCCTTCTGCAAAACTACATTTTTGTCCTAAAAACACATTCTAATATCATTTCTTCTATGTTAATATAACATACACATCTTGTGCAAAATAACAAGATATGTTTGTAAAACATAGATGCCCCCCTCCCTCATTACCCTTGCCCTCGCTACCCTATTGATAGTGGTAGAAGGGGCACTCGTGACCTTACAAAATTAGTGAAGGTTGATCATACATCAATGTCACATATCTTTATACTTTAACCTAACCCTTAAAAAAACGACTAAAGACCTGGGCAATATAAAAGTTATAGCTAAAAAATTAGTCATCATTTAGAAACCATATTCAGCAAAGTGGCTTTATGACCTTGGAAATTATGCAAAAAACAAAAAAGGAAGTCTACTGTGTGTGTGTGGCTCTCAAAACTGGGTCAAGGTCACCCATCTACAAATTCAAACTAGCCCTTATAGGCAACCATAAAGCTGTGCAATATAAAAGTGCTTCCTCTAAAATGCAAGTTATCATGCAGAAACAGTATTCAACCAAAATGGCTCTGTGACCTTTGAAATTAGGTCATGGTCACCCATCTTCAAACTTGAGCTAGACCTGAATACGGACAATTATCCAGTGGAATATAAAAGTCCTAGTTTAAAAACCTCTTCAGTTATCATGTGGAAACCAAAGTTAACTCAGGTACCAACTTGACCTTGGAAATTAAATCAAGGTCACCAAACTTTAAGCTTCTTCTAGCCCTTAGCAAGAACTATAGACCTGTAAAGTATCCCAGTCCTAACTTAAAAACTTCTTGCGTTATTGTGCAGAAACCACAGGAAGCATGAAACCATATTCAGTAAAGTGGCTCTGTGACCTTTAAAATGAGGTCAAGGTCATCCATCTTCAAACTTCGCCTAGCCCCAAATATGGACTATAATCCTGTGCAAAATAAAAGTCCTAGCTTAAAAATCTCTTCAGTTATTGTGCGGAAACCAAAGTTAACTCAGGTACCACTGTGACCTTGAAAATTAGGTCAAGGTCACCCATCTTCAAACTTCACCTAGCTTTTGATTAGAATGATATACCTGTACAGTATCAAAGTCCTAGCTCAAAAACTTCTTGAGTTATTGTGCGGAAACCACAGGAATTCTACAATCTCTCTTTGACCCTGAAAACTGGGTCAAGGTCATCCATCTTCAACATCAATCTAGCCCTTACAGAGAAACATAAAGCTATGCAATGTAAAAGTTCTAGCTGCAAGGTATAAGTTATCTTGCAGAAAGCATGAAACCATATTCAGTAAAGTGGCTCTGTGACCTTTAAAATGAGGTCAAGGTCATTCATCTTTAAACTTCGTCTAGCCCCAAAGATGGACTATTATCCTGTGCAATATAAAAGTCCTAGCTTTAAAACCTCTTCAGTTATTGTGCAGAAACCAAAGTTGAATCAGGTACCACTGTGACCTTCGAAATTAGGTCAAGGTCACCCATCTTCAAACTTCACCTAGCTTTTGATTAGAATGATACACCTGTACAGTATCAAGGCCTAGCTCATAAACTTCTTGAGTTATTGTGCGGAAACCACAGGAATTCTACAATCTCTCTGTGACCCTGAAAACTGGGTCAAGGTCACCCATCTTCAACATCAATCTAGCCCTTACAAAGAACCATAAAGCTGTGCAATATAAACGTTCTAGCTCCAAGGTATAAGATATCATGCAGAAAGCATGAAACCATATTCAGTAAAGTGGCCCTGTGACCTTTAAAATGAGGTCAAGGTCATTCATCTTCGCACTTCGCCTAGCCCCAAATATGGACTATAATCCTGTGCAATATAAAAGTCCTAGCTTTAAAACCTCTTCAGTTATTGTGCAGAAACCAAAGTTAGCTCAGGTACCACTGTGACCTTGGAAATTAGGTCAAAGTCAATAATCTTCGAACTTCGCCTAGCTTTTGACTAGAATAATACACCTATACAGTATCAAAGTCAGAGCTTAAAAACTTCTTGAGTTATTGTGCGGAAACCACAGTCTACCAACCGACCGACCGACCGACAGACCGACGGACATGTGCAACGCTATATGCCCCACCTTCTTCGAAGGGGGGCATAAAAATATATAGTTTTATGGGTCCCAAAGTAAAAACCAAGGCACAAGACCGGGTTGAAGACCATATTCCTATAACCACATAGCTTTGCTGACGCCACCTTAAACCCTTACAGGCCAAAACACGTGAGATTTCATCTGTGCTGTTAATTTTAACCTTGGATGACCTTGAAAGGTCAATCTTACATATATTTTGGCGGTACTTAATTCTGTCGCATTCTATTTAAAAAGACTTCTGCACTGTATGAGTGAAGACTGATGTTGCAAACAGAGATTGTCTTAAAACAGTCATTGGTCTTGATATAATGCTTAGGTTCAGGGGAAATTTTCAGTCTGCTCATGCACGGTCAGCTGAGCAAAGAACAGTAAGTGCACTCTTGTTTATATTGTTTGTTTTCATCTTCAAACGAAATTTCTCAGAGAATTGACTCTCAGATCAAACTCGCATGCAATGTATCGCAGTTTAAACTTAAAGACATGAACAAATACATGACACACTCCTATGCTACGGGAGCGTAACGTTAACATACTTGAAGTTGGTTGCCTCAGTCGATGCTCCATTGACTGTGCCCCAAAATTCCTCAGCGATTTGCCTTGACACATTCGGTGGTAATATCCCAAACAGGTTAATCCTCAAAACGAATATCCATATCTCTAGATCTCACGATCAGGGAATTGTTCTTCATCACTGGCATCGGAGTCAGAATCGTCGTTACTGTCCAAATCCTGGGTAAACTGAACTCGTACACGACATCTTACAACTCAAGTATCCCTGCCATATTTGCCTTTGGAAAACTGTTCAACGCTTTGTCTACTTCTTCGCGTTTCCTTGGTTTTGTTCTGTCATCAATTGTGCATTTACCTTGTTTTATAGAGGCATAGCGATAGATATCTTTTTCAAAACACGAAAAATTCCCCTATGCCAGATGTATAACGACCACTAGCTAGCAGACATATGCCATATTTTCAACCAATGACAGACAGCCTTTCACATGATGTGATCTTATTTCTAGAGCTTTGTTTACACCTTGAGCCATTCACAAATGTCCTATATTTTTTCCTTTTTAAGCTAACTGCTTTTTCTGTTGTAAAATATGTCAAGAGCACCTCTGACCCTTTCGAAGGATGTCCAATGCATGTGGCTACGTCAACATGAAGGCAGATGAAAAATGTCTTGAAATAGGCATTATTTTTTTAGCGCTCTAGCAAAAATTTGCAAAATGCATCGAACCCCACGTTTTTTTTTGTCATTTTATTGACAACATAGTGCATGTTCATGAAAGTCTGAATGTTTTTCTAATTCAATACATACAAGAAAGCCAATATGACCCAATTATCATGTTGTGATACAGCCAGTTAGCCTACCCCGGCCTGGAGCATCTCAGGCCGGAGGAGCATTTTCCTCCAAACACTCATTTGGCCAGCTTCATCCACGGTTTTTCGGTACAAGATCAAAGACGGAACATGCAATTATCGCATTAGCTCCCCTGTCGATAATCCCTACTGGTAACATCTGTCCCGCAATTGACCCCTCAGCTCGACACCGCTTCTTTTATAATTCTTTGTCATGTATAAAAATATCATACGGAATCTGATCTATCGAAAAAAATGCGGCAAAGTCGTCTTTTAATCGTCAAAATCGGTTGAGAAAAAGACTTATGCTTAGTTTTCCGTCACTGTTCGCATGCTTTCGCTCGGATAAAAATAGAATGCGACGGGAGTTACCCGTGATCTTGCCTATCTAAGAGCGTAGTGATATAAAGATGTTGATGTTAATAAAGCTTTGGGAAACACGACAATATATTTTTATTCATATCTTGATGGCGGCATATCAATTTGAAAACGGGTATTCAATATATTTTGCGTAAACAAATAATCATATGTGTGTTTAAATGGAAATACTTGCGAGCTTACTTGGAACTATTTTCCAGCTGCGCACGCATGAATGGTGTCAGGCGAAGTTCACAGTCCGCCATTACAAGTGTATGTATCGAAGTGAACGCCTCACGATACGACAACAAGATTCGATTGTAGTTATACTTTCTTTGTGTAACGGTTTTTAGACTTAATGTACAGTTCGAAAATCACAAGGATAGCAGCAGGGTTTTTTGGTGGGAGCAAAGGTCCACGCTATTGATGAGTTAGGACCGTGGGAAGAGGGACGGATGTTTCGAGTGAATGAGAATTTTATAGAGGTGAAATTTCCCAATTGGGGTGATCATTTAAACAAGTTTTCAGCCTGCCCTCTGCAGCTATCCGCAGTGTACCAGACCATATGTAGACTGGTGAGTGATATATTTTAAATTTTCGCATGCATATTCTGCTTGTTTTTTCTGTGGGGAACTTTGTTCCGCAAGGTTTCTCGTCATCAAAGTTTCGAAAATTCTCAGTGCATCATGGGAACAACATGGCGTCCCCACAAAATGATGGCAGCAGTGCACCACAATAATACATATCTGTATATTTCATTGTAGACACCACCCTTATGGTTTTCCGCCTCGGAAATCAGACAGTCAAGCTTTTAAGATTTGGTAAAGTGCATTTAACACACACACACACACACACACACACACACACACACACACACACACACACACACACATATATATATATATATATATATATATATATATATATATATATATATATATATATATATATATATATATATATATATATATATATATATATATATATATATATATATATATATATATATATATATATATATATATATATATATATATTGGGGAAGTAAAGTCAGGCAAGTTGTCCTGTAACTGTGTCATTCCCGTTTTTTTGTAACATAAACATGTGCTTGTCACTGCCAAATCTTTACATTAATACAAGGCACATGTACTGCGGTCCCATGAAAGACCACCAAAGGGGCAGGGCCAAAACTGCTCTCTCAAAGGGTACAATTACCATTTTGCTGGTACTTGGGTAGTCTAAAATAGCAGCTACTACTGTGGGATTTCTGTTCTTTTGTTGTAGAAACTTTGTAATTTTTAGCTAAACCTGTACAATCATTTTTGCAGAAAGTGATCATAGTTCAATGATTACGGTGAAATGATACTATAAATAATAAAGATTATTATATATGTTATTTGTTCTGTGTTGTATCTATTTTAGCTGTGCTGACCAAAGGGCACTGTGATCATGCATGTCTCTGTCTCCCTAAAATTTTACATGGTGAACATGTCCATGGTTTTTAGTTCAGCTGACTTATCGATCAGCTAAGCTTAAAGTATGGTTTTTTATCAGTCGACTGTCCACAATTCACGTTTTATTGATTGAACTTCCATTAGCAATACACAAAATTGTACACAGTATACAAGATGAATTTCAGTTGATGCTGATGAGGACAAATCAAACAGATGATGTCACCTGTACAAGATGACACACAAAAGAAAATGTGATAGTTGGGGCAATTGAAATATGATGGTGATATTCAAATGAGCTAACAACATGAAAAAGTGAAAGGGTGGATAAATGTCATTAAACGAAATGCTTATTTTGACAAGAAAAAACAGGATACAAGTTATAAAGCATCAAGTAGTATAATTCAAGCTTTAAATACACTGGTCTTATAAGGAGATTGTGATCTAGATGATTGACACCGACACTTAATCACCCACTTGCAAGTATTTTCATCATGACAGTTGAAAAGTACTCTGTTGTAGTGCTCACAGTAGTTTCTTTTTTGCAATTGTTCCTTGTAGAGGGTCACACAAATGTGTTTACCAGGGGGCGTTGCTATGGATTCCTGATTTTGAACGATTGTTTTCAATTCAGGTACTTATCGGTCAATGCATACATTACTATTGACCACTATGAAAGAGAATGGAGATTGCTGCGGTAATTCACATTTTCGATGTCTTCTCCAAAACTGCTTGCCAGATTCCTTTCAAACTTAGTGGGGGTGTACCTTTCATGAGTCTCTAACAAGCTTCTTCAAACAGTTACTGTCCAGTGATTTTTGGATTTTTTACAATTTTTTGGTTCATTTTTGGGCAAAATAAAGAAAAAATCCTATCTGAAACCGCTTAAACTTTGATGTTGCATACAGTGGTACATGTATGAGTGCCAGGCTTAGGCAGCACATAAGTGACCTTGACCTTATTTCCAAGGTAGCAGGTTCACTTTCCCGAATTTAACTGTTTATTTGATAACTTGAAAACTGTTTGAGTTTGGACCTTGATATTGTTCTTGGTGCTAGTCGTCTGTTGGGGCCAGATTCACACACTATGTGACTGATCTGATTTTATTTCCGAGGTCACAGTTTCACTTTCCTGAATTTAACTGTTCATTTAATAGCTTCAGTACTTAAGAACCATTTGAGTTTTTGGTGAATTTAACTCTGCTGCTGATAACTTGAGAACTACACTAGCCAATATATGGTTGCCAGTCGCAGTAGCTTTGAAATTGCATTTGATATACACTAAATTGAAAAGGCCAGTGTGATGTTTTAAAAAAGTTGCATTTGAACTTTGTTTCACTGTTTATTGCAGAGGGGGTCGTTTCAAGGAAGAGAAGTGAGAAACAACACCCAACGCCAGGACAGATGGATGTCTTGCATAAAGGGCAGTTGGGCGATCAGTTCTTACAAATGCTCGTACTGGAGACCAAATACAGGAGTTACTGTGATAAATGCATACCTGCAAGTGCTATGCGTGCATCCCCAAAGCCAGAAAGTCGTGCCAGTGACGGACTTCATAATACCGGGTAAGTGTTAGCGATAAGAAATTAACAAAAATAGGAAGACCAATTGATTGGCATTGTATATGTGGACAAGTAGAGCGTCAAAAATACTTGCCCGCAATCAATTTCACTTGTTTCCGACAAGTGGATAAGCTCCATTTCTAGCGCTGCTGAGGTAACGTCTCTTTGGCCCATTGACTTTCAAAATTTTCACCCACTTCAAACTTTGTCAGAATATACTGTGGTCTAAATCACTTATCAAATTTGTTAAAATTGTGAGAAAATTATTGCAGTTTATGTTTTAGTGTTGACATTGAAAGATAACATTGTTACTGGGTGTGTCTGGCAATATGGCTTGTCAGCATTAAGCAAAATTTTTGATGGACAAATACTAAGTAAATTGTCAATGCACTTGTCCAATATTTACACAAGGTGTACAGTGGTAAAGCAGGGTTCATATGTATCAGGCGAAAATAAAAGCGAATTCTTGCATTTGTATATTGCTAATGACTTGTAAATCATAATGGTTAGTGATTGATGCTATGATCTAGTGGCGTGTGTTTGCTTGGTTATGACAAATAATTGCAGGCCAAACACTGGGTTTCTGTTCATGCAGTAATCAAGATATGGAAACATGACACTTTCTGCTGCAGGTATAGGATATATGAAATAGCTTCCTCCATCTACTGGGAACTCTTATTATTATTATTATTAAGGGTCTTGTTTTGAAGCTGTACTGTGTTATATGTCTTAATACAGAAAATATGTTCCTGTTTTATTGGAGCTGAAAAAATTCACAGAGGTTTTGTAATGAATCCACAATGCTGAGAAAAGTAACAATTTTTGAGTAAATCCAACACCGACACTTTATCTTTGACTTGAATAATTTAAGGACAGCAGATGTGAACTTGGGTATATGTAATTTAACCTCTGAAGTGTATGTCCGACAACGGGGAATTGCTCATTTTTTAACTTATGTGACCAGAGGTTGTACGTTGTCACTAGTGTCTGTCCGTCCGTCACTATGTTAACTTTTATGGACCTGAATCTGTTAAAACATATTGATTTGAATATCGTGTGGTGTCAAGATGACGTCATCAGTGGTATTCAGTGGAAAGTAGCATCATGGGTGACAAAAACACATTATATTCATTATTGTGATTATAAATGATGAGATGTAACTACAAAACTCACACCAAATCCATTGGACCAATAGTCAAACTGTCCAAATTTTGGCTGACTTTATTTTTTGAGGTCATTTAGCATGTCAGTAAATGACAGTTAATTCGGTGTTTTGAGAGATTTGCATTGAGAGAGGCCGGATTTGGTCGACTTGACAGGGAGGGTGATACAGCCGACTTGAGGGTTAATCATGTGCATTTGTTTAAAGTAGAGGTATGTTTCGCCAAAAACAACCACATTAGATTAAGTTTCTCAGCGATGTGAACCAAGTTTGGTTTGGGGTAACCTGAAAGGGTCTGAAAGCTGCTGCCATATTTAACTATGTTGAACCCATTTGATTTGCGACCTCCCCCCAAGTAAAACTTTAAAAGATAACTTATTTTCACACAGTGACAATTCGTTAGTGTATTGACAAGAATTTAATCTTGTTAACACACATAGGAGACCTAAAGTTAAATTGTGCTTAGATTTGTCTGCAAAAATTCAGGATGTTATGTGTGTATCATTTTCATCCAATCATTCTGATTTGTAATAATCTCTTGTTTTCAGCATATTGATGAACTTTCACCTGATGGTCCTTGACCTGATGACCCTTCACCTCCTTCTCCAGACCAATCTGTAGCCGGCACTCAATGCATTCAGCAGAGTGTGGCCAAATTTACAAGGTATGCAAACTGTTTTATCTGTGTATCTAATTTCACGATGTACTGAAATGGTGAAAATGTGATCAACCTTAATCAATAATGTCAAAGTTGTTTCTTTTGTTTTATATTTTGTTAGTGTCTTTGAAACAGCATAGGAAACACTTCTTGTTATGAGAGCAAGCTCTTGAACAGTACATAGGTGACCTTAACCTTATTCACAAGGTCATAAGGCTATTTTGGCGAATTTAACTCTACAGCTGATAACGTACAGACTGCTTCAGCCTTTGCATTGATGATTTATATAGTTGTGATCCTCTGTTATGGGCACATACATGTTTTCTTAGAGAGCTAAAACATTCCCTTTACCATTGTCGAGGATTTGTACTGCTGGAATATTTATAGGCTTTACATTTCATTCCTGTAAAAATTTGTGGTATTCAGGTCCTTATGAAAAAAAGCAGCTTCCCTTCTTGTTTGTGTATTGTTCAAGATAAGGTGATATTTTGCTCATTGCTTCCTATCTTGTATTTTCAAAGGTGTCTGGTCATGGGATAGAGGCGGGTGTCCATCAAATGGACTTAGAATCTGACACAGCCACTTGCTGGCTCTTGCGGGCAATAGTCTGGACCAAGAAGTGAAAATAAGTTTGCCAGCCGCAGGACTAGAAGCTACATCTGTGCCTCATCTCAACAAACAAGACAAGGATGTCCTCAAGGCAGCTGCCACCAGTGCCTTTGAGGCAACTGTGAGCAACATGCAGGGCAGTGGCTTTTGGCTAAAGCAGCGGGAAATGCAACTACGGACCATTTTCACTAAAGAAATACAACTTGTGCTCAAATCCAGGAACTTTCGATGCCTCGCGATGTTAGACTGTCTGAACTTTGAGGTTGGGGATGCGTTTGCCCACAGAGAGGAATATTAGCTACAACTACAAGCAGATGAACATGGCAAAAATAGACAAGTTCTTGGGAGAGAAATGAGAAGTGTTTATTCTGCTTCACCCACCCACCGGACTTTAACAATTCACATTTTTTATTCTTACTCAATTATGCAACTGGCAGGGTACTTAGGGGTATATAATCTGTATGGATTTCTACCCACTTAGGTCAAGTGGTCATGCTAGGGCAACAACATTGCATTTTTGGATCGAATTTTGGGGAAACCCTATTCATCAAAGGAAAGCAACTGAACAAAGTGTGCCGGTCTGCATCATGTGATCTATTAATTAATCCATGGTTCCTCGATGGGTATATTACTTTATTTCCCAAATATCTCTCCGGAAATAAGTATATTTTTACCGTTAATAAATCCTGGAATAACTGGAACTGGCTACATCCCCATTCGTAAGAAAAGTAGTTCAAGAGGAGAGATATGTGTGAATGCCATGATCAACACAGTTGACTGCACAAGTGCCAACGCAAAACTGTTTACGGTACTATTCCAAGATCCGAGACTGAAGTCCACAAGCACACGGATCATCCAGCTATCCTTTTATACATACAAAAATAGATAGATACATACAAACAATCATATATATATATAAATAAATATATATATATATATAAATATATATATATATATATATATATATATATATATATATATATATATATATATATATATATATATATATATATATATATATATATATATACACGTGTATAAATCTTATGTTCTGGAAATATATTTATTTTATTTATTTTCATAAACTTTGAAAATATTTGTAAAATCATTTATATTTGGGTTCATGTACCTTGTGTCTGCCTCAACTGTCGTTTCCTGATCTTTGATGATTTTTACAAATTATGTTAACAATGGAAGAGATATGTGTGAATGCCATGATCAACACAGTTGATTGCACAAGTGCCAACGCAAAACTGTTTACGGTACTATTCCAAGATCCGAGACTGAAGTCCACAAGCACACAGATCATCCAGCTATCCTTTTATACATACAAAAATAGATACATACATACAAACAATCATATATATATATATATATATATATATATATATATATATATATATATATATATATATATATATATATATATATATATATATATATATATATATATATCTTATGTTCTGGAAATATATTTAGTTTATTTATTTTTATAAACTTTGAAAATATTTGTAAAATCATTTATATTTGGGTTCATGTACCTTGTATCTGCCTCAACTGCCGTTTCCTGATCTTTGACGATTTTTACAAATTATGTTAACAATGGACGTATTCATGTTAGCATAGCCACTGCAAGGATACAAGGACAATGCAATTATATCATATATACGTATATATCTTCTTTTAAAAATGTACATGGAAAGCACACAAATCATGAAGAGTTCAAGTCTAATTATGTAAAGAGTTCTAAATTACTCAGTACAAAGATTAATTTTACGAAAATGTCTTGCAACACTCTAAAAGACACAAAAGAGAAGTGTCTGCAAAGTCGAGTATCAATAATGTCCATAATAATTCCTGCATTCTTGATATCATCCTGTGACATTGAATTCATGTACATGGAGTGAACAAGGTTACTGCGGTCAAATGAAATTAGCTCTTTGGTATCCCACTCAGGCATGGCATATCGGGTACATACATAAATTACCGAACTACTAACGTGTGACCGACGCATAAGTTTGCATATTTGTACACATACATTGGAAATAATCACGCATCTGTGACAAACTTGAAAAGCCTTCAATCCAGATGACATTCCACAGATGAATCTCCACACATTAGACTCAATAATTTGGAATGAGTGTTGCTTGGAATATTAAAGAAACGTGGTATACATTCCCTTTATGCCGTCAAAAATCCCAGGGTACACATGCATAATTAGTCAAGCAATAGGATTTGAACAGCTTGTATTTCACAGTAGAGTAGGCATCCCCAAATTTGGCAAGAAGTAGGTAACATCTGCATATAAATTCCCGATGGCATTTCCACTTGATAGTTTGGCGCATCAGTACCAAATTGAATACCAAGATGAACATCATTTTGAACACAGGTTATGATATCACACCCAAAGGAAAATGTATTCTTGCGAGTTACCAAACACTACTAATTTACTCTTGCATTATATTTGACATTGTATTGGTCACTAAATTCTGTACATACGGCTATTATTTTCGCAAAAACTGTTTTGGAAGGCGAATGAAGTAAAACTTCATCAGTACTATTAATAATAACTAATTAGTTACTATCATGGCATCCAAAACCGTATGATTTCAGACGGATAAGTGATTCATTATTATATGCGGATAACAAAATAAAGGAGAGAACACTGCCCTGTTTTACTCTATTGCTTATGACAAGTAAAGGAGTCAGGTAATCAGATAATCGTACTTTAAGAGTCTAAAATATAGAAACAAAGCGAGAAAAAGGAGTATCAAAGGGCACAATCCTTTTTGTTTTAGCAGTTTCAATCATCTGACATACATTATTCTACTCAGTCAAATGCTTTAGTGGCATCCGACAGAAAATCGTATACGTTGACCCCTCCATTGCAGTAATACTGTATTACTCGGCTGGCCAAGAAGTTACATTGTACCATCGAATGATGATGCTTGTATGCACACTGCATGTCTGTGCTTTTCAATTGTTGAAACTTCCGATTAAGAATAACCCAGTCCAACAGCACAAGGAAACAATTCGCCGCTTCCCAACTTGTGGTTTGCTGCCCAGAATCATTTCGTCCCAACCACAAATACTGCTCATGACAGTTTGCCTATCATGTTATATTACATTATGTTATTTTATTTTATGTTAAGCTGTGCTGTGCTGTGCTGTGCTGTGCTATGTTATGTTATTTTGTGTTTTATTGTATCAGACATACATATACACATAGAAATGCCATACTTCTCATGAATAGTTCATTGATTTTCCACACTTAATTTACTCTATTCTGGTTTGGCTTGGGGCGACTCATGTGACCGAATTGCCAATATTCAAAAGTCCTGTAATTTTCAAATATACCATGAAAATATGACGCACGTTAAAATCAAAATTTGAAAGCTTTAAAAGTCTTCAAACCCCATTGACGCCAAAGGCTTTGGAATTTAATTTCAAACAAATACAAAACCAGTTCTGAGAATACTTTTGTCGTATCACCAAGGACTCATGAAGGACTAGAAAATACAAATAAGGCTCATACACTCAATCAGATATTCCTCACTGTCACTCCTAAAAGGGACAGTTCCATGCATTACAGAGAAACTTGATGCTCACCCATTGTCTGGTTTGTCAAAGTGCACCAAATCCCCCTTAATAAGAAAGGTGCGCCGTTGTAATGTATGTTGTTATGCAGGATGTAATTAAGCATATCTCACATGGCGTTTGTCACCATAACTTTTTTCTGAATACTTACCGTGCCCACATCCACTTTGCGTGTATTTTTTCCAAGACGCAGCATTACCTGGATAGCCCCTGTAACAGCAGATGACCGTGTGGATAAATGGTGCTATCCTGACGGGTGTTTATACGTCACGCACGATACTTTTTTACCTTCTAGGCACACGTGTTGTATAGTTTCATATCTGGCGTACTTGCATCCTCGTGTATGTCACATAAACCTTTCTGAACCCTGGTTTCTGAGTTCTGTGGACACCAGATTGCCAAATAATCGTCTCATTGGGTAGGGTTACGCCTTGTACATGCTGCTATCAATTGTATTCAATGGGTTATACTTCACCTATTTATAAAAGGTTATGATATTATTCAGTGCTCCTTTTGATAACATTTTGGAAAAAAATTGCAAAATGGCAGCCAGTTACTGCAATTCCATACCAGCAATTTGACGACTATTGTGAGAAACCCTATTCGAATGAAAAATTATTGTAAGATTTTATTGGATCAAAGTTTGTAGAGTGTGACACTTTATTTTAGGCAGGTCATGCCCAGTGACATGACATACAGGTTGATGTGGTCATCAACGGCACGTCTATTCGTAGATACAAATAAATAAAAATAAACCAGGCACGACTCAATGGTAAATAACATGTTTTAGCAAAATAATTGAAACCAATAGATCCAAGTGGTGTTGATGTAATTTGCGTTTCCATTGCTTACCGGAAAGTCATTAGCAGACCTCAATGACAATCAGCCACACATGTACAGCACATGGGCGATAATGAGCGCAATTACTAACACCATGTCAGAGTATCTCCTTAAAAATTGGTATGAAGTGGAAGCAAGGTTTCTGCTCAAACTGAAAAAAAAATCGATTTTGCATGAAATGTAAGATGTGTTCTGCCACAGTGGCATATAAAGAGCATCTAAAATGTGGGACTCCATCAGAGAATTTCCGAAAGAGTCATGTCCAAAGAAATAAATTATTTTGCATCCATACAGGTTTACACGATGTAAAATTTAAGCATTTCAATCATAACCACAAGTGACGAAGTTACAGATGAACATGAGTACTTACTAAGATTTTTTTCTTTTGATAATTGCAGCTCTAACTGGCCATTTAGGAAACCCTCCTATGGCTTCTTTAAAACATTTCTGCCGGCATAAATGCACACCAGCAGATGGCAAGTACGCCTGGCTAATTGTTGTGGCTGTCTTTGCCATGAATATATGCTATTCAACTTACAATGCAGGAGGAATAATGTTCATCGAGTTTCTGGAGTATTTTCAAAAGAGCAAAGTGGTCACTTCTGGAATTGGCACTCTCGAGTCGGCAATTGAAGGATTGGCAGGTAAACAGAATTGAAAACACTGCTTATACCAAATACTTTGCTGAGTATTTATCAGTTTGACATTAGCCAACATAAATTCCATGCTAAGGCACCTTTGAAGTGTGCAGAGATGATTGATAGAGGTATATCGAGTAGTTACCTGGTCACTGACTGGTCTGATGTCATGAGTTGGCAGGACATCAAGCAGAAAGCTTAATGTTTATACGTTAGTATGTAGGAAAAATCTGTACTAGTGTAACAAAGTTTCGGCTTACTTTTTCAGTAACAGTATAGTATCACAATTGTCATTATTTTAAGACGACTATCAAAATTAATTGCTGATAAGGAGAGTGAATTAATTTCCTGGCTCATTTTATCTCGTGACAGAAATCAACAACAGAAGCATTTAAATAAATTCCCACATAACGTTAGGCCTTCAGGGATGTAAATAAAAATGTATCGTCTCTTCATTTACTCTGTTGAAGCAAGAATCGAATTTTGAGATTTGCTATCATAGGTTATGCTTCGGCCACTTTAACTGTTTATGGAGTACTGTGCTGTGTGTAACTTTCTCAAATGTTTGAGAACTCCAAGTGACCCTTTTGTGAACGAGAATACATGTCAACCTTCAAAGTGTTTTTAGTAGGATTGCGACAGTTACGTGTTATGGGGCAGTATGCAAAATAGAAAAAAAGTAATACGGGTAGGCAGTCAACAGACAAACCAGCCATCCAGCGTCAAAGTTATGGTCTCACCATGTACATTTCTTTTTCAGTCAAGGTACAAAACGTTAGGTGATAATAAGGTGACCCACTTTCCATGAACAGGTAGACATGGTGACATTATTTTTAATTAAAGGAACGGAGACCTGCCTGTGATCATTTAAAACAGTAAAAACCTAAGATATTTTGCTTTGTGTCGTGTTGTCCTTATTAAATCGGCATTGAACATTTAATAAAATCAATGTGTGTTTACAGCTATTTTCGCCGGTGCTTGCATCCACCAGTTTGGGTGCCGCAAGGTGGCCCTTGCTGGTTCAATTACAGGATCTGCATCCTATATAATTGGATCAATGGCGCCATCGATTTACCTCTTATTCCTGACCCGTGGGCTTCTTTTAGGTAAAATACCATGTAATTATAGAGCTCATGCTACCTGTATATATAGAAAAGAAGATCTGACAGAGTTTGATGTCCATTTGAATACGGTTACGTTTAACACATTTTGTTTTTTCAAAACATTGTACTACTGCGGAATGTGATTTCCAGTATTGCCCAATCCACAATTTCACAAAATATCCAAATATGATTCATTCATTATATGCAAAGATAGGGAGTAATATTTGCCATGGAATGTGATTAGATACTTCGTGATATGACTGCTTTGACAATCTATTAAAATGAATATAATTATTAGGTATATACGCTTGAAACTAAGGTTTATATTTCAGGTTTGAGCGAGAAACAACCGTATGTGCGTCACTGAAATTGAATGCAGCTTATGGTTTGTTCCTGTACTGAGCCTGGTAAAAGTGGCCAGCACGTTTGGACAGTAAAATACAAAGTACATGATCGTATGAATGTAAGGATATTTAATATACATCCAAGACAGTTGCCTCTGTACAATCACGACCCTGCTTGTTCAAAATGACTCAAATTGAGCCTGCAATCGCAATAATATCCGATATCTATTGATGGCGAGAATCCAAACACGGTATAAAAGCCACGTGTAATTACATACCTAAATACTATGTATCTTCTACACATATATTATTGTTTATGATATTAGGTATAGCCTGCGCCTTCTGTAACATGAGTGGCAACGTCATAGTACATCAGTACATTTCAAGAAGGAGAGCCTTGGCTTCAGCCATTATTTTCTCATCATACAGTGTAGCTGGCATCGTCTATGCCCCTCTTGCCCAACTCCTCGTGTTCACGTACGGATGGAGAGGGGCGTATTTACTCTTTGGAGCAGTGTGGTTACAAATATTGCCTCTGTCAGGCCTTTATCGTAAACCAAAATATACATTGGAAGACGCAGTAAATTCCAGCGACGTTCTGTGCATTTTCAAGGATGACACAAGGTGTTTGAATGAACGCAATCCAGTATCCATTGAACAAATTGAATGTGACAAAACCACTGAAATACAAAATGACGATTTACCAGAAATATGTCATCGGCATCAGAATGAATCGTCTGGTACTGTGCCCGCCGACATCCCCCCTTGTCTGGATTCCAGAAATGATCATGTATTTGACTGGCAAAGCATAAAACATAAAAGTGGTCAAGATCACGGGAAAACCATCCCTGCTGTGGCACTTGAAGTTAAAATCGACTCACCTAAAGAAAAGAACAACGTTTTTACATTTTCAACCGCCAAACAAATGTGTCTCAAGACAATAAGGGTGACTTTGGACCTGGAGCTGATGCAAAATGTCATGTTTATAATTTATTGCTCGTTTAGGACAACTAGTGTGCTAATGCGTTCAATTCTGATCTACCTACTACCTGCAAGAGCTGTAGCAGAGGGCGTGCCGAAGATGGAGGCCGCATTTCTTGTCTCTCTCATTGGCATTTCTCAAACATTCAGCCGCTTCCTGGCGGGTTATGTCGGCGATATACGTCGAGTCAACCGACTCATCTTCTGCTCAGTGTGGGGTCTCTTTGCTGGGTTCCTTGTCGTTTGCACCTTTTTCATGAGAACTTACGACCATTTCGTGGTTTATTCTATTATCTTTGGCATAACAACAGGTATGAAGGCACCGCAAAACTTTTATTTTTTTGCGCTCGATTATTCATCAAATGGCAGTAGAAATAAGGACCTGGCGTTCGGGCAGAAATTCTGTTAGCTTGTTTTGCAGTGTCAGAACAGAGCTAAAGGAAAAAGCCCTAAAGGTGGACAATAAAATATTTTTGACACGCTTTGCCTGTAGAGAACCAATAAATTGTTGTGCGTCATTACTTATTGCATTTTTTACTTCCACAAAATAAGGTTCAGGAAGTTATTGTCCTCCCCTGCCTCGTTCGTCGACAGTCTCCCCAACACTCCAGTTGACGATGTTGCCACAACTCAAAAGCGTTTACTGCAGCTCTACTAATTTCTACTATCGGTGTCTTTAGGGTTATGCAGGCCCATAATGAAAGCTAGCTTCTCCTAATCAGTTTGTATTTATAGAATTTTCAGCGTATCTATTTGAAGGCCGCCAGGGCCATAATATCTCCCAAAAGTATACTATATAGTTGCTCAATACACAGATATCTACGAAAACAATAAGCTTTGAAATTTTATACTAGATGGCTGTTCAATGCAGGAACGAACAATGTATCTTTTTTAATCAGTAAAAACCGCCGTTCACCGTAGAAATACGTGGCACAACATTTATAGTTCAATCAATACATAAATGATGTCCGTCCAATACAGGAATACATAGCATACAATGCATCTGGCAACATAATTAGGAATTACCTTGTAAAAGTTTTGAATTCTAGCAGGACAATACATTGAATAATTATCCTTTGATAAATTCCGAAAATGTTCTTAAATTGCACTTAAAATTGCAATCCTTTACAGAAGCAAAGATAATGTATATGTACACGATGAATTTGCGAGATATTTTTTTTTTCTGTTCTATTTGGCGTATCCACAGGTAGTCATTCTGGAGTGGAGGTAGCCCTTGGTGTAGATTTGATCGGCGTTCATCGTATAGCTCGAGGATTTGGATTTATAAGATTCGTAATAAATTACAGCTATGTCATATGGATGCCTATTTCCGGTAAATAGACTTATTTTCGTAATGCTTTGTGGCATGATAAATTTTCGCTTTGGAAAATAAGTGTTTTTTGTAGCATGATGAATTCGTCGCGGTAGTGTGGCCCCCTCAATTCGTGGGGGCAGCACTAATCGCCAATCTCACAGGTACAGATCTCAGACGAACGTCATATTCAGTGTTATATATGTTTTTGGAACCTTTATGGGAAATCTAAGGCTTAGTTCATTGTCCAGTCACTCTGTGAACACATTTGCTGAAACTCCCTGTTAGGATAAGCAGTTATTACTATGCATGCTATAATAAAGCAATTGCGCGAGAATTACCCATGGTTTAAAGATTAAATGTTCAACCTAGTTGCACACCGCGATTCTATGAATCTTGCCACCGATTGTTTGCTTAAATTATCGTTAAGCATGTGTATTACACTCCAATTTAAATGTGCACAGGGCATCCAGACTGGAAATGCTAAGAAAAAGTCATCGCAAATCTAGGAATGAGGATGTTGGGCCGAAAGAGCGTGAAATTACAGCAAAAGAACTCTATGTCAGATTTCCCGCCTTCTATTACAAGCAATCCCAAGATTGTTTCTAGTAGGATGTTGTTGAGAAATGTGTAGGCTCAGGATTATGTAAAATCTTGTAGAAATTAGAATGAGTAAAGAAGTCAACATGCACCACATTTACAGCAATATCTACTTCAAGTGACCATATTGCCTGCGTGAAGCAAAGAGCAAGGAGGGCTAAATGATATTATCTATGAAAATATAAGCATCGCATTTCAGTATTGTACTATGGGCTAGCTTTTAAGCTATTTTAGCGATGCCTACATACATATTATTTTAAGGTAGGTTTATATAATGTTCGTACGAAGCATTATGGTTTAGATGGCAAAGAATGTGTCAACACAATGGCCAAGCGCGTTGATTTTCACAAGGCCAAGATAAGTGTACACTGGCGTGTCACTGGTTTAGGGATATTTGTTCATATTCATTAATTTCTGATGGAATCAGTCTACTGACATTCTTGTTATATATATGTTTATCTTTTTATTTATTCTCTGTTCAGCATTAATGGTGGACAAAACTGGTAGTTATGTCTCTCCGTACCTTCTTGTTGGCGCACTCCATCTTGCCACCTCTGGTTCCCTCATGTTCTATCCAGTTATTACAATGTATATGAAGAAAAGACGAAAAAGGACAGACATTAACATCATAAGCCTTGAAAAAAACATCTCCCAGAACCCCACGTGATGGTATATAACTGGTGTTCAATACAGGCTTTTCTCGGGTTGAGTGAGTAATTTAGCTTGTAACTCAAAATTTGGTTAGTTTACAGTTTTAACGAATAGCATAGTTATGAATATAAGCACTTACCCATGAATGTCACGATTGCATTTTGGCTTCCATATTTTGATATGAGAAATAAGTTTGGGTTCTGGTTATTGGAGCCGTCGTATGCATAAAATTGTAACTCACAATATATATAAATGTACCGGGAACGAGTTCAAATAGCGTGTATAAGTTGCCCCACTCCATTTTTGACTCACACACACACACACACACACACACACACACACACACACACACACACACACACACACACACACATAATACCTTTAAACTAAAACAAGCAGCAGGAGGGAGATTATCTTGCTTTAGGAAGTCATAGTTTGTAACAGATTTAATTTTTGCAACAGTGCACCATGCAACCATTTGTGGAAATAATATCACATAATTATCACGTGATAGATTATACAAAACAAGTGAAAATCTATCATAGCCATTCATCTTTAAATATAAATGCAATTGATTTGAGTAACAATATATGCATTTTGGCCTGGCATTTGGATCTATTGTTTTCTCATCAGCCTCAGGAGGACAGTATACTTATATATGAGAACTTCACAAAAGTGCTTGTTTAGGTCATTCCTTAATCAGAGGCATTTGACATGAAAGGTAGATTTTTTTCATGTTTTCTCAAAACTGCAAAGCTACAATAAAACACTAAACCACAAAACAGTGCCCTTTTCAAACGCGAATCTCAATTGTTTTAAGTAATAGCTGGATTGAGTGACATGTCCCGTACAAGGAATGCATTTTAGTGTATTGCTATTTTTTTTGACATATCGACGTCTTTCACATGGTTGTCACTTCATTCGCCCATAAACTTTAATAAAAGACGTACAATTTTAGAAGTCACTGGAAGAGGGTGGCGTGTGATATTCAAAGCGAGAACGTCTGGCAGAGATGAAGTATCAAACAGTCATAATATTTTATTTTAGAACCTAATTATTGAGGGAAAACAGTAAAAGTTTAGTATGTAAACCATTTTGGATGCTAACAAGCGTATTTTAGCAAATGTGTCGGCATGGGTACAAAGTTTTAAGATTGTAAAAGCCAGGTGTCAACGACCTGTCGTAGTTCATTTAGAACAAATTAAATGTGGCGCGTGGTGGCACCGTGGAGATATAACTTTATTCATAATTTAGCTCACATAATATTTCGTACGGACGAAGAAACATATGCTTGAAGACTTGACAGATTAGTGTGGCTTTTTATTTTGAAAACTAATGGGAAATAACAATGTTACAAAACAAAAGCTACTTTTCGAAGCAATAAAGGAAACCAAGACAGTTTCTTGTTTTTATGTCAGAACTACGTGTGATATGTGTACATGTAAAGCTATATTGCAGGCTGATCAGGACACTGTCAATGATAATAATGATAGTGATATTCTTCTTTTTCTCCTTGTTGTTGCTGTTGTTGTTGTTGCTGTTGTTGTTGTTGTTCTTCTTCTTCTTCTTCTTCTTCTTCTTCTTCTTCTTCTTCCTCTTCCTCTTCTTCTTCTTCTTGTTATTCTTCCTCCTGCTCTTTTCCTTCGTGAACAGATACTGGCCCACGATATACATTGTCATGAAAATACCCTTTTTTAAGTCATAGGCATGGCTGTTATCTCGTATCTGGTCACACACGACTCTCTAGTCTTGCTAGTTCATCGACTTTTCATAATATTCACTATCACCGGCAACAGGAAGTTGTGGTGTTTTGGGCACCGGAGTTGGCACTTCTTGGCGTTACCGCAGCTTGCCGCCATGGACTTTCATACTCGTAGCTGCTGTCTGTCCTAGATGTCGAAGTGCAGTCATGTATCAATGATATGCCGCAGATTTCCAAGAGGTTGCCGCACAGCAGATATGAGCAACAGTTGACAGAAACTGCATCTTATCAACTTTCGATGACTAATCATAAACATGATGCTAGTTTTTGCATGGTATGAAGGGGAGAGAGAGAGAGAGAGAGAGAGAGAGAGAGAGAGAGAGAGAGAGAGAGAGAGAGAGAGAGAGAGAGAGAGAGAGAGAGAGAGAGAGAGAGAGAGAGAGAGAGAGAGAGAGAGAGAGAGAGAGAGAGAGAGAGAGAGAGAGATCCTTTCTTATTGTTGGCTGCAGGTTTCTGATTGTATTTCATATCAGCTTTTCTGAGGGCAAAATGTTGGCTCTTGACGACCAAGCTCGGCTGTCATCGCTTCTATAATTAAACTTCTGTGAAAGATATACAATTTATATATAAATATATATGTTCGTTTTTTTTGTGAACCTGCGTACAGAAATACAGCTTACAGTTGGCCAGACAGAAGCAGCCCAAGCATAGGGAGGGTATACCTCGTGTTTCAGGGGGTTGTCCTGTGGTCTTACTCACATAGCATTTGTGGGGTCCTTCGCTTGATCCTAAAATTTAATCGATGTGCTTTTGACCCAGAGCTACTTAATCTTTGGTCTATTATTTAAATCAAAACTACCAAAATGAGCAAAGCTTTGTTTTAGCTATGTTTAACATTTCCTTGTTAGTAAAGTTTTGGCATGGTCCTGTACTTTATCTTAAAATCTGGATAAAATTAAGATTAAGCCATAATTTTGAAATGTTAATGACCCATTTTGTGCTATGATAATGAAAAGCAGATATTGGTTTATACTAGAATCGTTCATGCGACATTAGAGCAAGGTTTAAGCAGTTTGAGGTCAAAAAGAGTTTATTTTAATTATAAGGTTGGTATCAGATGCAAATTCTGCGTGCATATGACCGCTGGTGTTTTTCAAGTGCTAAATTGATAGATAAGATGCATTGTGGTAAACCTTTACATAAGAATTATAGTTGCAGGTTTCACAAGAAAGTGTTGGCCGACATCTTTTCTATCGGGTAGGGATGATATGATTCGAAAACGCATGCATGTCTAGCAAGCAAAAGCCCTTTGAAAGTGGTAGACTGATATATTTAAGCAATATCATATTTTCTTTATAAGCTCTCACATGGCAAATCCAATCGTATACATTGCATGACAAAAACAGACAAGAGGGATACATGCACAGCCGTGCTCAGCTTATTCACAAAATCAAAGTTGCAACTGAATAAACCTGGGTTGAGCTGACTGCATATGATATTAAGAAGTATTTTTAAGATTTGCCTAAACAAAACTTCATTAAACATATAAATTTTACTGGAACACGAGAGATTGAAGAATATTTAAAAGAACTTTAACAAAGAACATTGCTACTTTGTGGAAAAAATGCATGATATGGAGCATTAAAATGCCCATTGACCTGCACGGTAATTGGTAAGAAAAGTAAGTTCACTGATAAGTACCCGAATGCTACTTTGTGGAAAAAAATACATGATATGGAGCATTAAAATGCCCATTGACTTGCACGGTAATTGGTAAGAACAGTAAGTTCACTGATAAGTACCCGAATTGAAAAAAATACTAAAAATCAGGAATCCACAGTAGTGCCACGTAGTGAACAAGTCTGTTTTACCCTGGTACAAGGAACATATCAACCACGTTTCAGTATAATCTGAGTAACAGTTTTGGAGAAATCATGAATAGCAAAAACACACACACAAAAAAAGAAAAAATCATAAAACATAGGGAAAAATACAGTGCCACCTAGTGAGCAAGTTAACAACTAGGAGTCCCTAGGTGTGTTACTGTGGGATATCAAAGGAATTGTGTGGGCGGTTTTGTAGAAAATTCGTTTAAGATTTGTCCCCCAAAAGAACAAAATAAAAATAAAATCACTGAAGCGTGCCCATTTCAACAAACTTGGTGGAGGCCTACCGAATGTAGCCTACGCTGCCGCCAAGTTTAAAGTGAATATGGGCTACGATTTCAGAGAAGTCGAAAATGTGAATTAGCATTAGAATGCCCTTTGACTTATATAGTAATCAATACTGAGGTAAAGTTGATTTACCGATGAGTACCCAATTGAAAAAAATCACTAAAAATCAGGAATCCAAAGCAGTGCCATCCAGTGACAAGTTTGTTTGACCTTTTTACAAGAAACATGTTCACCAAGTGTCAGCTTAATCTAAGTGACGGTCCTGGAAAAGAAGTTGAAAATAACACACACACACACACACACACACACACACACACACACACACACACACACACAGGTAAACTAATTGAGAACTGTGAGTCCCTGGGAGTGTCCCTTTTTGTGAATCAAAGCAATTAGGTAAGAAGTTTCGGAGAATAAATTTAAAATGCGCCCCAAAAGAGACAAAAAGAATGACAAAATTAAAAAAATCGCTGGAGCGTGACCATTTGAGTAAAACTTGACAGAAACCCACCCACGATAGATCCCCGCCAAATTTAAAGACGAAACGGATAACGGTTTTGGAAAAGAAGTCGAGAAAATGAATAATATACAAAAGACTCAGGCTACCAAAACCTCAGCGACTTGTCAGAAATTAATATGCGCCACAAATATTTAGGATACGCTATACTTCAGCAACCAATGGCGGAAAAATTAATTAATTTGAATCAACACTGTGGAAAGGGCCAAATATTTTAACAGCGGTTAAATTACATCATCCCATCGAATCTGTGTATTTCAGCATGTTTATGTGTTATGTCGAAGATTCCCCGTTTTGTTTTAGATGAAACAGGCGTCTTCTCCGGTGCGTCCAAGTGGTAATTTTAAATATTACACATCACACATTTTTTAGCCACAACAACTCAAGTGTGTAGAAGTGGCAGTCTTTGTTATGCTCATATAGCTGTTTCATGTGACTTATGTTTATTATTGAAAAAATAACGGCGACAATTGTGTGTACGAAGGGAATGAATGCATTGCAAATTCAAGAGTATAGGAACAACTTTGATTGACCCTGTCAGGATTACATATATACAAAGTTTCCGCATAATCTTACAGACCATTGGAAAGGCCGAAATCAGCAAAACCAAACATTAAAGGGGCATAAAAATGGGAGCCAAACGTGTTGAACAAATTAAGGCCTAGGTGATACAAGTTGTGCTGCTTTGGAATTTCAAGGCAATTGGCTGGTCATTTGTGGCTAAGATCAATCAATCAATCAATCAATCAATCAATCAATCAATCAATCAATCAATCACTGAAGCACCACCATTTGAACAAACTTGCATACTTACCAACATTAGACCCCATCAAGTTTGGGAACGACCGGTAAATGTTTTTTTGAGAAGAAGTCGAAATTTGAATTGTGGACGGCCGGCCGTAGGTACAATGGACCACACTGCGACCTCAGCTGACTGACAGTCAGCTAAGGTAAAAAAAGTGGGAACCAATACAGTAAGCGTCCTCCGGTCAAGACAACCAGCTAGGTACATTTTGTGACAACATTTACCATTGTAACTTCACCAAGCTTTCCGATGTCGTTTTGAGTAATAACATATAGTATTTTCAAAATCTTGCACTCATTACATTATTCAGTAGGACCTATTCTGGGCCAGAAAAACCTCAGCCGTTTACCACAATAATACCAGTAACCTTGGACACCACGTTGTCCTGCCGGATTGGCGACCACACGCAAGCCGGGGCACGGCAGTGAACGTGAGCAGTCATTTACACTTGCTGTTGTTTTGTTGCTGATAGAAAGACACCAAATAAGCCTATCATACGTTCATAAGGCTTAGCACACAGTAATATATACGGTATCTGTTATTATGATTCAATTGAATACACAAACTTGAAACATTGGAATGCGTGCAGGTGTGACTAAACCTGATCAAATCGTTGGAAAAATCTCCATTCCACGCACGAAAAGTTACACAGGTATTCCACGTATCGTACTCGAAGAAATACGGAACATGCAGCGGTTTTGGGGGTTTCATCACGCATCATATTTACCTGACATTTAAGTCAGCATAAATCAGACATAATCTTAATATTGTAACATGTATTCTTGTCTATGTTCGTACACTAATGTCTGATCAAACGTGACAATCAAGACAAAAGATGACTAGAAACATCTTTAAAATTGGTACTCCTACTTGGTGTGCAATACTCCTTCTCATTTTCAGCATTTGAATTTCTAACTCGATTATACCCAGGTGTGAAAAATTTTACCGATTAATTAAAAAAAATTTAAAAGTTTGACTTTATTTTTTTAAATAACTTGAGCGGTGATGCATAATTTTTATTTTACCATATTCTGTATTCTCTCTCTCTCTCTCTCTCTCTCTCTCTCTCTCTCTCTCTCTCTCTCTCTCTCTCTCTCTCTCTCTCTCTCTCTCCGTTCTTTGGCAGCTGGCTGTGATACAGCAAGGCACTTTCATCCTTGATATGTCAAGCACATATGCAAGTGGTCAAAGTGAACCGTTGGGTGAGACAAGTGTTACTTGAAGGCACACAGCGGTTGCCTGCTGAGCCACCTTGCATTTAAAATCTGCCTCTTAGCACACACACACACACACACACACACACACACACACACACACACACACACACACACACACACACACACACACAGTTTAGAGCAAAAACAAAAGTTATATTTAATCTGCACATGTTACTTAGACTGACATTTGGTATTAACGTGACACCTGCCGGCCTGGTAAACAAATTTTGCGCTAGCTTTCATACATTTATTCACTAACGAACATCTGCGTATATAGACAGACGAAGAGTGTTTATGATCACAGACTTGGTTAATGATCACATAACATCCTTCAGACAAAATCTAGACAACGGACACAAAACGCAGCACACATTGTATCGTGTGTTAATGAGGCTATGCACAGAAAGCTGAATTTGAAAATAACAAAGCATCCTCCTTCGGCCCCCCTCCCCAAAGGTGAATGGTTCATTTCATCAAAAAAAGTTGAAAAACCAAGCGATCTTTATATTGTCTCTGCTGACTATTCCAAGTCAATCACAGATTTATGACGATGCTAGAATTTGCTTTCAAATTGGTTTTCTGGAACCTGGTATGTTTTTCATAATGAAACTTGTTTATACAGACATTTTCATACATGACGGTGCAAACAAGTGTGTATATCTTGTTTCATTCAACACACGTACCAGAAGTCAGTCGATACATACCAAGGACTCGCATGGTCAAATGCAAGAAGACAGTGACAGTCACAGCGACACTGAGAGTGACAATAATTCTACATGTACTGATCCATTGATCTAGGTGGGATCATTCTGTGCTCACAAGAACACGAAGAGCGGCAATAGCTACAATTATCAGCTACGTTTCCACAATCCGATTCAGAGATCAGCCTTTTACGTGATATTAATAGCCCCCCCGCAAAAAAAAAAAAAAAAAAAAGAAAAAAGAAAAATGCCGTGGTTTATATCAATAGGGCTATGGATTGGTAGGTAGTTTTTTTTAACCATATGACAACAATGTGCCTTTCCTATAATGTACGATGTTTCATATGACCAATTCACCAGAAGCTAAGTAAGCGGGATACATATAATGCATCCATATGGAGTCGAACTGATTTGATAGGTCAAAATGTAAAATTCAGTTAGCATTTAACGCTGGCAGGTCATAAGTTTACCACCGTGGGGGCACACAACCACACTCCACATTCAAAAATTATTTAATAAAGAACATAAATCAACATGCGTTGAGGAGGTGAAAAAAGAATGTATGCGTGCAAGTACATATATATGAAATATGATACATTATAAATTTCCATGTGAAATAGTGACAGATTGATTAAACAATCTGTACGTATAAATGTGATACACATTACCCTTCCAAGTGTTTTAAAGCAGCCGCTCAAAGACCTATGCCCGTATGATGATATAAAATATAGAGTTTTCAACAATGCATGGCATGTCCTGAGCGAAAAACAGACAGCCTTTGTGTCACTCAATCAAAGTACACTTTACAGGTAAGGTTTGCTTAATTTACCAATGTTATCTGGTAATGTCAAGACATTTTATTATTAGACTGGCTTTTTATAATCAACATTTAAATTATCACAAGATGAAAAAATTCATGAACTTTTTAACATACAATTCAAACCTCATCTAATCTTTTTATCTTGAAGCGCAGGCGCCAACACGTTTTGCATGGAAGAAGTATAACATAGGTTCTTTTTAACAAATACGTACTGTGGAACAAAGCAGTGGAAGTATTGTGCCCATACAGATAGGTTTTAATCATATACTATATCCTCGTCACATTGGCACATTAACTGAAGAATGCATCTGTGAGAAGGTATAAGCAAGTTAACCACTGGTAGACGACATTCTATTTGCAGCTGTCCCGCCATAACATTTTTTTTTTTTTTTTGCAGTTTTTGTGGTTAGCGAATAGTGTTTGGTGCAACATACCGATTCTCATCACACAAGTACATTTATTCTATGCTCTACCATCATTTGTTAAATGTGATGTTTGCTACGCGATGAAAGCCTGTGTTTGTGAATTATATATCTATTTTTGTTGCAGCAAGGACTTTATTTACATGCTGAGACCACTTTCTTTCTTTCTTTCTTTCTTTCTTTCTTTCTTTCTTTCTTTCTTTCTTTCTTTCTTTCTTTCTTTCTTTCTTTCTTTCTTTTCTTCTTCCTTTCTTTTCTTTCTTTCTCTTTTCACTGTGTCACTTTTCAGCTTTGTGGATGTAAAATGCTACTCGTTGGAAGCAGGATCAACTACAAAAATAAGGTTCATTTGACAGCAAATCTGTGTGCTTTGAAAATTAGCAAAATTATGAATGTTCAGCTTTTTGTGAAAATCGTTATCAAATAATCTTTGAACATACTCAAATAAATTGAAATTTGACTGCCACCTTCATCTAAAATAATTCCAAACGGTCAAGCATTTAAAACTTACAAATGTTCCTAATATGAAAAATTAGTATGTCAGTGGCGCATGCTCTGTAAGCTTTGTCTTGTCTTTCGGTTCGCAGGGTATGAGATGTAACTTCCTCGCACTTGGCATGCTAATGTGCAGCGATGAAACTTAAAACTATGGAACGAATTGGACTCAAAGAAAGCTTCGTTTATGCACAGTCTCTCCTGATTGATTTGAGTTTCATTTCGCAGTCTTACTTTTCTTGTTTGTATGAAAATTACCCAGAAAGCTGGAAAGAAACAAGTTTGATTCTGGTTACCACGGTAACTTAGCAATTCGAATGGGGAAAGGTTACTCCCCAAGTTGAATGTTGTCGGGCCGAAATATGCGTGTGGGCAGCTGCACTGAGATACTAAATTGGCTTATTAGCATAAATTAAAATTTGAATTGCTATACCTTTCACTCTAATTGCATGTGCTTATATCACAAACACATAGACCATAGTTGAATTGTCACCTCTTTCTGGAATAACTTTCATGGTGTTTTAACAGTTTAACTTCGGAAGTGTGCCTGATAAGCATAGATTTACATGTAACAACTTTCATCTTCATTTCACTAAAAGTACCAAAAGCATGCATACATAAGAACTGAAGTTCAATTGACACATCCATGTGAATACTCTCAAAGACATTCAATATTTAAATTTTCCAAGTTACTTGATCAGCGTGAAGAACGGTACTTTGTTGACAGATATGAACAGCTGTAAGGAGTTATTTCTGCCACGAGACCTGTGCTTCTCAAACCATACAGGTAATTGAACTATGTATAGCAAGTTCTTTAAGACACAGGTTCCCATGTAGCCATAACTGCAAGAGATAAACTTTTAGCTTAATGATAACAGCACCAAAAGGGGGTCTACTGGGGGATGGTAAGCCAGCTTAGCGTAAATTGAAATTCACCAACTTTTGTTTGCATACCATTGGACTTGTCCATGGTTAAAATATCCTGTATATTGAGCTGAAACTGTCTGCAATAATTGTAATTTTTTTTAAGGGTATGGACGATTTAAAGTTTGATTGGCTGGGATGATAATGATAGTGTTTTAGATCGCTCATTCGGAGATTTCGCAATTTTGTGAAGGGAAGATCTTCAATGTCATATGACTGGTAGATTTGCCTTCCAATCATAATGAAAGTTTACACACAGGTGCAAGATCACCACATCTACCGTGTAGGCTAGTTCGAACACCCGCAATAATGGTTATAATAATAATAGTAATAATAATAATAATAATAATAATAATAATAATAATAATAATAATAATAATAATAATAATAATAATAATAATGATGATGACGACGACGACGACGACGATGATGATGATGATGAGGAGGAGGAGGAGGAGATAATAACGCCTCAGTAAAAATAATGTTCTCATCGCCCCCCCCCCATTTTTACAATAAAAATAGTTTTCATTTTTGGCAACGATGGCAAAATTATGACAGTTTAATACGGTGACAATGTTCCAAATGATAGTACATGCATCCATATATGGTGATTTACATAGATGTCCCAACAGATTCATGTCTCTACGATATTATAGTTGCTCTTTTAGAGTATGAAGTGTGCTTTACTCATGTGGTGCATTACACCATAAAATTTTGTATATGTGTGAAGCCAAAAGTGCTATTTGAGCACTTTGGGTGGTAAACTGTGCTCTCGTGATATTTGAGCACCCAGGTGACTGTTAAATTGATCTACAAATTAATCCATATGATCACTTTACATGTTTTGTGTTTCAAAAGGCTCTATGTGGTGCAAATTGATTTTGCAGGACGTCTTCTCAGATACCGAAATCCGTTTTATTTATGTCGTAAATTTCAATAAAATTACCAGAATACTGCTGCAAGACGGCAGCCAACATTTGATGATATGCCCAGGTGTACATGTAGAATATTATAGTATTACCGAATTGGAGAATGCAACTGGTCATTAGACTGCCTTGATAACCCTTTCAGTGCCACATTTGCGGATGCTATGCGCCCAAAGCGTGCCGAACAAAGCTGGTAAAAAAATGGGCTGCTATCAAGTTTGATGCGCAAATGTAGATTTTTTGAAGTTTTCAAGGTCAAATAAGTTTATCAGAGGGCCATTAGCATGAAAACCATGAAAAGTGTTTTGGGGCCTAAAATTCTCAGACACTTTTTTATGATGGGGACTGACTGTCATAGCCTTATATCTGGTACATAAAAACCTATCTTTAATTTTACAAACATAAGAATGGGAAATAAAATACATAAAAAATGATGTGAAGAAGTTTTTTCATTCAGTTTAATGGAATCTTTTAAAGCAATTAATCTTTTAAAGCAATTATACGCATGTGTGTGTTTTTCTTCATAAAAAGCTGGACTGTAGATGGCGTCAAGCAAAGCAGCCAACACAGCCCTCCACCTTATAATATTAATTATAAGAAGTGGGAGAGATTTATAGTGATATTTTAGGACCGAGAAGTGAAGTTTCATCTGATAGGCTACGCTTTGTAGCTCGGACCCAGCTAAATAAGCACATCTCCAACCCATAGGTAGTTCTTACTCCATACAAAGGACTTCAGACATGCAAACATTACAGTTTGTAACAATTTGCTAAAAGACATTAAGAAAGATACAAAATGCACTAATATTTCAACTAGGTGTTTATGAGACAATTAATTTTTATCAAGTTATTTGAAGGAAACAATCTCAAATTACTGAAATTTAAGAATCCAAGCTTCATGATAATGTCGGAATATTTCCCACGATGCAAGTTTTCATTGCATATTCTAACCTTTAGCATAGATAGCTATGCTTATCCATGGGATAAAAGAACCTAAAACAGGCCGTTGTAGAATCCATGCATTAGAGGTATCATTAATGTTTCTCCGATCAAACATACTGCATAAATGACTGGTCCTTGTCCTTGGTGCAATGAGTATGATTCACGATTACAACTTCATTGCAATGTCCCGGAGTCGGGGGGGGGGGGGGGGGCAGTGCGAATGAGGAGTTTGGTGTCAGGTTTTGCTTTGTCGGTCTGGGGCATGCCTCGGTGGAACTGTTTGAAAGTAAGGGTAACAAAGTATTTTGATGCCAAAATATTCACCGTCAGTAAATTCTCATTTAGTTCACAGATGATGTCTTTTACTGTTCAAGTATGGAACAACACGATATATGTAGAGTTGAGCAGCGATATGTGGACAACATTCAAATTTTCTGTTCCCCCACATTGGTTTCTTAGAACTGACTGGCTGCACCCCGGTAAAATTCAAATGGATGACAACTGACCCAATGTCATAAAACGAACATACTGTCTGTTTCAAAACACACGTGTTTCATCAAAAATCCAAATTGCGTGAGTCACACCATTATTGGGACATGCTGACAACGCTAGAGCCCTAGCAATGCGGAGAACGTAAGGGTAGATTCGTAAGAAAAGCAATGAAGACCAAAGAGATTACACAAGTATCTTACGCAAACAGGTAATTAATGACTGGCTGATAAAGCAGATCCTTTGCGAGGGACGGAATTATAACTGCTGGGCTTAGATTTCTTTAAAAGGAAAGTTTTAGCATTTGTACCCCTGATATTGCTGATCCTATGAACAGGCACAACATATCCAGAATGCTTAACAAGACACATACAAGAACGTGTTGGAAAAAAATTCAGGAACACAAACCAAAAAAAGCATCACAGTCATCGTCGCCAAAAAACAAAAACAACAACAACAACAAAAAGAAATAAAATAAAAAAAAAAAAGAAATAAAAAAATAAAACAACCACAAGACAAATAACAAAAAGAATACCCTGCACTATTAACCTTTTCTATAACTAAAGATGAACAATATATACCTCGGTGTCAATCTACTGTGGCTAAAGTTTTCATGAACATAATCTAAAGATATACAGTTTAACACTTAAATATGCGCATGGACACAAATTTAAATTTTGTGTCTAACAACGTGTTATAACTATGGACAAATTAGATCTCAAACCTTGTGAGTGTCTTTTTCATACACAAAACATTTAAGCACATGGTTAATCGTTGAAAGAAACACTATTTGGAAATAACAGGCATGTTATGACTGTGTATTCTTTCTCGAACTTCCAGTTTAATGTAAAACACAATCGTACTTTATAATGCATAGACAGTCGTTATAAACATATATATAAATGAGTCATACCCAAAACCTTTTGTGACACGGATAATTACTGTTATAATGAGCCACGGCACTCGTTATATACAACAACATATATGATTTTATGGGTGGGTCATGAGTTCAGGCCAATCAGAGATTTGAGGAACATTGCATAGCATTATCCTTATCCCAATCTCTATTTCGAGGTACTTCTTACCTTAACCATATCTCAAATTTTGCAAACCTACCAAACAATTTCAAATAATGCTGCAGGTTGTAAAGTCAAATACGACCAAACATCAACGCCATTGAGGGTTTATATCAGTCTGTATATATATATATATATATATATATATATATATATATATATATATATATATATATATATATATATATATATAAGTATTTTCACTTTGATTGTATCTCACTAGATTGTCTTTCATCTGAGCCTTTAGACAGGGTTGTACATCATCCATCTTTTGTATCAGGCCTGTTCGTAGAGGACAGTGTGTTTTGTTATGGTCCTTGACTTGGCTACCATACAAAGCATTGCTCTGTATGGGCTATACATTCATTTCCATTGTCTCTATCTCGTGCCTCGGTTCTGGGTAAGACCTGGAAATTAATTGGCAATAAATTTCGAGAACATTTCAGCTTTTCTTTTGTGACTGGCAATAACTTGGCACTGCTACTCCTAGACTTTGTGCAGTTCTGTTTCCGGATCTCAATTCAATCCATTCATGTGAGCATCGGTAGTTTTAAGCATCATGATTAGCGCTTAATGACGTGATGAAAATAACCAGGATTTGATGCTATATTTCTGACAATCTCTGTCCAAAAATATTGTTCCTGCCAGATTTCTAACTCCAAGGGATAATCAAGTACATAATATTCTGAAAATGAAACGACTTTTCACTACTGTGAAGATCATCAACCACAATTTATAACCCTGAAAAAAATATGAAAGAACAGGATTGTGACTGTCTTTAACTCACCTGCCTTGGCTTGACAGCCTAGGGCTGCCCTGTGATATTCGGAGTGATATCCTGGTCACAATTCTTCAATATTGGCATTGTTAGCAATATCAAACTTTACTTCTTTAGCTCTGGAGTCATCATTTTTAAACGAGAAGCAACAGGATCCACGATTACTAAGCCATATGCCAATATGTCACTTTGATAGTAATGGCAATCAAGGGCACAGAAGCAAATATTATTAAGCCATAAGCTAATAGGCCAGTTTTGCCTTCCAAGTTCGCTGAAAGCAAAAATTAACAACACCAAAGGAAGCTGCTAATGTTTTTCTCCATTACTGTGTTTAGTAAACTATAATATCGGTACAAAACTCACTACTACCGCGATATGAGCCAAATATCAGATTTTCTGTTATCCCTTGGTAATAATGCCAACATGCGCAAATCCTCTTATCAATAATAAAATACTCCGATAATTCGTAGGAATGTCATCAACACAATCTCGCGAGCGAACTCAGTTGTTATTTATATTATCATTATTCTAAAGGTTGAATGTACACAGAGGCAAAAACATATAAGGTAACATTTGTAGCAGATCGGATAAACCACTACAAGGATGGATCATAGTTACTGTCCGCATAACACGATCAACATTAAGCACATTAAACACTATCACTAGAGCTTAAAGCGACAATATGGTACAGAACTGTTCTTGAAACGGAAGCAGGTACTGGAATTTGGAGGGGGGGGGGGGCGCTGACACATCAAGTAGCTCGAATATCGCCTGCGGTCTAGCAGATCAACCTAATATAGCTGCTGCGAAGCTAGCAGAGAAAATTTTCTAATATGGCATTGGTAACATTGAAGCAGGATTTCAAGACTTCATCCCTCAGATCTTGCTGGCGCTCTGGCAAAAAGGTGTGTGTGTGTGTGTGTGTGTGTGTGTGTGTGTGTGTGTGTGAGAGAGAGAGAGAGAGAGAGAGAGAGAGAGAGAGAGAGAGAGAGAGAGAGAGAAAGAGAGGGGGGAAATATTTTGATACTAGGGTAAAGGCGGGATCATAAAAAGACAGATAAAGCATGTAATAGCTTCACAAATCACTCACATTGGGCTGTCCGCAAATGAAATACCGGTATTGGAATTGGACAATATGTTTCCGTGTAAAAATTGGCAAAAGGAGAATGACACTGAAAATATTGACTTACCCCTGGATCTCAAGTAAAGGGCCTTGTCGTACTTCTGCAAAAGCTAAAACGCAAAATAAATACATAGACTGGCATAGAACAATACCTTGGTGCAGGCTGGCATCACTACAAAAAAAATAAAAAAAAAATAAAAAAATAGGTAAATAAAACGATTCTTTAGAAGGTATATGTACCCACAGTGGGCAGTCTGTGTCTTCCAAACAGTTCAGACAGTTCAAGTGACAAGAAAACGCCACAAGAGTCCACGCATTTAACTATTTAAACGGGTATTTGTTACTACGAGTGACGCAAGCTCAATCCAAAGCCAATCTGACCCAAAAGCAGACCAACATAGTACAAGATACAAGAGTGACAGCGCCCGAGACTCTAAAGGCTTTTTCCCAAGCCATCTATTGGTCTGCCACCTACAAGCAGCTCATCAGATACTGATTGCGAAATGGAGAGTGACCCAAGTGACTTTGATTTACCAAAAAACACTACAGGAAAATGCTAATGAAATGATAAAAAGTAGGCAGAAAAAGGTAATCTCCAACTGCTATCAAAAGGATGGAGTGTGGCAATCATGCACCAAAGTCTGCTATACTTTCGCCGACTAATAAATTCGGCCATGGTAGATATATGCATTGGTGTTATAAACAGAGTAAATGGTATAAAGCAACACTGTAAAAGATTTAAGATCATAAATCCAGTTAAAATTCTAATATATCATGAAGGCTGGAAATCGTATGAAGTCAAACTTAACCTGACTGAAAGGAGTGATATTATTAAGAGCTGCACATGGCCTGATGGAGTAAAGGGTCGCCTTTATAACCCAAAGCAGAACAACAATCCTTCTAAACCAGGCTCAATTGGAAGCAAAGCATCTAAACCCTGTCCCGTAATATCACTCCAACAAAAACAATACGCTTGGAAAAAACAACTCCCAAGGAACCTATAGACCTCCTAGAAGGATCTGGGGACCTCACTCCCAACCAACTTTTTGCGCACTGAGATCTGGACAATAGGATGCAAGGAACATTGGCACAGGAGAACTATGGTATTGGAACAATGCCTCTCCCCCAGATCACAATATGAAGGACCATACAGACCCAATGGCCGTAAAGTCCAATATTCAGTGTTCGACCCAGTTGCGACTATCTATATTATCATGGATTCAAGTAGTGTTTATCTTACATAATAGAGCGCTTTGAAAACTGCAGTATGTTGTGCTTGTCTGAAACCTGGCCCATGAGCTGTCTGTGATTTATGACTCACTGATATAAACAAACTCTGGTCTTGTGTATTTTGCGAAAAGAGTCATGAAGGGCAAATTGGGGAAATCAAAGTAATTCATAAGGCGGCACTGCTATATTATACCATTTAAATAACAACATGTCTTTTCTTCAGCTGGAAATATCAAATAACAGAATTCTTCCATTTGCTATATACTACATGTCTGGAGATATTGTACACACTATTGTTTGTATGTATCTATTTCCCCTTTTATGTCCCCCAAAATATGGACATGTACTCTGCAAACATGGACACTTAGAAGCGGTTTACATGCGTCAATTTCAAATATTTGATTTCAATACACCATTTTCGCAGCAAAATAATTGCATGAAGCGGGCATAAGGATACTGGTTTAAATAAATTCAGTTCTATTCTTGATAGCTTTTTAGACGATGATCTGACAGCAGTTGATTTTCAGTTTGGTCAGTCCACAAAATATACATATTTTAACCATACTCGCAAGGTTTATATGTAGATTGACCCTGTGCTTTCAAATAGTTATGGCTTAAAAACACAGTGCCTTGTTCATTTTTGAAGAACAACGCTTAAAACCAATGATCATCTTCCCATTCGCTTTACCTTTAATGTGTACTTAATGACAAAGTGTCAGACTCGAGCCACAAGGTAACATCAACATGTGCTAAATCAAACAATAAGTACAGATTTATTATTCAGCTACAATTAAAGGTACTCTATCCCATTAATGTTTCAACGGATTGTTCAAAACCTGGCTTTATTCTATGCTATGATATTTTGTTATGAATATTGTACAAGTTCTTATTTTGTATGTGAGCCACACTATATTTGATTGGCATATTTCGCCCGCCTCCAGGGTTAACTAAAATTATTATTATTTTAATAATGATAATAATAATAATAATAATAATAATAATAATAATAATAATAATAATAATAATAATAATAATAATAATAATAATAGTAATAATAATAATAATAATTATGATTATTATTATGATTATGATTATTATTATTATTATTATTATGATTATGATTATTATTATTATTATTATTATTATTATTATTATTATTATTATTATTATTATTATTATTATTATCATTATTATTATTACTATTATTATTACTATAAGCTGCCTTTGCCCATATGTACGATTCGTTTGTTTTTGCACAGTTAGTTGCAAGTTTGTTTCTTGTTGACCTGGTCTTTGAATCGTCGAAAAACATATAATATTCACGAACTGTTGTATTAAAGACACTGATCAGATTTTTGAAAAGCTCTGGGCCACATATGGTTTTCTGTGGTACACGTCCATGGACATTTCGGCAGTTATTTTCAGACGTTGTCATTTCTGACACATGACACCAGATACCAATGCGACCAGACAGGGGTCAACCTTGTTCCTTTTTTGCTGCCTCTGTACAGCAAGGTCGAGTCAAACTCAGTGCAGAACGAATACAGGTAAAGTTCCAACCTTTGACGGAATTCAGCATGCAGTTTTTTTTTTTTTTGGGGGGGGGAGGGGCGTGTTGAAAATAAAAAGACGCCTCCAAAATTATAAAATATATGACAAGATGGAAATGTTAGCCGTTGAAAAAAAAAGACAGTGTCTGGGTCCACAGAATTGCTCTTCCGCAATTAACTCAATTGCCCAAGTGGTTTATTAGTGGAAGGGTTTTTTAGTTTTAAAAAATTAATAATTACAATTTGGCAAGAAAGTGACCCCCCAACATAATAAGAAATTCAACAATCAATTGAGTAATCGCTTGTGAATGTCAAAAAAAAGGACATAGATTCAGACCCATTGGATATCCTAACAAAGTTTGAAGTGGATCTCACCGCTGGTCTTGAAGCACAAGTCGAAAAAATGTTTTACCATTGCAATCCACATTGCCTTAGAGAGTAAACAACAGAAATGTACGCATAAACGGACAAATGTAAAACAAAATCGTGAAATATAAGGGATCCTGGGCATCACCAACCAGTGAAGGACTTCGATCTTTTCCCAAAGTCTTTTTTCACTAAGTTTCACGGCAATATGAATTAAATTTAACGTGTGTAATTATGCATTGTTCACGATCAATTAGTGAGAGGTTTGAACGATATTTTGGCTTTTTATTAGGAAATTAACAAGTAAATCCATCCATACATACATGTACACACACCATGCAAAATTTGAAATTGTATGTATGGATGTTTGCGTGTACACATGTATGTATGTATGTATGTATGTATGTATGTATGTATGTATGTATGTATGTATGTGTGCATGCATGCATTTATGTTAATAAGTAATATTCGACTCTTCTGGTAAAATCATATGCATGGGATCAGTATTCATGAAATTATTTCATCTAGCTTTTCTCAATCTTTTAAACCACAAATCACCCCCTTTGCATCTGCAGCACCAGCAATAAGTTGTAAGGAAATCAGGAATCCCAGGAGTTTCATGACACCATTCAAGTTCTTTATGAGTGAAGTCCAGATTTTGTTTTGTCCATCGCCCCCAAATTAGTACGAATTGCTGTATAATACATATTTTTAGCTTATACATCTCTACAGTAGTGCACTTTGAGCAGCGAAATGAACATTTCACTTTGGCCCATTTTATACTGTCGTTAAAGAAATAAGGTATGTTATTTTAAGTGGTGCATGATACCTGAAGAAATTGGTTTTAAGGGTCAAAACGGGTACGAATTGTCGAACAAAATAGATTCTTGACCCTCAAACTAGCCAGTTGCGACTGACTGTTCATATATTCCTTTCTGTACTAAAGCTAAGAATAACTTATGTACTTCTTTATATCAGGTGCTCATTAGCATAATTTATACTAATTAGAGGATTGTGAGCACCATAATTCTATCACCAACGCAATGTCAAAGCAGAGTCCTTCACCCCCAAACGTAGTAGTAGGAATTGTTGTAGAACAAGTTTTTAGCTCATATATGTCTAAAACGGTGTACTGTGCCTGAAGAAAATAAAATATTCAGCAGCCATTTTACTTTTGAAAGTCTAATAGATGCCAATTGTCAAAATAACCCCAAAACGGGTTTCTGACCCTCAAACTTGCCTGTAGCAGACACTCACGTTTCCTTCTTTTTCTCTTGTTAACACTTTATGTACTTCTTTCTTTCGGGTGTTAATTCGCTAGTAATCAGTTCAGTCTGAGCATAGAGACAAAGTGTCTTTCTGTTATTTTTTCAGTTTGCCCCAAGGAACACCTTTTCCAAGTGGGATCTTTGGAGTATAAATACAATGTACGCTCTCTTAGCAAGTCTCCTGTGCAGCGACCATCGCCAGTACTGCATTTCTGAAAAACAATGGCAGCTGAACATGAAAAAAAAAACCAAAAAAACCCCAACCTAATATCGATTAAATTGACAGCTTGCCCGAGGATTGTTTTCATGTTCTCAGTCCGTAAGATCCAGTTACCTGTAAGCATTGTGCTCGTCACAGTGGTCAGGATTGTCGATATTGGCCCATGTTGCACAATCAAGCACTGATGTCTGCAACTGTGTGGCCAAAAATGTAGCCAAGAGAGGATATTAAACACGTTTAAACTGTTGTTTATAGGTTAAGTTTCAGATTTAGCACACCTTAAGCAATATTTACATATATATATATATATATATATATATATATATATATATATATATATATATATATATATATATATATATATATATATATATATATATATATATATATATATCCGTGTGTGTGTACGTGTGACAGAGAGAGAGGGAAAGAGAGAGAGAGAGAGAGGAGAGAGAGAGAGGAGAGAGAGAGAGAGAATGAGAGAGAGATAGAGAGAGAGAGTGAGAGAGAGAGAGAGAGAGAGAGAGAGAGAGAGAGAGAGAGAGAGCACCACCTAACTGGGGACGACTACACTTTTGGTACATTGTAACGATTCACTCCAATAGCAAATACTTGGAAAATATACAATGTATCAAATACTGCCATTCGAAACTTGGATAGAATGAGCCATAAATCGGCGTTAAGCGCAAATACTTTGGTTAAAGAAGTCTTGAAGGAAGCTTATCACCAAAATGACAAATATCATAAAATACTGAAGGCATTTTTAAGATTATTTAGAGAAAAAGGCCATGAAAACATTTTTAATGTGTTATGAACAATAATGTAATATACATGTCATTGATTCTTACTCAAAGTCATGGTATCTTAATTTTTTCGATGTTATTATAATACTTATTTTTGAAAAGAAAAAAAGATATATGCGGCTAAGTAATTAGTATTTTCTGCCCTGTGTATTATATCTTAACGGGCACAAACAATTGAATTAATAACGTAATGAATAAACATACAACCTGACGGTTAGACAGATGGACCTACAGACAGAAATAGAGATAATATATATGTATATACATATATGTATATATATATATATATATATATATATATATATATATATATATATATATATATATATATATACAGTATTTTAAAGTTCACACATGGTTTTCAATCCTTATAAATATGCAAAGTAATAGCCATTGTGTCTCAATATTAAAGTTGTTGTCCTGTACTTAAGTTTTAAGTGATGTTGAATAAAATATCAAGGTCACCAAAATATTCAACATTTGAGCATTGTCCTAATGCGCTTTTAGTATAAACATTGCAGTTCCATCTGAATTCATCTCACAATACTAAACTCAATACATTTCTTTTCGATATCTTTGATGGGACTTTCACCTAGCAGGAAGCAGTGACGCCAGCATGATTGTCTGTTCAATAATATATGAAGGTCACCAAAATATTCAACATTTGAGCATTGGCCTAATGCGCTTTTGGTATAAACATTGTAGTTCCATCTGAATTCATCTGACAATACTAAACTCAATATATTTGTTTTCGATATCTTTGATGGGATTTTCAACTAGCAGGAGCCAGTGACGCCAGCATGATTTCACAATTAATGTACGTTTGTCTGTTCGATTATATATATATATATATATATATATATGTATATATATATATATATATATATATATATATATATATATATATATATATATATATATATATATATATATATATATATATATATTAAGACAAAATTGGAGTTCAACAGCCGATGACTATTTAGCTTATTCGGTGCTTGCCCTCATAAACAAAACAGAGGTTTCTTCTAAAATAACTAGCCAAAGGTATCTGCGTATCAAATATAAATCACACTTTTACCTTTTATGCTGATAAAAATTCATATTTAATGTGAACACAAGATTGACCTTATTTTGTGTTGCATTTATAGACACTTTAACTTTCTGATAGACAATTTTTTCATGACGTTGCTAACGCTAGGTCACGATACAGATGCCTGGGAAAAAATGACTGGCAAAATAAAGCCTTACTAGTAAGGCTAAGTTCATGATACTCTACGAATCATATAAAATATTCTTGAGTGCTTGGAACAAAAAAGAATAGCACTGCAGCTGAATATTATCAACTTTAACTTTCTTAAAATTGCTATAGACAAACATATTGACTGCTATGCCGGAATAGATTCAATCGCGAGTAAAATAATTACATTAGCAGATATCTTTCGGGAACGAATACTACAAATGACTGCTAGAGCAAAAATATGTAGCTTATCAATACATGGACACCTTAATCACAGAGGGAATTTGTCTTGGGTTCTAAATGTTAAAATTTGTATAAATTACGGAGAGGGTGTTTTGATAATAAGATATCAAACATTGATTGCTTAGACCATAAAGTTTTTTTTTTTTTTTTTTTTTTTTTTTTTTTTTTTTTTTTTTTTTTTTTTTTTTACAAATATCACATTTATGAAAATTCATGATACATTTACAATTTCAAAGTTAAATTTCTTTCATGAATTCGTCAATGGCAAACATCATAACATTGTATAATGAATTCCATTTCAGTTACATAAAGATCGTTATGATAATAACACGGGGAAAACTGGATATTTATCCGTCCCATCATGCCAACAGAGTCGTGCAAAGCGTTAACAGAGATCTGTGTGCCCAATACTGCAGACACCTATCCATGATAAAATGTGTGTCATAGTCCAAAGGTTATCGGCAGATTATATGTATTTTACATTTTCGTACGAAGAATGGTGTCCGATCGCAATTAGTTACGTGTGTGCAAATTAATAGTCTTTTACTTAATGATATTATACTTTCATTGTAATTATACACAAAATAAATTTGCGTGTGTTCATATGCCTGTGACCCTATAGCTTCATTAATTGATAAATTTGTTTTTGTCAAGTTGCCATTGCCAAATTTTGTTTACATCTTATGTGATGAGTTCCATGACAACAACGATGTCCTTGTCTTAGCTGGGTCTCCATGGCTATTTTGACACCTTTACTGACTTATTATGTGCCAGATATTTTTGGCCGAATGGAAACTTTAATGATGATCCTGAGTCCTGGAACCCTATTGCACATTAGGAGATGGTGCTTGAGGGCGTCATATATATTCTCTCCATCAAGTCATGCATGGTGTCCTAGTCGCATCTCCTTCACACTATGTCGGGATAGGCCTTGTCGTGCCGTTACTAAGCTTCAAGATAATAAGCTTCAGTGATTTTTTATTTGTATTTATTACAAAGAATCTTGCACAATTTTTTAGCTTATCTCTGCAAACGGTCTGTTGCACATTAAAGTCCATTAGCCATTCGTATTTTCTACTTACTTTATGAAACTAGGAGATTTTCTTGAAAAGTTCTCTGGAAATTCCTCATTTACATCTCTGCACACATGCTTTTAGCAGGTATGTTATACTGATTTTTGGATTCCTGCTAGTTTTCTTGATTTGCGGAAGAAGAAAAAAGAGGACATCTCTGAAACACTTCGCCGATTGCCTTGAGATTGAATAGGGACAATTGTAAGTCCCCATAAACCTTTATTCGGTACAGATGGCGTAAAGATATTTGATTTACTGATTTGTCAGTCAGCTGAACTTTTATTTATTTTCTTTCACCCCCTCCCCATCACCCAACTTCAGTTGACTGTTAGTCCTCTCAATGATACAATAGGCATGATTCTTCTCAAACTGTTGTATATGTACGTTAGTTGGGTCTGTATCAAGTTTTATTCAAAGGACATGCCGGTGAAAGTGTTGTAGTTTTTAGTCAATTTTGGAGATAAGGCTTTTTGGATCTTCTCTAAACCTGCTTAGCACTTTGCTTTGAAGATGCATCAGTAATCGTCTGAGAACCTAAGACCTCACTCTCAACAAGATGGAGTCTTCAAGTGTTTGCGATGTTTTATGGCATTTAAATGGATTTGTTTTGACCACAGTGTGATCACGTCTTGAACCGGCTACCTTTGACACCTATCAAATGGTAAACGCACATATCCACTTGACATCATCCCCAATTTTTAAACGAACAATGTGGTTAGATGTGTGAAAGATCAAGAAGGTGGCTTGCAATGTGCAAAGTAATTTATAAAACCTTTTTTCCAAAATTTGAGGCTAAGATCCATGAACAGTAAAGCAATGCCGGAACTTAAATACCTCAATACCTCCCATCTTACCAGCGCAAACACATTGTCAACATGCAATAATCAACAAAAGTAGACAGTGCAGGGGTATGCAACATGGGATATATGAGTTATTCTATGGTTGCTCGACAAGTTATATTGGTTATTCAATGGTTCCATCGTTATCACTTGGGAAACAAATATCTTCCCTGTTATCGCACCACAAATACAGAATACTTGTACCCGTCTATTACCAAGGGACGGCCCAGTTTTGAACCACCAACCTTCGGCAACTGCCCTCGACAGACAATAAGGAGTGCTCATATCCACTTTGCCAGCCTTTCTTACTTTAGTCGCGTAAATAAGCATGAATACCAGGATCAGTACGGTTGACTACATATGTGGGCCATTATAAAGTATTGTACACGACATTTCCTAGAATTTGGCATTGTAAAGTCCATCAGTATATGTATGTATACATATGAAGCAGTTGACCAAATGGAATATAAACTCAAACTGGGTGGGGATACTTTGGATGTGCTGATGCTATTAATTGTATTCGTCTGGTCTTGCTTGAATTCAAAATAAATGTTTTTAATGGGGACACCTTTTAAGAACAATTTCAGAAACACTTTTCTGTAAAACCACAAAGAATATATTTCAGCCTTGCTAAGCAATGATGCTGGATACACATTTAGATCAAATCAACAGCTTTTATATTCTATGTCACTTCACTTCAGGTATGCTGGTACCAAAAGAATTTTTTTACAATGGATACGAATCTATTATCAAAAGTCAGAAAAATTAATTTTCAATAGTCAGACTTTAGCTGCAGTCGAAACTGACAAAGTTGATGTTCACCACCTTTTCTTGAACTGAAGGTTTCGTTATTCTGAAACATGGTCAGAATGTATTATGACTTTGTATCTACCAAAGCTGTTCTATGTGGGGCCTTACTGTCTTTTCCTGTTTTCAGATTGGTTTTCAAATTTACTAAGTGATCTGCAGGAGTACAGGCGTCGTCGGTATTATTGTAAAGGGATATTGGTCATTGCCTTTATATCCTGGCACACCTGAAATGCAACTGTGATCAGTAGCAGACGTACAAAAGAAAATAAGTGGGAAAAACCCATTGTAAAGGTCTGAGCAAACCATTCAGCATCTCTTCTTCAAACTTGGCTGGGTTTTTTTATGTCTCGACCAGCTGAATGGTCAGGCTGTCAACACAGCCGTCTTTTTTCGTTCAAGTAGTGGCCACCAAGGCTATGTGATACCGTGGGATTTTAATGTCACTACATGAAAATACAGTTCTCCCAAAAGCCGTCGATCAGAACCGTCTGAAGTTTGAAAATGAAATGTACCTTGGGTTGCTACCAAGGCCATTTAACAAGCTATGCTTTAGTGATTTTCTTTTCTGCAGATATCAGAGGGCTAAGTCGTCATCCGTCCTGAACTTTACATTTTCAACCTCTAAACATCCATTGGGGAGATCCTCTTCAAGCTACATCACCTGCATCTTTATTCAGTTGCTACTAGAGTGATTTTAAGCAATTTGCTAAAGCACATAATAAACGGTAAGGGTGGCGGGTTTTTTGTGTTTTGTTTTCTTTTTCACGCTGGCATAGTTTGAATTAGTGTATGTTTGTACTGCCAAAACATCCTGATCTTGAAGAAATTGTGTATAAAGACCAAAAGGAGTGCATAATAGCATGATACGCGTGTGGATACTTGTTTACGCATCATGCATATGTAGTCTTCTTTAAAGCAATTGAGTGGATCCCCTGGTCAGCTTTTTCTGGAATGTACCTTAATGGGGTCTCTGTTGGTGCATTCAATTGGTCATGATTTACTGACCTTGGAAACTTTCATATTTTTCCACGGTCTGGAATAACATTTCTTTCCTAAAGCACATAATCAGTTACGCCGTAAATTCAAGTAGTACCATATTTAGTCTCTATCCATGGCGTACACACACACACACACATATACATATATATATATATATATATATATATATATATATATATATATATATATATATATATGTGTGTGTATATATATATGTATATATATAAACATACATATACATATCACACACACACACACACACATATATATATATATATATATATATATATATATATATATATATATATATATATATATATATATATATATATATATATATTAACAGCCAAAAGGAGGCTGGAACTGGATTTCCAGCGGATGTGGAACCCAGGTTATACTGGTGAAAGGCGAGTGAGTGTGTGGGTGGCTGTGGCTCTATTGTATTTGGGGTTTTTTGCCCAGAACCACTTCCTAGTAATCATTACCCTATTCTGCAGTCTGAACTCTTTCCTCTCCATAAGCTAACCTGTCCCTGTGTAACCTATATACATATGGAATTACTATTTTCCATATCCACATGTTCCTGTGTAAAATATTGACACAGGCTGTATCAGCTTAAATAAACTAAAGGGTCTTCAGCGGGTTACTACTCAACATGTTCGGAGCCTATTACCTGTACATGTCTCTCCGAGTAGCGGGTCCTTGTCTGAGCTAAATATTCAGCAAAAGCAACCCTCATAATAATGAATAAATATGAACGTGGCAAATGATGAACTAGCTAAATACGTGAAGTTTTGCTATGTAAGAAATATAAAGTATTGGAATCTTTCATGGTACATCTTCTGTAATTGTCCATGATGCAGAATGATGAACCAAATACTGATCATAATGCTAAGAGGTGATAAAGTTACAGTTGGTATACCCTGTCGTTGGATACCTCTCCCCTCTAAAGTTGACCAGAGTGGCTTACTTTTTAGACCTCGGTACAAGCATAATCAATCTGATCACAAATAAATGCTGCATCTTTGATATCTTTAAAATCATTTTGACAGATCATGAAAAAAAAAAAATGATCACGTGATCACGTTTGTTTCGAAGTCTTATATAACCGACAGGACCCAATTATTATTGAATGTATTAGTTGTTATTAAAAATGAATGCAAATGCATGTCATTACATTTGTGTTGCTACATGCACAACGATTCTTTAACTCAGGGCCTAAATGGTATGGTTCGCGGTACAGACTACACTTTACAGAATTCAAATGAGATCTGCCCTCTGAAAAGAATTTTGAAAGGTCGCAGATAGGTTGCACACCATACTTTAAGTTTATCTGGCGCTTTAGACTAGCCGATCTTGCCTTTGTTTGATTTGCTGTGCTCTGCAAGGTTTATAATGAAGTTTGACCGCGCCCAAGGGCTGTTCCAAAACGGGGGGGGGGGGGGGATGAGGAAGGTGGGCTACCTGGACGTTTCAACTTAAACATACATGTCCTTGGGTATGGAGGGTTAAATAAACTATATGTCGTATGGGTGGAGGTATCTCCATATACCACTTCCTATAGATTACCATATGTTATGTTTATACATGATAATAAATCTTTTAATTTTAATAAAAGACTTTTTCCCCGTCCCTTTATTCTGACTTCTTCGTCGATTCCGATTTCTCTTCCCATCTATTGTAAAACACTTCATTTTGGTACTGTATTACATTAAATTACAACATATGCAGTTGGACTGGGCACAAGTAAATGGTGGCGCTTCCCTAGCCAAAACTGGAAGCAACGAGGCGGCCCACGTCCACGAAGAATCTGACAGCTTATACCCGAGCAACAAAGGAGTAAGTGTGTTTTGAGCTGAATATTCGATAAAGCTGCCATAAAAGGCCGTATTTTGAAATATAGTCATGATTGATGTACGTATGTGCAAGTGAATTGGAGAATATGGTGGTGGAATTCCTCGGGAATTGGACGTTTTGCCACATATTGCCAGACGTTCTTGAGTGACCGAGAGCACTCACCATGCTTGCAATAAATACTGACACAATTTAGGCCTTCAAGGCAACATGTATTTATTAAGCCATTGATTCCGTCTTATACCAGTGGCCGCATGGCTCGTATGCCACGGTTAATAGCAGTCACCGCCAGTCAGGACCAGCACTATCTATAATGCCAAGTTTCGTGATAGGTTTGCCTTCATGTCGACCTAAAAGCTAAATGGGTCCATGACAGGCTAGCTGCAATACTCAAAGCGTCAATTGTGCTTACCCCTTTTGGGGCGAACTGAGCAACCGGAGTTTCGGTTGTCAAAACCAACGATCACGGCGACGATTTGTTCATGTATGGCCTATGTCAAACTAATAAAGTGGTAGCAGTCTGATTCTTAAACAGCAACTAGTCGAACCTGTTAAAGACTGAACCAAAAATCAACCAACAGAATCGCTTTTATATGGCTTTATTCCACAATTCACAGTTTGTAGCAAACGGCCAAATAACCCAGGTACGGCCCCACTACTACTATTGGCACAACCGCAAGACTAATATTCAGCAATATTAAATGCTGCGAGCTTGCATTTCTATAAATTACACATTTACAAATTACTTTTGTCGACCACCAATGTCCCAAGAGAGACTTAGCTTTTCGACAAACCCAATTTACGACTACCATGTTATTCGACGATCTTGATAACGGGGAAAGGTCGACTAACCTTTCGATATGGATGGTGCAATTGTCACGGTACCGTGGCGACAGAAGGTTATTCGAAAATCACGGTGTACACCCTGACAGCTGTCCACTTTCTCCAAATAAAAAACATTCAGTGAAATTGTGGGAAATTTTTGACATTTAAAACAGGAGAATTTGTGCCTCAAACACAGATTTTGCCAACTTTATCGCACAGGAAAAGTAGCGCAACGGTTCATAATAAATAAGCTTGCATTGTCTAGCACACAGTCATTCAGAGAGTACATCAGGAATCCAAATAAAACAACTGTAATCCAGTGTGTGCTTTACACGAATAAAATCACGGATTTCTTGAAATAATAGCTCCCAAAATGATGTCTTCCAGATCAAGAAGCATGTCCATGGGCAATGGGTACGTGCATTGAAACCTGTCTATTGTGGACACCTCTGGGACTGGAATAAAGTGTCCACAATTCAGAGGTGTCCAAAATACACAGGCGTTTTTAACAAAAATATAGACCTTTCGGTACTGGACATAGATGTCAACATTAATTAAGGTCTTAAGAGAAAGCGACAGACAAGCTTTATTAGTTTGTTGGGAAAAGAGCAATAGAGGTAAAAAAATATTTTTTCTTGTAAGCTGAGGTGTACACATCATGATAAACACATTAATCGCGTTCGATTGATTCAGGTACTGGCCTGTCATTTTTTCCCTTTGCAATATCCAATTCACGCAAAATAACAGAATTTGCAGTTAGAGGTATAGATCTGTTAGGGGCGAGATTGCCACAATTGATGCAATAGCATGATAGCCTGCGTAGGAAAACGGAATTGTCCATCTCGTTTAGTATGATTTCTACTATTATTTAGATGTTAAATATTATTAGTAATAAATGTACTGTTCTGTAGGAAGTCAAAATGCACAGAGTTAGCCAGAGTTAATGTTGCCCTAGACCTTACTCTCTGGGGCGTGATTAAAGTGTCATTATTATTCATATTCGCGAGTGGACGAGTCAGAGGTGATGCGTGAGCCAACATTTTTACTTTATAACTTGGAACCCTTGGTGACAGGCCATGTTATTTTTATTATGGGAGAACTGTTTGTACAAAATACATGCACGAAGTTTTTTGTTTGACATATATGTTTATTTCCCCGCCCCCTTACTCTGGGAGGGTGGCTTAATGTCTTGTCTGGTTTCAGATACAGCAGGTGGCAAGTCGCCACAGGAAAAAAATAGAAGGTTAACAGCCTAAATTAACCCTATTCCTCCTCATCTGCACAGGAATCGCAGAAGAACATAGTTATATGTACAACACATGGGCGCATAGATTATACAGATCTACACAAGGGTGATTTTTCTCCCATTATTTACAGAATAAATATTCTTAGCCGTTAATATGTACTATTTTGTGAGAAGACAAAGTGGACAGTTTGCCAGAATCGATGTGACCTTAGCCCTTGCTAGTTTGGGGCGTGATTACAGTCTTATTATCATTCATATTCGTTCATATTTGTCAGTGGACGGGTCAGAAGTGATGACACGTGCCAACACTTTTACATTAGAACTTGGCACCCCTTGATGACAGGTGCCAATTCATTTACAAGAAAACTTGGCAGCCCTACCGGAATTACAAAAAGTCGTACTATACTACGGCAACGATCGGTTAAAAGGGGAAAGGTTTTGTACATTAAAGCAGTGTTTGGGGATATAACCAGGACCAGTGGGTCACTGCTGCTGTGACAAAGCAGATTTATAGGCGAAGTCTCACAAAGAACTGTTTTGCTACTTGCAGCTGAACTGATCAATCTGCAACCCACCTATGGCCTCTTTAAAAGATTGGTGCCGACGCAGGTGCACACCAGCAGATGGCAGGTACGCTTGGCTAATAGTTGTGGCTGTCTTTGCCATGAATGTATTCAATGCAACTTACAATGCAGGAGGAATAATGTTTGTCGAGTTTCTGGAGTATTTTCAGAAGACCAAAGTTGTCACATCTGGAATTAGTACACTGGAATCAGCCATTGAAGGATTAGGAGGTAAAATAATTGTACATTTTTCTTATACCATTTACATTAGATAGTGTCAATGTGCTCAGCGTGAAAATAAGATAAATTAATCATTCATCTTTGAAGTGTCCGCAGATGGCCTATAGAGGTATATCGATCTGGGAACGAGAAGGGCATGTCCAAGACACCATGCAAGTTTAATGTTTATTTACTTCAGATGTGCAAATATCTAGCCAGGACTGAAAAAGATTGCCTACCCATTTTTAGTATAGTTACTGCTATTGCCATCATTATTTCCATAGCATTTGCAAGATAATTATCAACTTTTAATAAATACTAATGATGTACAAGTGTCAACTGTACAATGTAGTTCAGGTGTTCGCCTTTTTGCCATGGTATACTACCTGTTTGTTCTTGTCTCATGGCAAGACCTGTGACTGTTGCTTTCTAAACTAACTCTCCCGGCAAGAGGACCAAGCTGGGAAGGTGATTTTCACAAACTTATTTGTGGCCACTTTTTATTATTACTTAAAAAGCCTTTTAATTTCTTTATTGTCCAATATCTGTGTAATTTATTGCCTAGGCTACATTCAGTTTTATGCAACACTACAGTAACCTAGCCAACGTGGGTCCTGGACAGCACATAGCTGCCAATGTGGTGCCTGAACAATTATAAGCCAAACACTTCACATCACCATTCTTGTCTTCAATTACCCAGGAATGAGAACGCTGGATCACCACAACATTCCAATGTTTTTTTTCACATGTACAAAGCGCTAATAGGACCAGTGTTAGCTTGTAAAATACCTTTTAATCCTGTGCATATTTTATCATTAAAAACGATAAAAAGTTTTAACAAAGCCTTTATTAAATAAAATCCACGTCATTGCGCGTGGGACCGCCAGTTGTGTTGCTATATTGTCACCAGTCGCCATCCAAATGGGACACGTCATTCATATACAGGCGGATGGCAATGGAACAGATCACAGTAAATCCCGGTCCCATCTCTTGTGCATGCATTCCGGTGGTGGTAGACACATTGCTGGTTGTTGTTTAAGTCAAAGGGAACTTGGAATTAGAATATGTAAATATAAATATATATATTAATATATATATATATACATACATATATATATATATATATATATATATATATATATATATATATATATATATATATATATATATGCCATAATTTTTGCCCTAAAGGATACGTGAGTCATCACATTGTTTTCAAATACTTCCGAAATCATTACCCACATTCATGGATTCCAACCAAACAATGACTAAAAAGTTATATACTGCAAAAAAAAAAAAGAGATTACAGAATAACAAAACATCAACTTTCAGCTTTCAACACCAATGTGGAGAAATAAATTTCACGCCCAAATTGAGACAGGCATTCACCCGTTAGACGCAACTGGTAGTTTTAAATGGTCCCTGTCAACCTTAGAAATATTGTAAATCAAGTACAAATTTTTTGTGGTTTCAAAACATATTGCCATAGGCACATAAAACCCATAATTTATCGCTTGTGCCAAAGATAATAAGAGACATGGTTAGCCTGCCTACTTTTGGCGTTCCTGACTAGTCAGCTGGTTGGGCTGACAGCAAAAGAATAAAGTAGGCTAAATCGTTTTTGTGACAATTATGGACGTGAAAGTCTCCAAAATATCAATTTTCGACTTTTAAAACCAATGTAAAGAAACAAAATCTTGTCCTGATGTGACACAGGCAGTCACCCAGTCGGCCCTTTCAACCTATGAAATAGTCAAGCTTTAGTTAGTCAAGACACGAAATGTGAGGTATAAATAGTTTCACCTACTTTCTTAACAGGTGGATCAACTATCATTATAATCATGTTCAACAAGAATGACGGAGAACTGCCTATGATCATAAAAAAATTGTTAAATAATTTGTTTTGTGTCATATTCTGTTCTTTATTTTGGCATTGTATGATTGATAAAACATTATGTGTTGACAGGTATCCTCGCTGGTGCCTGCATCCACAAGTTTGGGTGCCGCAAGGTGGCGATTCTTGGTTCAATCACAGGGTGTGCATCCTACATAATCGGATCAATGGCACCGTCCATTTACATCTTATACCTGACCCGTGGACTTCTGCTAGGTACAATGACATTCACTTGCAACAGTCTCAATCTCACAAAACCGGAGACATTGTAAAATACAATTTTTGGAATCTTTCTGTACATAGAATAAAACGGATTTATATCAAAAATTACCCCATGAATGCTGGAATGCAGACGTTTGACGTACGTTTCTGCGCGTGTACCATTCTGGGGTACTTGATTAAATCAATGTACAGAAAGTGGTGCAACAGCAATTTTTACAAATGATATTATACAAACTGAAGAAAGAAACCGTATGGAAAATTAGATAGTGTACTGACTTAAAATGTCCCTTCAACAACATACCGCATCTGATTTTGAACATCACACCTTCCCTGTGATGCAAACGCCATTATTTTGAAGTGCACAAAGGATATCAAACGACGCAGAAGAGGAAAATGGTCAGATGATAGGATTGTCATCACACACAGGATAAATGATACTGATTAATAATGTAACTATGCAGATGCACATCAATTAATTTCTGTATTTTGGCGATATCTGGTAATTTCATATTGCAACGTATAGACAACGGTAGTACCTGTCAAATGGAACATTTGTGTTTACATTTGTTGTCTCGATCTTTCATTGCCTGCAAGCAATATTAGTGCAAATCTACATGCATCAATTCAGGTGAAGAGGAAAAAAGAGGCAAAGCTGAACACATTCATTTGCATGTAAAATAGCAACACTGACATGTTATGACATGTAGCTGCATACCTGCCATGCATTGTCACGTACAGAGTTTGGTAAAGCTGGCAAATACATTTTGATAGCAAGTTAGACACTACGTGACCGTGTGATTCAAAATATTTTTCTTTAAAAAATATGGCCAGGGCAGCTGCTTCTATACAATCACGGCCCTGTTTTCTTTTCAAAGTTTTTTTTTTCAACTCGGAATAAGCCTGCAGTAACAAAAATATTCTTTATTTGATAGGGCGAGAATTCAAGCAAGTTATAAAGCCTCGTGTACTTACATACCCAAGGACTATTCATCTGTTACTCATAGACTACTGTTTATTAATATAGGTATAGCCTGCGCCCTCTGCAGCATAAGTGGTAACGTCATAGTACATCAGTATATGTCAAGAAGGAGAACCTTGGCTTCAGCAATTCTATTCTCGTCGTATAGTGTCGCTGGCATTGTCTACCCCCCTCTGGCTCAACGTCTCGTGTTCACATATGGATGGAGAGGGACGTATTTAATCTTTGGTGGAGTGTGGCTGCAAATATTGCCCTTGGCAGGGCTGTATCGCAAGCCTACAAAAGTATTGATACATGCAGTAAATGCCACGAGTGTGCTACACAGATCCGAAGATGATACAAAGTGTTTGAATGAACGTAACCCTGGACATGTTGAACAAGTTAAATGTGACAAAACCACAGAAATACAAAATAGTGATTTTCTAAAAGATAGCCATCGCCATCAGAATGAATCGTCCAACACGGTGTCTGCCGACAGCCATCCCCACCTGGATTCCACAGATGATATTTTATTGCCCGGGCAAAACATCACATGTAGAAATAGTCAGAATCGCAAACACAGCAAGCCTGCTGAGGCACCTGAAGGACAAAATGGCCGACCTGAAGAGACGAACAACGTATTTACATTGTCAAAGGTCAAACAAATGTGTCTCAAGACACTACGGGTGGCATTTGACTTGGAGCTGTTGCGAAATGTTATGTTTATCATTTATTGCTCCTTTCGGACAACAAGTTTGCTAATTCGTTCTATTCTGACTTACATGCTGCCGGCACGAGCAATAGCACAGGGCTTGCCAAAGATGGAGGCCGCATTTCTTGTCTCCATCATAGGCATTTCTCAAACTGTCAGCCGCCTCCTGGCGGGTTATGTTGGCGATCTACGTCGAGTCAACCGACGTATCTTCTGCTCAGTGTGGGGTCTCTTGGCTGGATTGCTTCTCCTCTGCACCTTTTTCATGAAAACGTACAACCATTTCGTGACTTATTCTCTTATCTTTGGCATAACCACAGGTATATATTGATAAGCGTAATCGCGAATCATGCACTAAGTGTAAAATTAATTAAACAACATTTATAAAACAAGTTTCCTTTGGTCAGAAAACGTGTTTAGCTTGTTTTTTTTTTATTTTTTTTTCTGCTGTTTTGGAAATGAAACAGCAAAAAAAGCCCAAAAGGTTGACATCAAATGCATCTTGAGACACTTTTGTATGTCAGAAACAAATGGTTGAAAATTAAAAACAGATACAACGGCACACATTTTAAAGAGGCCCAGTGCTTCAAAGTGGGAATAAGACTACAACTTGATAAACCCGACTTGCAGAAATCACAGGTTTTAGCATAAATACACAAAACAACAGACCGTCACAAACATGCAGATTAATTCACTACACTACAGCTTCTACAGGTAGTGTTTTGCCCGATGGTGCTACCAAAAATTGATAGGTATTCGCCGCAAATCTACCATTTGTTTTACCCGAGGTGTACATTATGATTGAGCAGGTACATGTTGAAAACCAACTACTTCTAATCATTTTGTATTTGTAGAGTGTTTAAAGCCTTTAATTTAATGTCGTATTGGCAGCGCCCGAGGGCGACGTTACCATAATATATCAGAAAGTAAGGACCACATGCTTGTTTAATGCAAACACCCACAGCAGAACAATATCTTTTAATAATCAAATGCCAGATGGCTGCTCTATGCAGTAATATACAGTTTAACATTTTTTTCTGTAATTGAAAGATGGCCGCCCAATACTGTAACGTTAAATATCACAATTTTGTACCTTAATGACAATAATACCAATGTGAAAATTTTGAAAGCCTGGCAGGGTAGTAGATTAGGTAACTATCTTTTCAAATCAGAAGAATATCTTAAAATAGCAATTAAAATTAAAATTCGTTAGAGAAGCAAAGAGGATTCGTAACCATCAGATATCTGCATGCTCTATTTTTCTGTTATGTTTGGCTTTCTTCACAGGTTGTCATACTGGAGTGGAAGCTGCACTTGGTGTAGATTTGATCGGCGTTCATCGTCTAGCGCGGGGATTTGGGTTTATAAGCTTTGTTACAAACTACGTTTACGTCCTATGGATGCCTATTTCCGGTAAATTTATTTATTTTTAGGGTGCTTTGTGGCATGATAACTTCGCAATTGTGAAAGTAAGCTTGATCTGTTAGGATGATGAATCCTCTGTCAATGCTCGCCAATCTCCGTGACACGGAGATCGGTGAGTGTGGGATTCAGCATCATATGTTTTGGGAACTTCATGAGGAACATGCAGATCTGTAAATTGTTAGGATCATTCTGTATAAGAAACTGCTTTAACTCCATGTAAGGATGAGCAACAGTTCTTACTGGGCTGGTCCCAATAGCTGCTGCGAGGACAGCAACACGTCACGGTCTGACACCCAAAACTCATTAGATTCTACCCTGATATCTGGAGCAAATTTTACCGCGGCCATTCAAAATTCAATCTTACAGCTTGAACATAAACTAAAGTTTATTTTGATCACCAGTTTATTATTATTAATTATTATCATTGTTATTATTATTGTCATCATCATCATCATCATCATCATCATCATCATCATCATCATCATCATCATCATCATCATCATCATCGTGGGTCAAGTCCCTGAGGTATGGATATCGGCGAACAAACATCACATAGACGAGATAGTGCCTAGCGTAAGGCGGATCATACGGATTTTGATCTTTCGCTGTAGCTAGATTTGTTTCTTTGGATTTTTAAAACGCCAAATATTCTTCATTGAACTTAAATTGATTAAAAATGTGTTTTGTCCTTTGGTTTGAAAATAATTTTTTCTTTAATGTCGTTTACTTTTCAGCTGGATAAGTTAATCTTGTGTAGAGTATTACGTGTTGGTGTGTCGAAAATATGTAAAGTCTCTATCTATTAGTCTTACGTGGCGGTTCTAGCCATTTTGATGAATGTGATGACCGTGTCACTACCCAGGTCTAGTGGAGGTCGTCACACAGGTGCCCTTGTTTATGCTTAAGCATTTTGACAAGCGAAGTTAGTACATAATGGGAAGGTTTACGTGCTATGACTTGAATGAATGGCTCCTTGTTAAATTTTAGCACAAATGCAATTTTACTAGCGTTATCACTGTCAATGATCCGTCTTCATTTTCAACGTGTCAGTGAAAAATTCCTGTGTATAGCTGGCACATGCGTCTGTTATGGCGACACCTCGCTTGGTGTGTCCCTGTGCTTTGGCCACAATTGTTACAATAATGCGCCGTTTGCACCTGAATCCGTACATGAATATTAATTTGAAATCAGTTAACAGTGACATCGCATATGAAAATACCTTCCCGCACTAATGTAAGTACTTGCGTATTAGACGAGCAGAAGGAACAAAGGAAAGGTGTATCTCCGTTTATTTTTGAAAAAAAAATGCACGCGAAAATCTGAGCTGTGTCTTTGTACAGGTACCAGGATGTCCCGGCGGTGAGCTTACACATAATTTTGTTTGCGTGATGTGTTTCTTACCTCGCTGAAGTCCAACAAATACTTCATGAGAGCATGGGCCTTGATGGAGTCGCATAGCCCTATGACTGCCACTAAAATCGAAGCTCTGACAAACTAACAGTCCCATACTCGACTGCCTGCATTTGCTTTTGCGCACATGATGTATTTTCATTTTTACATTTGTAGTTGGTCATTGCCTTTACTCATGGAACCAATTTTTTTAACGTTCATGCTTGGGAAATATCTTATTTTACGTATGCAACAAACGTTTTTACATACACCGTTTAGTTTTACATATGCGACCTTTTTTCTTCTCATATAGGGACGTTTTCTCATATTGCTGAGGCATAAGGATGTCTCAGGCGCCATCGTATTGGCTTATCAATGAATACTGGGACCGGCATGCTTTGCCGTCTGTAAATCCAATAGAGCGGCAGTGAAAATCCTGTATTGAGTAGTCCTATAGATGATTCACATTAGAAGTGCCACACTGCAAATCTTTCGAAAGATTGCCGCCCTAATTACCGCTAAGCATGCGTACCACTCTTCGACTTCAATGCACTGGGTACAGGTGTTCCTTCCCAGTGCCAAGCACCAGTCACTGCAAATCTACGAATAACATTGGAATAAAAGTGCGTGAAATTGATAACGAGAAAAGAACTCTGTTACATGTCACCTTTGAATACTTACAAAGGGCTCGTTGAAATAGTTACAAGATACACAACCAGCCTCTATCCATCAAACTTTTGAAACAAGAGGACTTTGACAGTCCTCTGTTCGGCTGAACGTACGTGCGCAAAGAGTTGCGATCCCCCTTGACTCACAAAGTAACCAATAGGAATCCATGTACGGTACCAAGTACCACACTTCGTTTACCCTCCCCCCCCCCCCCCCCCAGTTTCAGAGCAATCTGATTCATGTTATGGCCCAAGCAGTTTCGGAGGAGGGGTCGTAAGATTTTCCCATTTAAGAAAATATATATCATTCAAAGTTAAAAACCACAGGGGCATAAGCATTTGAACAAATTTTGTACGAGACCAGCCTAGGCACATTCCCAACCAAATTTAAAGTGAACCTGCGAAATGTTGTTGGAGACCAAGAAAAAAAAAATATGTGAATTTCCTTTGCAATTATCAATTGACTTATCTGTACGTTGTAATCATTAGTGGGCCTAATGTATGCATTGAAAACTGTGGGTAGAAATCAGGGATCCTCAGTATCATCACTTAGTCTGTAATTTTGTTTAATCTTCCCACAAGCTACATTTCCACCAAGTTTCCAAAACAAAAAAAAGAGAAAATCACTGCCATCGGTTGAACAATGAAGATGGGTTGGGGTGGGGTGGGAGCTCGAGGTTGGCATATACAATTTGGAAGCAATATGCTTTGGGATTTTGGAGATTATTTATAACGATTTTGTCAAGATATGAAACTAAAAAATTCATTTAAAAACCCAAATCAGCAGAGCCTGACCTTGGAACACACACGGTACAGACTAACCGAAGGTAGGCCCACTTCCCTATCAGGTTTGTAGTTAATCTGGATTACGGTCTCTTCGGAGAAGTCGAAAATGTGAAACGTGGACAGATGACTGGCGATCACAATATCTCATCTTGCCTATAATCAAAATTTTTAAGAGCGTTCCTTAAATATTTAGCTATCTTATCATGTATAACACGCTGACCTGTGTGTTTTTTCTGTAAACTGGACACCGTGTTTGACAAATATGTCTGTTAAGTATAAGGCCTTTTTCTTCCAAGAACCTAACATTTTATGCTGACAAAATTTCAGGATTATTTTTAGAAGGATTCTGTCGATTATGAAGGCTTTACATAGAAGTATGTAGCAACTTGTGAAATTAGAATTAGAAGATAATTCAACATGTATGGGAGTTGTATTATCCTATAAATCGCAAAACCCAGGGTATCACGTCCAAACACTGGGTTTCGTGATACGCAACCCAGGCCCAGGGTTTTGTCGTGAAACGCTGGTTTTTGCACGTGAATTCCTATGGTTCAAAACCCACGGCTTTGTCCCAAAACCCTCGGTTTCGAGCGGCATGTAAATAACGGAGCAAATCACACATCTTTATGATTGTTCCAAAACACTGGGCTTTGGGAATCAAGCCAGGTCATTACCTCTATCAACCCTGTACAAATCTTAGGGTATCAGTACAAACTCTGCGTTTTGTAAAATTTGAAATAACCAAGCATAACTCTCGGATTTGAAACCCAATTAAAGAATACTATGTACGCTAACTTGATAACCAATGCTGCAATGAGTAGGCCTTTGTTTCATTACTGAAAGATGTGGCCATGAGTTCCGCTGATAAACCGTGACTGCTGCACAGCAGAAAACTAATCATAAACTGTACAGGTACATGAATATAATTTTCTGCAATCAGGCCCGTCTATGGGTGTGTCAGGAGTGTCGATCGACACCCCCGTCAGCGTCAAAAGGTCCAATAATACCCCTCCCCCCCAAAAAAAAAAATAAAATAAAATAAAAAAAAGCAGAAAACAAAAACCAAAACCAAAAATAAATAAATAAATAAATAAATAAATAAATAAATAAATAAATAAAAAAAAATAAATAAATAAAACCCCGCGGAAAGAAAACGGAAAGAATGAGGCAAGGTATCTCTTTAATACATATTTACAATAATAATTGAAAAAAAAAAAAAAAAAAAAAAAAAAACTAGACATACCTTCGACGCTAAGCCTTTACTGAAAGCTCCGTCTTCTGGAGATAATGCAGTAACGAGCCCTAACGAACATATAACTAGGCTGTCATTTGCTCAAACTAGGTCATGTGACACCAAAATCTAACCAGTGCATTTTGGCATGCTAGATAAGCATACTGTAAAATTTGAGCAAAATACATTGGGGCTTTCTGGAGATATTACTCTAACGAGCCCTAACGAGCATGTTATTAGGCTGCCATTTGCTCAAATTAGGTCATGGGGACACCAAAACCTAATCAGTTCATTTTGCCAGGTAAGGTAAGCATACTGCCAAATTTGAGCAAGATACATGGGGGGGGGGACATTCCGTAGATATTGAGATAACGAGAATGTGCATGTGCAGACTGACGAAAATCCGAACGGACGGACAATATGAGAACATAAAGGGTCCCAACATTGGTCGGAACCTAAAAACCAACGAACAAATTAATTTGTCAAACTAAATGTACACTGAAATATATAAACCCTGGTAGTATTGCTATCGCCTGAGACTGTGTGTGAATCCGTGAATCCGTCCGTGTGTCCCTTCTTATTGTCCGCGATTTCGGAAGAAGATAAGCTGGGATCATGCAACTTGTTTAGTTGATCACCCGATTTGACGTTTACGTCAAGTTCGAAAGAAAACTATCTTGACCCAATTTTAAGATCTCCTAGGTCAATTCTCTTTGAATTTCTTGCACGCCATATCAGGAGAACCAGAATTGCTGGGATCATGAAACGTTTACGGATAATCAACCTTGTAAGGATCTTCATTAAGTTTAAAGGACAGTGACCTTGACTTAATTTCAAATTCACCAGAGGGAATTTTTCTCTTTCATAAATGTCGTATCGATGAGATCTAAAGAACTGGATAAAAGAGGATCATAAGAATTTATGATGGCCAGTTGCACATGTCGGTCTTAAACTGGGGTTCAAATACCAAGTTTTGATTCCCTATAGCAGGTGTATGAAACTTGTGAGCTTGTGCACTACCCAGGTCAGCTGCACTAGGTTTACTCAATTACTGATTACACACTCTCGAGTTCAAGCCACAATGACACAAATAGTCTATGTTAGTTCTAAATTCGCCTGAAGGTGGTGCTTCCCATCCTGTTCATGGTTGACCGCCCACATCTTGTGGTCACTTTCAATGACCCTCATTTGTTTTCCCACAGATAAACGTGGTGAATTAGCAGATATAAATTCAACCTCTCTTTATGTTGCCAAATAAGCATTAAACTTTCATTTTTATCACACTTGGGTGTATTTGAAAGATAACAATATGTAATTTCGGTAAATTAGAAGATGATAATTCCAAAAAACGTCCTGATATGTGGGGTGAAACTTTTAGGTTCACTGTAATGTAATGGGCTTTGCTGACCCACCTGACCTCAAGTGCGATGGGTTGCTAGGTGTTACAAACATGCATCATGGCAACAAAACGCTGTGTGTCAAGAAGTTAAACCAATACAGATCACCCCTATTGAATTGCTTTCTACAGCATATTTAATTTTATTTTCAACCAGGTTGTCATTGTTTAACATCCACAACCAGTTTCTGAACGAACTGGACCAGAAAATACTTCATATTAGGCCAGGTTGGCTCAGCCTGAGTACAGCACAGGCTAATGCAAGCAGTTTGGTCGTAATGGCAGGAAAGATGAATTGCACTCCACTGCAGAAGGGATTTTTGTCTCAACTTGTTGGCAATGAAAAAGATAATGGAAAGCTTCAGTGAAGTGTACGTTGTACTCGTTCTGTAATGCTTATATATATATATATATATATATATATCATTATGTAAGAATCCTAAAAAGCAGCGTACACTACAGTGAACGTGTTTTGCTTCGTCTTGTCCTGTGATATTGTCTGATTTCTCCAGAGGGATTATTATAAGGCTAACCATTCTTCCCAATTGAACAATAAAATATGTTTAAACCAATGTCAGACCCTTTTTGACTCCGTGCAACATTTACATATTACGTCGTCAGATACGTATGTAATTTTTTAAATGGAAGGCTACATAATGACATGTCAAGTTTAATTTTTTTATTGACAAAGTATTAGCTTTTTGCTACAATCTCTGGCTTTTGTCATTCCAAAACCCTGAGTTTTGTCAATTATTGAATATTGCAAGCACAAAACCCCGACACCTTACAACGAAACCGCGAGGGTTTCGTGAAACATCCCTGAGTGTTGTTGAGAAATAAAGTAACAGAAACATGGTGAAATTACTGACGAAAGAACTGGCAAATTTGGTTTCGTTAATAGGACTAAGTGAACGTTGCAGGCACAAAACCCAAATGTTACTACCAGTCCCTGCGTTTTGTGACGATTCCCTGAGTTTTGTAAAAAAAAAAATAAAAAAGAAAGAAATTAAAAAGCAGAACAAAACAAACAAACAAAGACCAAACAAAACAAAAACAAACAAAAAACAACCAAACAAAAACAAAAAAAACAAAAAACAAAAAAAAAACATAAAAAAAAACAAACAAACAAACAAAAAAAAAACAAAAAACAAACAAACAAAACAAAAAAAAAAACAAAAAACATAAAAAAACAAACAAAAAACAAAAAAACAAACAAACAAAAAAAACCCATAAAAAAACCAAACAAAAAAAAAACATAAAAAAGCAAACAAAAAACAAACAAAAAACAAAAAAAAAATAAAAAAAATAAAAAAAAAATAAAAAAAAAACAAACAAACAAAAACAAACAAACAAAAAAAAAAACAAAAAACCCCACAGGATTGTGTGCACATAAATCCGAGAAACGAAACCCATGATTTCATGAACAAAACCCAAGTGTAATTACAAATGGCTAAGCGCGCTGGATTTAACCAGGCCTAGATATGTGTACAATAGCTTGTCACTGGTTACCACAGCTGCCCATTGTATATTTACTTGTGATGAGATCAGTCAGCTGTTACTCTTATAATGTAAATGTATATTTTGTCTGTGTTAAGCATTACTGGTGGACCACACTGGTAGTTATGTCTATCCGTACATTCTTCTTGGCGCACTCCATCTCGTCACGTCTGGTTCCCTGACTCTCTATCCAGCTGTTAGATTGTTCATAGAGAGACGATCTCCAAGAGCGGAAATTAATACCATCAGTCGTGAAAAAGCATTTCCCAGGACCTCTGTTGGTAGTATATAACTGATGTTCAATACAGGCTTTTCTCGGATTAAGCGATGAACTTATCTTTCGACTTATTACTGATACGACCAGGGTATGTTACGAATTTAATCATTGATCCATGCTGGGATTATGTATGTCATGGTTGCATGTTGGGTTCGAGGTTTGGAGAAAAGAGAAAGCTGGACTCCAGATAAAATGTTATGTTATGTTTATATAGTTGTCACTGGCAATATATATGAATGTACCAGAGACGAACTAGCATGTATCTCTTTCTCCAATCTGCTTTTAACATGAAAAAAGATATGCTCAAACTAAAAAAGCTCCCTTCAGGACCATATCCTTGCTGTAGGAAATCTTATTTGTAACGGATTTCATTATGCAATGTGCCCACGTTTTGTGCCGATGATTTCACTTGATGACCATGTTACAAAATATGCGACACAGTAAAAACAATACCTTGTACATTGCTCCTTAAATACAAGTGCATTTGATTTAAGTAACAATAAATGCATTTCGGCCAAACATTTTGGTCCATTGTATTTACATCAGCTACAGGAGAGGAACAGTGTCTTTCGAAATTTGAATTGTAATTAGTCAAAGCCAGTACCTTTTCAAACAAGAATTCCAAAACTGCAAGAAGGATGTCATTTCCATCCAAAGGCAATACACCACAACTGTTATATTTTAATCTTTCCACTAAGTAGGTCCTTAATGAACTTTTAATATCATGTTCTACCACAAAATCACAAAAGTACCCATGCATTCATCACCCTCCAGAACATGCTTGCAAAATATCACCACAAGGTATGACTCTAAACATTAGAGCTTGACAATGCTAACCAAATGACTCTTGGCAAACTTAATAGCATGTACAAATGGCATAGTTGAAATACTAGGCACCAAAACATCAAACAATGCTAATCATTATAAGAGAACAATAGAGAAGTGCCTTTTTAGGTCTCGATAAAATCGGAGGTATGTGATCAATTAAGTAGAAGTATATTTTTCATGTTTTCTCAAAACAAGCAATACTACAAAACACGAAATATCAAAATGGTATTTCGTCTAAAATCAAATTTCAGATGTTGTCAACAACAACAGAATTGAGTGATGTGTCACAAAACCCGAATACGTTGTCATATATCGAGAATAAGTTTAGGGGAAAATTGGTGGTCTAGATGTAGAACAAAAAGTGTGGTACAGAGTTAAAGTTAAACTGTCATAATATCCATCTTAGAAGCAAGTTGATGAAGGGCAAATATCTGTATGTATAACTATTTGGATGTAAAGTATCTTCTTGGACAAAATTGAACAAGTATTAATAATTTCATATAATTGAAAGAGCCAGATGTGACAGACCTTTCATAGTTCCTTTAGAAAATAGTATGTGAGACCGGGTGGCAGTGCAATGATCCAATTTAACTCATAGTTTAGGTTAGTCAATATTTGATACGAGCCAAAAATGTAAAATTTGTATGTTTTTATACACTTTGAAAACTGATAGAAATTTAATTTTAACAATAATATGATATGATAGGATGACACAAAACTGAAAAGTCAGTTTGTTGCCTGTATGCCTAAATTTTGGCGTATTGCACTTTCGGTGAAACTGTTTGGCGTTAATTCAGCTTGTCGCCAAAGGCGGGTTGCCCCAGAGTTGGGTTCTTGAAACAGTTCAGAGGGGCTGTAGAATATCTTGTTGATCTGTGACAAAGTATCAGTATGAGTCTGTATGTACAACCCAAATAATAATATATGTGGCAATATATATATATTGCCGTATTCATATTCATTCATTATTATGTGGGTTGTCTTTGCTGAATATTTAGCATGTTTAGCTTAGACAAGGAGCGACTACTCACACACACACACACACACACACACACACACACACACACACACACACACACACACATACATATATATATATATATATATATAAGTCAAAGTAGGCAGGTTCGAATGGGAAATAAAATATTATATTATGTGTATAGTAGTTCAGGCAGGTTCGAATGGGAAATAAAATATTATATTCTGTGTTTAGTACATATGTCTTTGTAGTTGTGTTTATATTCATGTATATACATATAAATGTACCGATTGCAATTGGCCAGACAGATGTAGCTTGTTTTTCAGATCGACTGGAAACGTGCAGATTATGTACCTGGGGTTTGGGACGCTGGGCATCTGTGTGAGTGATTGCGTTTTTTTTCCTGGTGTTTTGTTTTTTTTTCAGGTGCAGCAGTGATAAGAGTCATACTGAAGCATGGTAGTGAGTCTGTAAATCGGTACCATAATTACAATAATTTCAACAACAAACAGTTTCTGGGGACATCCTCCAAACGTTGAATCAAACCTTGAAGGGATATATATATATATATATATATATATATATATATATATATATATATATATATATATATATATATATATATATATGTATATGTATATGTATATGTATATGTATATATATATATATATATATATATATATATATATATATATATATATATATATATAATGCAAAAACATTTTCTCGTAATTGGAAGCACTTTTAAGAGTAATGGAGTTATTCATCCTAGCCTACTAATCTGTTAGCTGTAAGCTCGCGGACAGCCGAGCCAAATCATATATATTGCACAACACAACACAATTTCACTTGGGCAACCAACATTTCAGACATAAGAGATTTCAGCAACCAACAGCTAAAAGCAGCATTCTGATACAACACGAGGAATAAGCTTTAATTCATAGCCAGCGGGTACATTTCACCATTCAATCTGAAATAAGTGTCTCACTCATTTACCACAGCATTTCTACCCAGGTCTATTTTTGACCGCTAAATCTCAAGTGTGGAAAGTTATAAATGGGATCATAAATAAACATAAAATGACTACAAAAACCAGCAGATTTAAGCACAATGATAAAATTCTAACAGAAGCAAAAGATATAGCAAACCAATTTAACCTGTACTTCACAACTGTTGGTTCCAATCTTGCCAAAAATATCCGAGATGTAGAAATCAAACCTGAATTTTTTCTTGCAGGCCCAGTATTTTAATTCTGTCTTTTTTTCACCTGTTACTGATACACAAATTTGTTACTGGTGTGTTTATGTATAAAACTATTAATAATCTTATCCCAAATTTTATACGTGATTTATTTGTTGAAAATCAGAATATCCATGATTATGATACCAGACAGAAATATAATGTTCATATTTTCAATTACCGTACCAATAAATCATTTTTTCTATTAAATTTAATGCACCAACTGTATGGAATGAAATTCCACATCACATAAGACAAGCACCATTCCTTCATATCTTTAAAAGAAAATTTAGAAACATTCTAAAGATGTAAGTTATTCTATCATATTATTTATGAAAGAATATCATCAACCCTTTTCCTTTGTACACTTTGCACTAATATTTTGTCATTAACGTAAACATGCTTATGAAGTGTGGAGTATCTGAAGTGATTATGTTGCTTATTGTATAAGTTAGAAATACCAGAAGTGTCTGTACTTATACTATTGCAAATGTTTATTATTGTATTTTGAGTTTTCATGGCCGAGGGTCATATAAGCCCATCAAGGTTTCTACCCTCAAATTTCATTTGCTGTATAGTTTGAATGATGTATTTATGAAAATAAACTTCAACTTCAACTTCAACTTCGACTTTATAATTGGGCAGTCATCTTAGAATTCAACCACACTCGCAGCCCGCGGCCTGCGGACAATTCGACGTCAGTCGCTTCCTCACGGTGAAAGAGTTTTTGTGCATGCAAACTGACATTGTCAATATTACACACCATGCGTTTTGTAGCCAGATTAGCTTAAGTTTGTACAAGTGCATGTGTCATACCCAAATAGCTGGTTCATGCGACTTAAGTTTAGGATTGTAAAATAATGGTGAAACGCACTAACTCAATTGTGGTGCAAACCCTGAAAGGGGATAAATGTATTGCAAATCCAAAAAATCTGTTTACATTGGTTGACCTGAAGTGTAATCTTTAAGTCGTCCTGAGGCTGCACAAATTCTAAGCATCTCTCAACACAAGAGGGCCTGCGGGCCCGTTCTCAGCTGACCTAGACACTTTCAACCAAACAATAGCCCCCTCTGTTCTTCAGGTACCCAGGAATTGATTTCAAAGCCACTGGCAAAATGGTTGTATAACAGAATTGTCCAAGTAAAGTAAATATAAATTAAAAGTAAAAGTAATAAAGTAAAATCCAAGATCTAAAATCATAACAGCATGACCACTTGAAGAATTCATCAAGACGCATCTGTTTCACAGTTTTCGAGTAACCAGAAAAGTTCATGCATATACACTAATATGGCAAACATGTAACAAATGATTATTATATAATGTACAAAAATGTTAATAATCAGGTAATCATAAAACTGCCTATAGTTAACAAACTTGGTTGAGATGAGCCAACCTATATTTGAACCACGTGTGACGAAAATCCGGCTTCTTTTTAAGGAGACGTCGTGAACTCTTACTTTCTTTCTTTCTTTCTTTCTTTCTCTTTCTTTCTTTCTTTCTTTCTTTCTTTCTTTCTTTCTTTCTTTCTTTCTTTCTTTCTTTCTTCTTTCTTTCTTCCGTCCTTCCTTCTTTCTTTCTTTCTTTCTCAAGGTATGACAACGGGGCTGTGTGAACAGCTCGTCCTCAACTGACCTTGACATTTAACCCATGATTAGTCCTGCTCTGGTCTAGGGGATGAGGATTTTGGAGAGAAAGGTAAAATGTGAGTTTCCATTGCAATCCCCATTGGCTTACGTTGTTATCAATAGGAATGTATGCTTTAAAAGAGAGGTACCCAATTATATTTAAAAAATCGTTAAAAATCAAGGGTCCGAGTACCAGCACCTACTGAATACATTTATTTTAATACACGCACAAGCTACATCTCCACCAGCTTTCAGAACAATCTGACTGATAATTTTGCAGAAAATTTTAAAACACGAACAACTGTAAAAGAACCAAACAGAAAGGAGGAATGTGACACTCCTGTGCTCAGCTTATCTTACATACCCAGCCTGAAGTGGTCCTGTGAGCCTCAGAATGATATCTCGGTCACCTTTGGTTCATGTGTGCTTTCGCTTTTCTACACTTTTTTTTTCTCGCAAACGGTAACTTCGATCTTCTACAGGCTTTATCAGGAATGTTCGTCGACTTGATCATCAACATGTGTGTTAATGTCATGGTGGTGGGGACATTTTCTGATTTTTAACAAGCTACCAAATTCGAAAAAAAAAGGAAAGGGACATGTTCGTTGTATTGATAGTATTGATGGTCTTAAAACACTTTCCGGTCGGAGCCAGCATACAGGCGGTCTCATGCAAATTAACGTTGTAGTCAGCGTATAAGACGAAAAATAATTACAGCTCTACATGTTGAATATATTAGCCTAGAGAAGTGTCCGTACGCAGTTTCAAACCAACATGTTTGGTGGTGTTGGCCAAAAAAAAAAAAAAAAAAAAAAAATCCACTAAAATTCCAAAATTTACTGGAGCATGACAATTTGAGAAAATTGGTAACCCTCTCCACCGTCCCAAGGTACATCCCACCAAGTTTGAAGTGAATCAGATGACGGTTTTGGATGATAAGTATAAAAATCTGACTCAGCGTTGTAATCTGCCCCCCTCCCCCCAATATGCATTGTAATCAACAAGAATATATGCATTACCGATATGTACCAAAATTGAAAAAATCAGAGATGCGGAATATCACCACCCAGTGCATTACTTTGTCTGACCTGTCCACAAGCTAAATTTTCATCAAATTTCAGAAGCAGTTAAGAGAAGTCAAAGTCAAGGTTAAAACAAACAAAAGAAAAAAAACAAACAAACAAACAAACAAACAAAAAAAACAACAAAAAAAAAAACAAGCATACAAATAAAAAACAACAAAAAAAAAAAAAAAAAAAAAACAAACAAAAAAATCAAGACATGGTAAGGCTGCACAGTCCTCCATCCGCATTATGAAGTGGAAGGTGGAAAACATCCAAGATCGGACAAAATTTCAAACATTATTCATACAAAAAAAACAATTAAAACCAAATATGTTGTTGATTTTGGGAAGTGGAAAATGATTACTAGTATTGAATGGCTGAATCTTTCAGGAATACTACACAAAAAATGATTTGCTGGTTGTAAATTCACATCAAATCAAAACAAAGGCTCTGGTACACTGGCATTGATACATGCAAGTAAACCTTCACAGAAGTCGAAGCTGAACTCAAACTTACATGATTTCTTTATCAACCGAACCCTGGTTAATGATACTAATGAACACCTTCAGTATGAATAAACACTGTTCAGAACACATTACAAAGTCTAGCCATCACTGGCAATGAAGTGTTGAGGATCTCATAAAGCCTGGTCACGTCTAATTTCTGATTCTTTGGCGAGACTTTAACATCTTGATTAAATGCAAATTCCCTGGGCAATGGACAAACTTCAATGTGGTTCCAAGTTTCCAATATCCGAAACGGACCACAAAACCACTGCAGTAATTATAGACCTAAATATATATTAAATGATATAAGTAAGATTTATTGGAAATGTAGTCTTTGAATATATATTCATTTTCTCCTGAGATAACGCTGTTTTATCAGACTTTTAGTTTAGATTCATACCTCCTGACAGCGTAAACAGTGAGCGTATGTTCTTGTGTCATTTTTGATAAGCAGTGGACATGCAGAAGCATGTTAGAGTGATATTTTGCGACTTAAACTGAAGCTTTTGAGCGCGTCTATCACGTAGTCCTCATACACAAATAAAAGAAATCTAGTATAAATAGGTCTCTGTTGTAGTGACTTGACGATTAGCCGGTCATAGTATGCACGCCAAGGGTGGCTGTGCATATTACAACAATAGGCCTGTAACAGATATAATAATTGCGGGACGCCTATGTTGCATCCCCCACTTAGATGAAAAACTAAAGTGGGGGATGTGCTCATGCAGACATCCCACAAGGATCTGCTGTAGGTCCATTATTATTTCGTATATACACTCACGCCAGGGGGAATACAGTACAATCATCTATATGGCTATTTGCTGATGGTAATGTATTGTGTAGATGATGCCACTGCTGCAACAGGTAACTTTAATACTAAATTGCCATGAGTGGGGGATTGGCCCCGACAATAGCCAGTATTGTTTTACCCCAGAAAATGAGCAGTATGGTGATTTCAAAAAAGGAAAGTCTATTCCATATTACCTAATCTACTATTCATGAACAGCTTGATAACAAATCTGAATATAAAAGGCTAGGTTAAACCCTCCGTTTTGACCTTGCCTGCACTAGTAACACCCTTCTGCAGCGGATGGCACATTTGTTTGGCGAACTGCGGCATTTGGCGGTGATCTGCGGTAAAACCGCCGTTTGCCGCAGATTGACGCCATGCAATTATTTGTAGCTGGCACCTGGCCTAATAGAGAAGTGCAGCACTCTGTGGCAAGGCCGCAGATTGCCGCCTTATGCCGCAGTTTGCCGCAGAAGTAGGCCTAAACTATTAAAGGTGCCTAGGGAGCATCTGTTATGGGCAAACATCCATGATACACAATACTGGAAGCCCTTTGCAGAATGGATATCATTCGTCATATAACGCTGCCAACATCCCCACATCTGCAAGGATTTTTTCCTTCCTGTGTTGTGATAAGGTCAATAGCTGTTTAAGTTTCTAAACAAGACGCCAGTGACATGGATGATGAATGTCTAGGGCTGACATAGATATTCTTTGCTGGTAACCTGGTGGATGAAGTAAGCCATGAAAGTAACCCTGAGTCCAGACGTAAGCCGTGATTGTAACCTCTCTGACCAGGTGAGCCAAAATGATCATCTGAGTCAAATGTCTCATTTGAATTGAAAATAGGGAGCAAAACGCTGACCCTTAGTTCAGAAAATTAGCAAATACAGCTTTAACTAAGGAAAAGATGCAAAAAACACCTGGTCTGTTATTATATTAAATGAGGAATGTTGAAGAGGATATCAGGACCTCCGGATGCATTTACTGATGAAAAAAGGAGAACTGCTCATCAAATAGTGGCTCTTCCATCATATAGAGCAGAATTCTTAACACTTTCCAGTCTGGGCTATTTCATTGGCTTATGTCGCACAATTCCAAATGACCCAGTTTACTCTGTATCTATGATAAAACTAGTTATCATAACTATATATTACTATGTTCCCTAGAAGTAGTACTCTAGAGTTCCAAAGAGTGTCAAAATGAAAAGAATGTAACCCTTGGCTGCCATGGTTACCAAAATTATGTTTCATAATATGATATTTTGCACAATAACTAATGTTTAACAACATGACATGATCCAAAAAGGTCAATGTTGCATTCCTAAACCTCTTTTAGTGCTAAAATCTTGACAGGTCAGATCACAAGTACATTTTTGCTTTTACTTTTTGCAAAATACATCTTTTGTATAACAACAGTCTGGGACAGTTGCCATGGCAACCATGTTGGTCCACTTATTTGATAGGTTGGCAACTAACTGCAATCTACATAACCACATGAATTCAGCAAATTTCAATTACAACACATTCTTGGGCATAATATATTAAGAAAGTGTATGAGTTAGAAACTTTAGCCACCGGAAAGCTGCAAGTAGACCTCAGAATATGTGTTGCTAACATTATGTCAAGGTCACCAAAAAAATCCAGTGACATGGCCGCCATCTTGGTCTTTTCCTCCTTCTTAAAGGCTATAATTATTGTACAAGAAAATATTTTGAATTAATGCCAAAAATGACTTGAATGGCCAGAAATGCAGCACAGATGATAAATGACCCCCTTTCCCTGCAAGTAATAACACTTTCACCCTGAAATTAATAATTCAGCAAGGAATTTGCCATAAAATTGCTCATAGAATCAAGCGTTAAAACCACATGATGGCCTTGTGCTGACATGGTTCAGTGTACCCAATGTAACCTTTTACATGTGTCAATATTGACAACTGCCTGCCACAACTTCCAAAATCCAAATTAACGATGGCATTTCAATCACCAAATTAATGCTATGAGAGGCAAGTGTATCGTGAAGCTATCCCATTAAAAACAGCAAAGCTCCTACTGCCACTGCTGCTTTAATTAAATTTTTCACTAGAGTAGGACTGGAGAGTGTTAAAGAAAAGTGAATTCTGTGTTTAAATCAGACTCCTTTCCAATCCCTAGAGTGAATTATTATGTTGATAAGATAGAAAATGTATGTTTTATAAGCAAATATGATTTGATTATAGGTAATTAGCAGGCGCAACTGTCAAAAAAAGCTGAATATTTATCAGGTTTTGTTACACCTCATAGCTTTTGCGATGTAAAGTGATGCTATTTGGAATGAAAATTGTGCCTATGACATTCACCTGGTTAATAAGAACAGTGACAGCTGGTTTAGAAGGATGTGTAACCTACATTGATGATACCTATATTTTATCAAAAACCTGAGCTGAACATCTTGAAGAACTAACACATATTTTGAAAGATTGATACCTTATCCTCTGATAGTGAATTTAAACCAAAGTAGACTTGGTCAATCTGAAGTGACATACCTGGGGTATAAAGTAGGTAGTAGGAAGGTATAGCCAAAAACAGCAAAAATTCAAACAATGTTGGACTTTTCTCAGCCAACAAGGAATAGCTGGATATTACTGGAAATTATGTAAGAATTCTATCCTGAAATCACTGAAACTTTGACAAAACTGTTAAAGAAGGGAGAAAAATTCATTTGGAATGATCACTGTCAGTGTGCCTTCCTAGAGCTTAATGTAGATGCAAGTGACGTGGCAGCAGGTGGTATACTAGTACAGGATAGTACCAATGATTTGGAACACCCTGTGAGCAATTTTTCTGAGAAATTGAACACACATCAAAGGAAATATTCGACCATCCAGAATGAAGCACATGCTTTATTTTTTATCACCTCAGCATTTTGAAGTATATGTGACTTCAGGTATGTATCCAGTACTGGTCTTCTCTGATCACAATCGTTTAAACGTTTTTCGATAAGTTCAAAGAAAAAATCAGAGATTGTTGGTGTGGTGTTTGTATCTACAAGGGCACAAGTTGAAAATTGAGCATGTTTGTGGCAGGGACAATGTGGTTGCCTATGCACTAAGTAGGGTAAAAAATTGAATGAATATTACTCATGTGAATAAGTTCAGATTATAAGATTAATGGTGGAAATACTGTTTAAGTACAAACAGAGATAGTTTGTGATATTGTGCAGTTCATCTTTTTGATTGTAAATGCCACTTTGTACAAAAGTAAGGTATTTTTTACTAGAAACTAATTTGTACTGCAGATCAAATGTCCTAAAAGTTGACATTTTGCAAGAAAAATTCTCCTTATATGTCCATTTTTCTTTCCCCAAGGAGGGGGATATGTTATGAATGTGGGTATGGCTGTTTGTTTTGATTTTGAGAGGTCACTGTATTCATTGAGTTGGCATGCTTTGTTGGGGTGACTCTCACGTAGCTTGTGAACAGTGAAGTGGTGACCTACATACAGGCACAGATGTAAACAAAGGGAAAGGCCTGATTTGGTCTATGGATATCTCAGAGAATTGAGATGTGTGACTTATTGGAAACTCTGGAATACTGGTCAAAGTTCTGAGCATGTGTATGTACAGCAGCTCCCTTTGTAACTGAGGGAGGAAAGATCTGACAGAAACTATGTGACTTCAAGCCAGTGGGACTGTGAGCCATTGCTATTGCCAAGACGATACCCATTTATACATTGAACATGTAGAGTATGGACAGTGCCTTTGAGTAGAATGGTATATTTGGTGTTTAATTGAACCATATTGGAACCAAACTGTACCCCAGGGGGGTTGGACCAGCACCGCGTTCAGTATACCACATTGGGAGGAAAATGTGCCTCTGTGGGATTTGGACCAGACTATTTGGCAACTACCATAGGACATGGAACTGTGGGCAGTACCTGTGAGGAAATCTCTCACCAGGGATTAGGATTTACCTGCAGTCTGCTAATTATTTGAGTATCAGCATAATCAATTGCACAATTCAATTTACCTACTTTGCCTTGGTTGTTGATTATTAATAAAGTGTTATTGTTCAAGTTATTTCATCATTACCATTCTTTGTTGAGTTGCACTATGATCTTATATATTCTGAAGGTGGGCATCATAACATACTCTAATGAATCAATATTATCACATTCCATGTAACAAAATGGAAATCAAATGCTTCAACAGTGGAATGAATTTATTAATGGGTCATCAGTGGGAAACAACAAACCCTTGAATTCTGCACCAGTCACTGGATGGGAATGATGGCAAACATTACAAAAACATCAGCTGATCACAGAAATAAACAGTGATCTCACAATGGTGTTATTACGACGAGTCATTGTTGATGGATGGCCGGTAAGAATGAATGATTTACTATTTTAATCTAAGGCCATAGTACTGCTCTTACAGAGATGAACTCTCAATTGAAAATGGTCTTATTCTCATTTTTGAAAGAATAATAATCCCTACATCCATGTAGCACGACTTACTGGAAAAAATCCACAAAGGACCCCAAGGTATGCAAAAGTGCAAGCTGTCTGCAAAAGACTGTGTTTATTGGCCAAACATATACACCACCACGAAAGCATTAACAATGACTTGTTCTGTATGTCAAGAACACCGGAAATCACAAAATAAAGGAAACCCTTCCACCACACAATAGACCAACATGTCTATGGCAAGTTGTTGGGACTGATGTTTTCATTTCAATAACTGAACATACCTACTATTGTCAGACTATTACTCTAAGTCTCCATTTATACCGAAATGGCCCCAACAATCCGCTAGCCAAGCAGTGGTTAATCTTATGAAACAACTGTTCTCAGAACAAGGAAAACCCTAAAAAGTGATTAACCACGATGCCAAACCCTACAACTGCCAACAGTTCACATCTTTCTCAGAAAGTTGGCAATTTGACCATGTCACAAGTTCCCCACATTTCCCTCAGAGCCACAGGTTTGCAGAAAGAATGGTAAAGACAGCCAAAACACCATCAAAAAGGCAAAGGAGAGTGGCAGACCCAGACATGGTGCTCCTCTGCCTTCACACAACACCAGTTGCCCATGAAATTCCCAGCCCAGGTTCAATTTTCATCCAACTTGCCCATACTAGCACCAGACCAAACTGTAAGCATTTAGCACCATGAAATATGCCACTGGGAGTAAGCTTCTGTAATAGACAAGTGTGTCGAGCCACTTTTCATACTTGGTTCAGCCTACAAACTGCGCTGTGATGTGACACAACAGGAAACACACCAGAGAGTTAGTCACATTGGGCATGCCTTTAAGTGCAACACCAACCACACAGGCCAACCCACTACATGTGCAAGCAATAGAGCCAGACCAACCAGGCCCTACATCAGATAGAAATAAATCCATGTCCCTTTGCCGGCACCAGCACCATATGCACCCACTCAACATGCAAACCAACCTGCTGACAGATATAGAACCAAGTCCGGTCGTGTGGTATATGCAAAAAATCGTTTGGACTAGATAGACTCATAGAGTTAGGAACATTTGCATGAAAAATAATTATGTCTTGTCAACAACAAGACTTAAAACTCAGAACCAAATATATCCACAGTGTGCCAACAACGTGCAAAGGACATTCAGTATTCATCCGCATTGTGCCAACATATACTTGACTCTAAGCCACTTGAGTACATGCTTCCAAAAGTTATTGCTATTAAGTCATATAATCAAACTAAGAGCTAGCGAAACATTTAGTGTTAGCTAACAGTTCAGCCTTTGCATTTAACAATTATGGAAACTATAATCGCCACCAAGTAAATCTGTGCCATGGACAGAACTGAACAAGCAAGCAGTGAATCCACACACACACACACACACACACATATATATATATATATATATATATATATATATATATATATATATATATATATATATATATATATATATATATATATACACACAGAAATGGTTAATAACATCATTATTAATCTTCGGAGCAGTTTTATTTTTTTATTGCCACCTCTTGTAAACACAAGACAACAAAATGTTGACATACATATTAAGCAACACGATTAAGGTGCAAGAGACTTTAACTGAAGGACTCTGCTTAAAATGTCTAAAAAAAAGGGGGCTGTGACACTGCAACATAGAAATCCCATTATATTAATATTCATATCAACCGCCAGGTGTCAGCACGTGCCAGCAGTCAACTCATTGTAACTATATCTTGTATAAGCTATCTATCTCGCTCTGTATCATGATGGTTGATGTATAAATCCATGGTCATACATGCTTCGCCTTGTCTTCAGTGAATACGAGGCATAACATATATCTAAGCGACATCAGTCCATTTGATTTGTTAATAATTTTAAAAGTAGTGAACCATCCGTATCCGAAGGTTAAGTGCTAGTGTCTCTTACAAAAAAAAAAAAAAACGTTTTATTGCATAAAAAGCTTTGGTATCTTGATTCTTATGTATTTGTACTCTAGGAATAATTTAAAGAAATGTCAAAGTCTTGATAATGTACATGTTGATTTTACTATAACTGAATTTTATCTGGAGCATATTGTGTTGTATTAGGAGCAGGGTGGGGGGAGGGGGGTGGTTAGCAAAAATAGATACGTGCTTTGAGTTTGGTCATTCAGCACAATACGCTTTCCAAATAAAGGGAGACATACATTCAGTGTCAACCACAAAGAAGACAACTTCTATTAAATCTACTAAATTGGGTTTCTTTCGCAGTGTCTCTTAACATGCTTTTTCATTAGGAGATCATGACAAATGAACGCTACTGAAAATGTATAATTGATTGGTTCACTCAACTAAATACCACCCTGGCTGCAAGGCTCAATGGAATACATAACAAATGGTATCACAAGGAACTGTGCAAAAGTGCCACCTGGTGCCAATAATATCCAAACATTCTCAAATGCACATCAAAAGGTAATCTTTCTGGGGTTGCTGGTCATATTGCAAAGACACAAGCAGAATTACATTGGCCATAATGAGCGCCACTTTTATGCTACCGTTAGGTTTGCGCCTAAATGTGGCTATTTTGATGGGTTTTTGCACAAAAAGGATACTTGTCAACACGTTTAGTCTTTTAATGATCAACACATCCATGTCCGTTAGTTGTCCGGTAAACATTGTGAAACAATATCTAACAGCATTTATTGTATGCAGCATGAAAGCAAAATATCATTTTATGTTTTTACTGTGAGGAATATATTCACGATATTCAATGAACACTTAAGCACGACCAGGAAACAACTATTTACTTATTCTGCATATTCAATTTCTCATAAATAAGGGAAATAAAAATTTTCTTGCTAAAATAACCAAATGTTTTCTTTGGTTAATTCGATTATTCAAGCTTACCAATTATAATTTCTGATTTTACTTTATTTAACAACAGTTCTCTCCAAGTCTGATTATACGGAAACATTAAAATTTAATGCAAAGCAAAACTTGCCTATTAAAACTTGCTGGATAAATAAGAAAACTGAAAATAGCTCACCTAAGGGCTACAGAGTCTAAAATGTTACTACCAAAATGGTAACCTCCTCTGGGTCTCTTAACAGTACTCTCTGTCAATGTATTAATAGTTTGCATGTGAACATCGTTGTTTGAGATAGTAGATAATAGCAGAATCTGGTGCACTTATTAAATGGGATAGCAGTGTTTACCCACAGCTAGAAGCAGAAGCTGTGCCTCAGAGATGGCCAATGTTTGAGCAGCTACGAAGATCCCATGACATTCATTGTCACAGTGGTATTATATATAAACTACCCCGTGTAAGAGTGTAAGAGCAAAAGCCACACAATTATACATACATATATATAAAAGTGTCGCAAAGTATCATTGGGTGAACTGGTGAATTTTAGACCTGGATTCTCGCATTTCCCGAACCTTTCGTCCACAATGTTTGCACCCAGATATTGATATTTCTACATACTGCATTTTAAAAGTTACTAAGTTGTGAATTACATGCAAAAATGACGGGTACACACGATTCTGCCCTTGCATTCTAAAGTGTCATCTTCTGAGTGGACACCTATATTTTGAGCTGAAAAACGTATTAACATGGCACACGTCCTTTTGCTAATTGATATTTAGAAAACCATCACAAAACATACATTTCATACTCTTCATCACAAGGGTGGATCTTTTCATGATCCAAAGCGATAAATAGAGGTATTTCGTTGAGCAAGTGTATTTCAAAATTATCTTGTAGTTTAATTACTAATAGATTACAGAAATATACTCTTCTTCACAAGGGTGGATCTTTTCATTATTTATGTAATTGATTTTTGGCAAGCTTATGATTTGGTTTGGCACGACGGTTTATTATACAAACTTTTAAAATATATGATATCAGTGGAAAGTGTTACGATGTTATCAGAGATATGTATATTAGGGCTTTGACATAATTGAAACTAAAAGATGGATTATCAGACAACATTTCTTTAAATAAGGGTCTGAAACAAGGATGCAACTGGAGTCCAACCCTCTTTAATTTTAATGACCTCTATGATATTTATGATACTCAATGTGATCCTGTTAAAGTATATAATGAAACTCTTAACTGTCTCTTATGTGCAGATGATTTAATACTACTATCTGAAAGTGAATCTGGATAATAACATTGTCTCGACATACTATAAAATATTGTATAAAGTGGAATATGACTATTAATATTCACAAATCTGAAATTATGATCACTTAGAGGCTGGACGAAAAATAAAATGTAAATTTTGAATGGGAAATAATACGTTAGAAGTTACTACGACCTATTGTTATTTAGGAATTGAAATTAAATCCGATGGTTCATTTATAAATGCTTATGAAGACGCTCAGCACCAAAGCTCACAAGGTTTTTAACCACAAATACAAGTATTAATATACTATTACGTTTATTTCATACTTTCATTTCTCCAATCTGTCTGTATGCTTGTGAAATGTGGACACCCTACATGATATCACCTAATCAATGTCTTGGAAACAACGGGATTGATGAATATCTGAAATATGCATTTGAGAAGGTCCACTTAATCTCCGTATGTTCGTTTCGATCTTGTGCTTCATAAAAAGTCATAACAATATAGCAGTACTTTTGTGATTTGGGAGAATATTTAATGGTGTTAAAAATAATCAGTCTGATGTGTAAAACGTGGATAAGAACAATTCATATGAAACCAAGTTCCCTACTTTACGATACCTTTCTTCGTAATGCTGAAAATATACACACTGACAAATTAAATTGGTTAACGAGTATTCGGAACACATTATGTACTTTTGGTTATCAAACAATACGGTCAAACATCAGACTATTAACCAACGCATTTCCAACGTTAAAAAAGAGGAGAAGATAATATGTCAGGCAACAGTTGGAAAGAGATATACAAATGAAATTCAGACTCTGATAAAAAGCTACGAAAAATATACCAAATTGAAAACTCTTTTCAAGATGGAGAACTCTTTACTTCATATGAAAGAATGAACTTTAAGAAACGATTTAGCATGAATCAGAATAAGTGTACACAATTTGAAAATTGAAACAGTAAGACAAAGAAAGCCTCAGAAAACATCTTTGGCTGACAAGATTTGTAAAGATTGAAATATTTTAGAAGACGAAACGCATGCAGTCCTTTACTCTTCCAAAACTGTGGGACAAAAATATTTTAAAACTTGTCCGACATTTCTTCAGCGATTCAAATAAATTCAATTTCATGATGGACCTTAATGATCATGATAAAATAAAAATATTAGTAAATGTCTTCTCTGAAGTCGCAAAGAACAGAGGATCTTTCTGAAGCAATTATAAATTGTCCTATCAGGATATTAGATGAACGGAACGTTCGTTTGATTGATTTATAAACTGACTTCTTTCCTCTCTCTCTCTCTCTCTCTCTCTCTCTCAGCAGAACTTTGTAATGTGTTGTAAGTGCATTGGGTTATTTTGTATTTGTTCATGTATCTGTCTGTAATGCGTGTATTTTAGCTAAATTTCAATATTAATGGTGTTGTAGCAAAATAAAGGTCATTTCATTTCATTTCATTTCATTTCATTCCATACAAGTTTCGAAAGTGAAGAATGACAAGAACGAATTTAAACACACACACACACACACACACACACACACACACACACACACACACACACACACACACACACATATATATATATATGTATACACACACACACACACACACACATATATATATATATATATATATATATATATATATATATATATATATATATATATGTAAATATATGTTTAATGTGTATTTCATTTGCCTCATCAGGTCGTCCAATTACTTTCGTGTTTTTATGTTCATGTAATCGTACAATCCATATTGCCTGCATCTATTAGCGTTGTACTTCTACAAAAATTCTAAGTATCATGACAGCACCACAAAAGACGCCCTTGCCAATTTCAATTTCTCTCAATTAGCAGATTCTGGTGTCATTTGGCAGCATAAAAGTTAAATCAAAATGATTGGTTTTACCTGGAATGTATTGGGGCTCCTGAGGACAACATGAAATTGTAACGCCTTCACTGACACACTTTGGACTGAGTCAAGAGCTTTCCTCGCAATGCGCCCAAAGCACGGTGAGGAAAGCTGTTGAACGGGACCATCCGATTGTTGTGACAGTATGCAAATTAAATGAACAGGTTTGTCAATATCGTCACATCACGCTCAAGGCACTCCATTACCATTACTACTGCTGCAAATATATACTTAAGCACTTTTTATATAGCAAATAAAGCGGTAAAAAATTGATGTAAAAGTACTCGACCCCTAATTCTAGTTGGCTTTGAGCAGATTTGTTGCATTCCAAAAACACTCCAGAAGAGTAAGGTGGTACTGCTCTGGTTGTTAAATATATGTCTCTTTGGATGCCAAATATGTCGCATGGCGGCGTTGCAGTTCAGCAGAAGCAACATCGTGTCATAGGTGAAGCATCAGTATATGTATGGAAACCTATTGGTAAACTACACTAAACTAGAACAGCATAAGCTGACTTGAACGGTACATTAAACTGAAATCTTATATTTATAGTAGGTTTGCAAACGTCCTTATCAATCTTGCTTCGGTCCAACGCCCACAGACAACGAACGCCCACATCATGGATTTCTTCGTAATCTGATTTCCTTCATAATCTGATTTAGTGACGTGTACATGTGTTAAATAGGATGCCTGCCTGTATGTATAACATTGGCCACTTTGGCACAGGTTGCATTGTTTTAATGTCACAGTGCATGCAACATGACGTGAACCAATAGTAATTCCTTTAAGCTATTGTCAATATTTTTTCTGACATCCAATGTTGGATGATCCTCATGGCAGAACCTCGTCTGTAAATGAAAGCTGTGGCGAAGCACAATTATATTGTTGAGTGCACGAAAAAGCAACACAGTCTGCTGGCAAAGCTGCAGCGCATTTGTAGGAGACACCATTGTAGCGTGACAGGAAGTGTGATCTGGACACGGAAACTAATTGCGTATACGTAGGAGATATCTATATCCTGCTCTCGGGAAATATCGATTTATTTCGAAAAAATAATTCTTAAAACTTTATGAGAAAGCTTTCTAAGCCCGTGGTCTCGTACACGTCAAAATTCCTGGCTTGTAACACGCTACGCATGCGTTAACACTAAGACACATGCGTATACGACTACAGCTTATTTTGTATTTTAGATGCAGCGGACGAAACTCTAAACTATATCAGACTCAAAGATATCATAGGTCTACCCTTTCAAATTATGATGGATTCGAGCATGAAAACATGTTATTTGACTATTGTCGTTTCCATGGCAGCAGCATCTGGATGACCAGGCCAGGTCATTTTTATCCGATATTTTGAACCAAAACATAAGGGACATTTTAATAATTAATTAGTATGTTTATTGTCCCACGTTAAACTTTGAAGGACACTGCTGGACATTAGGGCATTTTTAAAGAGTCTGACGGACAACTAGATGCATTGTAGTGCGGGAATTCGTGTCATTCTCTTCTGGTTCTCGAGCTCACAATTGTTGGCACAATGGTAACTGCGATGTAGCCCCATGAAGCCACAATTAAATTGCGTTGCATTTTCATTTGCTCTTCGAAAAAAAAAACAAAGCAGAAAATGTCTTGGGTAATTGGCGGGAAAACCTTATGTGAACTGCTAGCGGCAAAACTATTAGCAATATGGACAGTTGCTGTTTTGTTGTTACGTGGACATACAACGTTGTCGTAACGGGTTTCTATTCTAACACCCCTTTTTATCTGTCCCATAAAAACACACTTATAGCAAGAAGGTACTGAGCAGGAACTTTTGTAATAATGTCTGCTTAAGGATGAAATCTACTTGATTCCAAAAACCGTGTAAATTCATGAAAATTATATGGGCATGGTTTTTAAATTTGAGCATGATGTGTATCCATGCATTTGCCATGGTTTTAACATAAAGTTAGGAAAGTAGAGCCTGGAACAACATGATTCTAAAACCATATACACGTTAAGTTTTGCCACACTAGTATTTATATTTTTTGAGACATGCCTACGGTAAGATTAATTTGTATGTGTTTTTTTTTTTTCATATTTCCACATGACTGGTTTGAAAATATAGTACGTCGTTAAGGAAAACGAAAAATTAAAAAAGGAATAAAAGAAGAGAGAAGATGTGCAAAATTTTATTTCATATGTATGTGTAAAGGTAAAGAAAATTTCACGCCGTCACAATCAAAGCTTTATGTTCAATTAATAAACCATACTATTTCAAATTATAAATCCATATGATCAATTTGTGGATAATGCCCTTTTAAAGATATATATTTTGTCAATCTGAGAATCTTAGAGGGTGCCAGTAACCAGTAAACGGTTTTGCACATCCTGTCCACACATTCCACAGGAAAAGTGCTAACACAATATCACATTTTTACTGCGACAGGAATTTTTCCATCCACACATTGCTACACCTTGACAGATTCACTAAAATAAAAGATACACAGACAGAAAAATCAAGTTGAAAGTCGCATCTCTCTATTCTTATACCCATGAATCCGCTGTAACCCCATAACTGTACAATCATAGAGTGCCAGAGAGAACAGCTAAGAAGAAGGGAATTAAGAAAAAATTGAAATGTCCATTGGTAGATGGTGAAGCCGCACAACTGTCAGTCGGGGAACCAGTATGTATTCCACACGGTATTACTCGTCTTGAACCAAGAGATACCGCGGCACATTATCAATGTAAAAAAGAGAGATGTTAGCTTAAATGATATAGGCTAGATGTCTTGGCCCTGAATAGATAAGTGCCATAATGTAGAAGGATCCTGTCGTCTCGAACATGGAAAGTTTCCCGATTAAGGCTTTTCTTGGCTCATAATTCAAGTCCGAGGTCACGAAAATGCTAAGTTATCACAGTTGCATGACCAAGGCATCACACTTGTATATGACATGCAGGATTAGCAAGTTGGTGATACTATTGGACGGCTGAAAACAAATCAGTCATCAATTATTTTACCTTATTTAAGGGAAATATTGTTTGGTCATTTTTTTCCTTCGTGAGCTGATAGCCAGGGCAATAACTCTAAACCTATGTTCCGTTGACTGTTCATTCGGCTGTCATAATCACTATTGACCAGTAATTGTGTCGTCCCTATAGCTCTTTCACTGCCAATTTTGAGTAAGGCCGATGCAATATGAAAATGACATGACGATACTCGATTCACTTTCTTTGCAAAATGAACCTTCATTCATTTACCACGGTGCCTATAGTTGCAGATACCATAGAAATGGTTACAGCTTTCCTGGATACGCTCTGGGCACGTTAAGCTCACCGAAGAAAGTTAATGGTTGAGTCCAAACTTGTCAATGAAAGAAAAAAACGACTTTACCAATGAACGGAACAATATTGGCGCCCGCTGACTACGTGTATTCATTTTAATGTTTCCTTCATTGCCCTGTCTGCACGACATATCCCCTGGATGTACGAGGGATTATTTGGATTTAAAAAAAAATGGAGCTCAAACGTGATTCATTTGCATGCAACAGACCAAGTACATGGCAAACTGGTCACACAGTTGTAAGACGAGAGTAATTTCAATGCCGCCTCCGACAACCCAGCCCTCCGTATATCCCTCACACAGGCCTATATATAATCTTTATCTAGGAAAATAGACAAGAAGATTCCCCTATAATTATCAGTTCTGTGAACTTGTTTGTGTCATAGTTTCTGTGTAATTTTATCTCAGACACAAAAGTACTCGTCAATAGTGCATACAGGTTTGAATAATCCAATTCAAATTGATGTATCGGATTTATGTAAACTGTCACAACGGGTAACCAGCTGCATGAAGCGTTGCGTTGCTTTAGTACATGTGTGGCACGAAAGCATGACCATTGTGCTCGAGCCTGTTGGTAGAGGAACCCACCGTCAGATGTCGCCACCCTACGAAAAGCACCGTCATTGCAAATGTGATCCATTCAAGCTTTTTGCTTCGAATATCCTCTTGCATGTTTTGGCTGCAAGCACCACAGTGTATTGTTGTAGTATATTATTTCGTAATATAATATTGTCTGACGTTCGAACTAGCCAATCAAATTACGTCATCCTGCAATGCTTAAATTGGAGGTTAGTGAAGTGAGTAGCGACGGCCGTGTTCCAAATTAAATGGATATAATAAATCTACTTCAATCCTAAGTATTTGCTGTTTTTATTTGCTATTTAGCGTCCCCGAAATAGGCCTTTTTCAAATAGCTAGTGACTTTATTTGTCCTACCCTCCGAATGTCTATTCGCTAAAGATTCCTTTCATGGATAAATAAAATTGATTTCAAGAATTTGGTTCATATTTAGCACCAAAACAACCTGGGAGCGGTTATATAAACTGACCAGACTCCAACTTAATGTTTTCTGCAAACCCATCACCATGACTAATTTACCAGTTACCATACATCGAGCGAGGAATATATTTCAGTGATATTTGTCACCACAACAGCTAATGACAGCCGGGACTCAGTTTGTTATAATTTAAACAGCGTTCCTCGTACAAAATCAACCTAATGCATTCGCGGCCAAGTGTAAAACTATATTTGTCGGTAACAAAAAGTTACAGTATAAGATTGAGATGAACTAGTAATAACATCACATTTACAAAATATACACACATACATATTTGTAATTCTATATATATAAAAACTCGGTGTGCCTGAATAATACTAGTTTCAAATATGCCCTGTACTAATTCTGTTAGCATTCAGCATAACGCTACTTGGCGACGAGGAACTAACATTTCTTCGTAGCTTTTTTAAACTTAGTGTTTATTTTAGCTTTATACTGAGTAGCACGAGCGATACAACCCATTCCTTCATTCATATTTGTTGCTATGTCACCTAATGTCTGCATATATTTTGCTCACTGTTGGCGCACAGTACTTCACAAGATTTAAAGGATAACCCCTTAGATTTGTTGGTCCTTGTGGTTCACTTTTGTGGGTGTACCGTCGATGTCAACATTGCGTATTTTAAGTCTTGTCACAATACGTGTTCATTGCATCATGTTTTTGCAACCTGCAACTCGATAGCATTGCTACGCTTGTCTTCCCCTTGGTGTGCCGTAGCTTGTCCCTGTAAATGCTCGATTTAAATTTCTTACATTTTCCTTTCAACAAATTTCGTCCTCTAAGCCTTTCTTTGATGTATACTTTGGTCTTGTCTTTGTCATGTTTGTCCAACAGATGGCGCTATGTTTTATTATGTCTGTAGGCCAACACAGACATATTGTTTTTCTAGGAATTCTTTCGTTCTTTCTTTCTCCTTTCTTTCTTCCTTCCTTTCTTTCTTTCTTTCTTTCTTTCTTTCTTTCTTTCTTTCTTTCTTTCTTTCTTGCTTTCTTGCTTTCTTTCTGTATAGGCAAACTTGTCCGACACTTCATTTGAAAAGTATGACATGTGGAAACTATAAACTTGGCACAATTAAACTTCGATAGATAAAGTCTGGCCTTTTTATAATGCTTTTCAAAATTATGCAATGAGGGCTAATTAAAAAAAGTTTTAAATCTTCAGTGTCTTATATACTATAGTAGATGTGGTTCCGAGTGTAAAGGAGTTCGATCATAGCAAGGTAAAGGTCATCTCAAATGTCAAGGTCATATCAAGGTCAAAAATCAGTTTTAAGCCAAGATGTCATTTTTGAGGTCAAGGTTTACTTCAGGTTCAGGTCATCTCAAGTTCAAAGGTCATTTCAAGGTAAAAAAACCACTTTCGATGGAGGCTTTCTTCTAGCCATAGCCTGGTCAATTTTTATCCAATTTTGATTATGTTGGGCTCATATTGTAGACATTGTAACACCGCACACTTTTGAGATTACATGTGACCTCTAAAGTTCAAAGATCAAGGTTACGTGGACCTTTGAAAGTTTCATCCAGTCATAACTTGGCCAATCTCCATCCAATTCTAATCATGTTGGACTCAAATTGTATGTATTCCTACACTGCACATTTTCATAAGAACATGTAACCTCAAAAGGGCAAAGGTCAAGGTCATTCGGGCCTTTGAAAGTTTCATCTTGCCATAACTTGGTCAATTTTACTCCGATTTGGTTCATGTGGGGCTTAAATTGTGGGTATTGCAACACTGTGCAAATCACATGTGACCTGTAAAGGTCAAAGGTCAAAGGTCAAGGTCATTTGGATTTAGAAACTTGCATCAAGGCATAAGCTTGATGTAATGTGAAGTACCAAAGGATAAAAGTTGTAGCATTTAATATTTACAACTTTTGAAGGCACACAGACATATTTGCTTTGAAGCAAATCCTCTTTTCTAGTTAGTGTATGTTTTTCTTTTCTTGAACATAGTAACAGAGAATCACATAAACAGCTTAGCTATACAACATTGAAAGGAATAGGGTCTCAGACTAGTAGCGTGTGCTTTCGGGTCAAGTGTGACAGAACGTGTGGTGCCCTGATAAAAATGTCGGCGATGCGAGATTCCATAGAGTAAGGCCTTTTAGGCAATAATAATAGTTGAGGCAACAGATTTCTGTGCTCTTTTTATTAGGTTAATGTATTTTACTAACGAGACGTTAAGCACAAGCATTGAAGCTGAGAACAATGGAACTCTTGGCACCTTTGAGTCCCTGATGTGGGAAACAATTCAGAGCTGATTCCTTCACCCTGAAAATGCATTTCAAAATAAGTTATTAATTTCAGTGCCATAATGAATGCCTATTATTTATGATTTTGTTTTTTCAGTTTGTTTATGTTTTTAGTTAGTAAGTCAGTCAATCAGTTGGTCAGTCAGTCAGTCAGTTAGTTAGCTAGTTTTGCTTTTTATGGTGTGACAGTTTAACCTTTGTCTATTTTAAATGATTTGGACAATTCCTGACATGGTACAGTACGCACATACCTACAGATTATTTTTGTTTCTGCAACAAATGACATGACATTAAAGTTCAATTATAAATTGGCAATGCTTCGAGTTTAAATGATGCATTATGTTGCCTGTACGTGCATGCATTACTTCACTTCATCATTGGACATGTGGTAATTCATGTTCTATCCTAACACAATTTCATTGATCAATAAGTTCTCTCTCTCTCTCTCTCTCTCTCTCTCTCTCTCTCACTGTCTCTCTGTCTCTCTCTGTCTCTGTCTGTCTGTCTGTCTGTCTCTGTCTCTGTCTCTGTCTCTCTCTCTCTCTCTCTCTATATATATATATATATATATATCTCCGTCTCTGTATGTTTGTCTGTCTGTTCATCTATATTTACACTCGTTATTTTTGGTATATACCGTGTATTAACTTGTTCAATGCAGTTGGAATGGTAAGCCTTATTTAACCACAAATTTCGACATGTATAAGGAATCTGCATATCAAAGTTGTCAGTTGTCCGTATTCAAGGTTGGCTACATCACAGTTTTGGCATCACAAGACGGTGTCTCCGACAACTTTATGCACATGTTTTGGTCCCAAGACTAAACCGACTTGTCCACGGTGTCAGGCGGCACAAATGCAGGTAACTGTCGATACCATTATCCATTGGACTTAGCATTAATGTGCGCTACATCAAGACTCAGCACCTAAACGCATGATACGTGTCATCTTTACTGTGTGGAGGACCCCTCAGGAGTGATTGGACAGGTATCATGTTCTATTAACATTATACCGGCCATAGTCAAGTGTCAAGGTGGCCATCTTACTTACGGATCAAGTCCATCCACTCTAATAGAAAATGGTTATTTACCAAATTAATACTAACAGCTGGGTTCCACAACCGCGTTTTAAACACCTGTCTTTGACCCACAGGGCCGGCTGTGTCATTCATCCCATTCCATCGGAAAATTATACTGATGGAGGGGTCCTCTGCGTGAAAAGCACGGTGGATGTACATATCTCTATGTTGTTTGCCCTTAAAGGCAATCTCTTAGTTCTTGGACTCCCGCTGTAATAATGAAATAACCTGTTAAATCTTTCAACAGGATTTCTGACTTCAAACAGGGTGGGTTTTTTCATGGTGTATCCACATCGTTGACAGGTACTTTGGTTAAAATATACCTAGAGCAGATTAAGGATCATTAGTTGAAATTTCCTTCGTTTCATAAGAGATTATAGGCTACTAAGCGGACGAACCTTCGATCCCACGAACCGAGCCGGAGGGAGCTCGGATGACAGTGAAGATATCAGAGGCGCTGCTTACTGCTGTCAAGCTGCCAATAAAGTTACTTTTCTTAACGAGTCCAGGGTTTGAGAAGAAGTGTAAATTTAATTAATCACAGATGACAGTAAGTCAGATTACATATATAAATCGCATGGTGCCGTCAACAGATTTGGGAGCACTTTTGATTTTCTTGGTCGGATTCCGGCTGGTGCGAGTTACTTCAAAGGTTTGCTCGCCGTCGTATGACATTTGCCTCAGTTTGTACTCCTCTATTAGTCTAACCCAGGTGACAGATGCTTCCCGCTTGGATTAGGTTCGAGATCCCTCCGTCCGACAGTCAAGGGGATTAATATGAGCTAAATACGGTCCAATCACTTACTTATTTGCACAGGTCCGGAGGCCTAAGTCCATGGTGTGGTTTCAGTACACATCAAGAAAGGCCAGGCTAATTATTCTCTTCTCCTTATTTTTCTTACCACGTCTTCATTAGACACAAAACAGCACACGGGTTCTTTGAAATGATCTATGTGCTCTCAGATTTATTTAGTCGTCAAATCGTACCAAATTGGTGGCTATGTAGACCAAAGACAAGTAAAGGTCCCACTAAGAAGCAAAAATACAAACTATTCATTATCATTTTGACCCCATGTTAATACAACTGTCATATCCAGGTGTATAATCAGATCTTGGAGCCAAAAAGTTGGTTATTGTAAGGTTCCCGTTGGATTCGACAGCTTCCAAATAATGCATCAAGAACTATAATGTGACAAATACCATTTATACTAGCTGCTCATGTTTCTCTGGTGTGCTGGCTTATTGTTTCATTCCGCTGTTCATTCGGTTTCTGTAGAATGGTAGCTGTTGCACAACAGCGAAAACAAGGAGATGGCCAGAGACAGTTGATAAATCACGTGTTCTGCTCAAAAGTAGGCAGAAATGGCACGCCTGCAGCGCACTTTCCAACTACATGTTTGTTGCGTCATATTGAAAGAGCCTTTTTAGATATACGTCTACATCACAGAAAGATTCATGATTTTTTTGTGCGTACGATGTTTCTACAATTATGATAGTGTGTATTATAGACAGGGTATTGTTGCAGGTTACAATGCATTACAATACCAGCATCAATAAGGTAAAAGTAAAGAGATACAGACATTTGTTAGTCTTTGGTTTTATATTCATTGGATCTAAATTAACCTACTGGCACGCTTAAAAGTTGCTGCACTTTAAGCTCTAAACAAAGTACTAGCCGCTGTGTCACTCAGGGTCACAAAGCTAAAGGGAAGCAATCACACTTTGGACCAATAGCATTACAGCGCATAATGCAGTGCATTAAACCATAGGTTTGCACCATGTATATGCTCCGAAAAGTTGCTGTAAAGTGTCAATTCGAGGTTTTACGGGAACTTGTTAATGTTTTGTTATTAGCCCCCCCCCCCCCCCCCCAACGGACGAGGTTGGGGTGGGGACTTACAGTTTGCACGCATCAACGATCCCCTTCTGTTTTTCTTCTGGCATTTTTTCATCTGGAAATGCTTTTCCGGGCCATATTTCATGAACTGTGATATATGCACTAAACTTGGTATGTGGAGTATTCTTGGGATAGGGGTGGTGTGTTACGTGCCGAAATTTTGGCACCTTGACCGTTGAGCTTCCACAGGAAATGATTCTGGGGGATCTATTTTTCCTATACCATAAGAACTAGATATACAAGTACCAGACGTGGTCTGTACATGTAGATGAGTTTTCAGATAGCGATGTGTCACCATTTGTTGAGATGGATTACACGTCATCATTTTGTCCATCAACTCTTTCCGAGGCCCATTTTGGACTAAGTCAACAGCTTTCCCCTGTGCAATTTAGACGCAATGCACCCAAAACACGCAGAGGAAAACTGTGGACCTGACTATTATATTCTACGTAACTGTAAGCATGTTTATTCTTGAATGAAAGGACGTTCTGAAAGGTAACGTGAATCTACCACCCTTATAATTCAGAGCAGTTCGTTCGAAGTAGCTCAACTTAAATCGCAGTTGGCACTGAAAGAGTGAAAGCCTGCATACACCTGAAAGATATTTTACCAAACGGGACCAGTGAATAAGACACGTGTACCGTTGAGATTTTAACTGGTATGACCCGGGTTTGACTGTGAAACAATAGCACTCATATACACAAAGTGTCTCAGTTTAGTACAGTCCGACATCAAAGACAAATATTTAGAGTGGCAAAACTCGAATTCCCAAAATGTGGATGACACCGTTTTAACAAATGATGTAGCTGCTATCCTGTATATATTCTTTGAATTACGTTAATATTTCAGCTTCAACGCCCTGCACATAATTTTGTAGTGAAACCTTCATGTGCATCATTTACAATTAACTCCATCGGGAGGGGCGGTGGGTTATAACTCCCCACAAGCAACCAAAAAGAGGAAACTGTTTTGTGCATGAGAATTCCACAGAACGAACACCCGGAAAGAAAGCTGTACAAACTGAAGGTAGTCACCTGTCAACTCTCTGTATTCCATGATTCATATTGTGTTACCATGGAACACTGACGACAACTTTATTCCCTGTGTTGATATTTATTCTCTTGAACTCTCGTTCAAATTAGCTTCACCAGATGGTTCTGAATAGGATTCCTGTGATAAACTCGTTGTGGCGTATCTGTAATGTAAGTCATCGGGATGTTCTTTTTATACATGTGCAGTCTCCAGAAAGTTACGTTTCATCCACCCCAATCCAGATAGCATAAGTCTACGAAAAATGAAGACACCAACTACCAGTATATCATATTCTACACTGGAAATAGGGTTTTCACCTTTTCCACAAATAGTATCATATAACAATTGAGTAAAATTTTAATTGTTGGCTACTTTGAGTCTTTCCTTTATATGCACATGCATATGATATGTTATCTGAATTTCTCAAATTTTAAAAATATAATCTGCTATTGCAATTAGTTGTGTTTTTCTGTGAACTGGTGTCTAAATATAAATATTACCTTTCTAATCTTAGAGCTCCTGTTAAAACACGTAAACAGATAATTGTAAGTCAACATGTATAAAAGTGTATAATAGCGCTTTCCAACTTTTCGGACCTAGAAAATATTTTGTCCATGCTAAACAACAAAAGGGAGATAACTGTTAGCTCGATCAAAAAAAAAAAAAAAAACCCTGCGGCCAGGTCAGAATACGAGCGTTGGGCCTTGTCTTACGCACGCGATGCATTGTAGCGTACAGTCATTAGGATTTGAATTGCCCCGTGTCCATGCAAATTTAAATTTTTGCTCACACCATATATAATAACAGTCCTATTCTTATAAAAAAATAAAGCCTCTTGAATTTTATGCGGCATTTATAGTTGGGTGCTTTCGTACATTTTTCGTCAAACCGTTATATCATAAGTAAGCAACTACAGCTCTAAACCACAGTTGTCAAACAGTAGCTCGCATTGGTGTGAGTATGGCAGCTTATCTTCTGAGGCCATTAGATTCCTCCAATAGACGTTCACTTTATTGTCTGGCTGAGGAATATGTGGCGTATGGCATGTACGTGCATATGTGTAAAAGAGCGTAATTGTTGATACGGATTTGCGATATACATATTAACGCTATCCCCGCCGCTCTACACCACCCTCGCCCCCAAACCGCAAAAATGAAAACGTTGTAGTGTCATCATATATACATGCGAACTCGCCAGCAAGTTTATCTGTGCTCTTTTATTCGTAACAGATCAGGGGACCCAAATACAATTATTAAGTTCCCAAACTCCAAGCACATCCCTTTGTAAATTGCCACTGTAGATTGCGTGATAGTGATTAAATGTTCTGGTTCTAAATGCAAACGAGGCACTGCGTAAACTGGATATTATTTGCAGAATATTGAAATTGACACAACTATTAAAACTTGACAGTGGAATCTGCAGGAAGCCAATGTTATAGTTTATATTTTGTACCCATGGCTTATTGTTATACTTTATATTTCAGTAATACCCAAATTATGTGTTATATATTGTGCAATTTGAACTTAACAACGATTCCCAGGCGCAATACAAGTTCACGAATCTGTGTTATAGGCTGTAATGATAATTTCATAGCAAACAAATTGTATTACTATGTGAAATCCGATCAGATTCAGAGACAGATGCAACAAAACATTGATTCATATATCTGCCCTATCGAATACTGTGTTCTTATTACATTAATAGAATACAGCATTAACTACCCCGCCCCCCCCCCGACACACACACAAACCCCTAATAAAGGCCATAAATTGAAACTATTACACTATAATATATACACATTCACGGATATATACACGGTGAATTGTCATAGCAACAAATTCAAGGTTAACCATTTAAGCCAACAAAAACGTCCAAAAAATTAGATTAATTATGCCTCTGCTGACTATTCAATGACTGATTGTAGGTTCAACAAAGTGCATAATTTTTGTGCACACACTCAATAGGGACTTATGGTCCTGAAACATATGTAATGTGGTAAACCATGACAACATTTATATTTTCTAACAATTTTCCACGTTGACATTCCATTTGTTCAGGTTTGAACACGTGTAGCCATGTTATCTTTATTTAGCTTAGATGCTATCGAATTATTTAAGTCTTCAAATTTGGTGACATAACGATTCCTAAAAGTTCTTCCAATGTGTCTCCTCGTATTCATTTTAAATCAAACATAATGTTATATCTCAAAGAAAAGTAAATTTATCAAAGATGTGCTTAAGACAAACCGTCTAGTTTGAAAAAAGATGAATTGATAATTACACTGGAGAAATTATGCCTATTTTCTCAGCATAAAAGACACAACTAATAAACCCCAAGTCCAGTTATACAAAAGAAACATTTTTAGTCTTCCAAAAATAGGTAATATATGTTGGACACACCACAGTTTTCTTTCTGGAATAAAACGTTCCGCCAGCTTCTTGTTCATGTACAAATTAAAGTACAGCTGTCCCTACAAAGAGTATAATTACTAGGTCTGTCAGGTTTTATAAGTCAGTCGTATAGTTTGGACTGCTCTTCGAGAAAGAACACCGGTGCACAAAAATAGATGGCAGAATAAGGAGAGTGATTAAGTTGGGGGGTGGGGGGGGGGGGGTGAAGCGTCTACCTCTTTAATGCACCAATGTTGGCTTACCCTAACAGCAATTATCGTCTTGCCAAGAACAAAAATGAAAATTATCATAGAGGGTCGTAAGTATGCAGCAAAATACAAAGTATCACACAGAATCTTGAGACAAAATATATACTTTTAAGGTCTTTTACATATCTCATGCCTGTTATGATGATTGCGGGGCTGTTCTCTGACATGCCCTCTTGCGTTTCTAGCTTTTGGGCCAACTTTAACCACTTTGCCAGTCGAAATTGCCTTGTCTGCTGCTATATTTCCTAAATGATCCCCAGCATTCTGATTTGATGTAAGCGTGTATATTAACTTATTAATATACACGCTTAACCCTTTCCAGTGCATTGTACTTAACTCATTCCATACCAGTCCCTGATATTTCCGTATATTTACCGAGATTTAAGACGGCAATTGTATGTCAAAATTCTTCATGAAAAGAGTTTTTGTTCAAGTACCAACATTCCTAGTCTTAAGTCAGTGGTTCTGGCACTGCCTGGCAAGCAAGGGCAGTTGCAGCATGACTTGCTAAGCAGTACCAGAACCACTGACCAAGGCCTGTGACCATAGTATGGAATGAGTTAATCGTTTCAGCATACTTTCACACACCTTGCCGATACTGATTATGGTAAGCACATCATACAAAAAGAGCACCGACGTGAGCTATTTATACTCATTAAAGATAATGTGGTTTGGAGTTTGAGTACTATGAGAGATCTTGTTTAAGTTTTATATCTATATGGATGGGCAAATAACGTAAGGCTTAGTCAATACATTACCATTATTCATGATTTTCTGATTGAAGAACCATCCCACCAACCAATATATTTGCATCCATTGTTGCTATTGATGTACACGTGTACATTTTTGATGTCTTGTAGGTTTTTTTTTTTTTTTTTTTTAAAGTCAGATTTTCCAAAATGTCGGGAATTGCCTCCAATTGCATTTGACGTAATATGTAAGAAAAGAAAAAGAAAAAAGAGGTAAAAAAAAAAAAAAAAAATTAAAAAAAAAAAATTGCAACTACTCTCGTGTGACATCTTACCATTTCAGGTGACGACTTGTGAGGAAAATTCTAACATCAGTCTTTTCGCTTTTGCTCCGCTTTACTTCATTTAATAGTGTGAGACCAGACCCTGTTTTTAACAAAAGTACATTCCGGACGCCTTCAGTTGTGTGGATGCGTGTATATGATGAAAATGCCATATATCACGGAACAAATGTAGCTGCCAAATATAGCTGCTCTGCTGTGGCTTGGTCCATTTTTATTAGGCGGAACTATTGGGACAAACATCAAAAGGACAACTCAGACATTACTGATTTGTGTGCGTGGTACTTATTAAAATGATAACGATCACATGCTTACAGAACCTGATTACTGTTAATTTGTATCCTGGATTCGATTTTATAATTTACAATTTTTAATGTCTTTCATTCAGTCGACCAGAGTGTTGCTAAGATTAAATACCAAAGAGGATACCTTAAATGTTCCCCCAAATGATGTGGCAGTTGTTTCACCAGAATGCATTTAACTCTTTCATTGACAAGTTTTTGACTGAGACAACATCTTTTCTCGGCGTTCATAGGGCGCAATGCGCCCAATGTGTGCCTAACAACGCTATTAACCTGGGCTATTCTCTCATTCTGGTACATGAATGATAGATCTTTTTACGAGGAATACGAATCTCGGATCCTAATGATAATTCAGACTTTTTCACTTACATGTAAGCAAATAGACTTTAGTCGCGATTGGCACTGAAAGAGTTAACCCTTTCCTACTTTAAAAAATCGTATCTAACGGTTAGAGAAAGTTTTTGACCAGCGGAATGCCATCATGAAAGGTCTTACTAGCAAATTCTCAAATAAATGTTTCTTATTGACAAGACATTTTTTGGTAAAAATATTGAGGCTGGTTATAATTTACAAAGACTTAATTTCAAACAAGGCAGAATGACATTCAAGATATTAATTTATGAGGCCTCTGGTAACGTTCTGGGTCTTCACGGAATATGGAAACCTTTGTGTGTTTTACCCTTTTCTGATAACGCAAACTAACTGGAAACCTGTGACCATTGTATTATACGATCAAGTCTCGGGGATAAAGCTATACCCGAGTGGGGGAATAGGGTAATTTGCTCATTAACACGTGTACAGAAGGAGAAAACGACTGAGCTCCTATAAAAGCCGACTGAAAACTGGTTATGGGGCTGTATCTGGTTGAACAAGATGTCTGGGTTCAAATGGGAACCAATTACGCTGCTGATGCGCGTGGCTTATCCATTGATGCGACAATGGAGTTTTACTTGGTAGATGTACTTCATTGTCATTGTCGATGGTCTTTTGTGCTTATTTTATTCCGTGTTACATGGTTCATTTAGGTAGCCCACGTGCCGGTAAGCCCACCGCGTGAATGTACTTCAAACTTGTCGGGGATTTCTGTGTCCAAACATACTGTTTGAGGTCTTTGTTATTATGTATGTAGAAAAGGGAAGCGGGAGATTGTAATTTTCAACAACATGAAATTGGTCCCAGGTTTTGTCGCTGGAGCAAAATGCCAGCTCTACATGTATTTTATCCACTCCGTGTTTTAAAATATAGCAGCCAAAGCTTTTTTGAGCGAAATTATCATACTTTTGAAAAATCTTATTTGGCCGCAGCCCTGCAGCTCCAAAGAGACAAGTTATTAAACCATCCAAATTACAGTTGTTATAATCTTCTACAGCTATAATACATTAATGTTTATATAAATCGATTTCGGGAAAATGAATAGCCGACAAACTCTTGGGTCTAATAACATTAATCCCATAACATAGGTTAAGAAGGCATAGGGGAAATCAGATTGGTAATCAATCTGAAACAGTCAGCTCCATTCAAAAGGAAAGCCTTGCAAATCCAGTCACATAGATTTAACAACAGTCTACTTAATTTAAATTTAAGCATATTTATTTAAACCGGATGCCCCTACAGCATATAAATACTAATATAATGGGATCCCTATATATGGAGTGACAAACCAATGTTTACAAGACACACAGGACAACACAAATGTTACCAAACGCTACCGATATAAGTGTATGAAATTAATCTAATAGGCACCTGAAGATACTCCCGCCGGGTAGCGTTACCACAAAGTTAAGAGATGCATGCATCATTGAAGCGTCTTGAGTCGACTATAAAATTTTGAAAAGCTTTGTTTCCTTGTTGGTTTATATTTTAAAACTCCTAGCTGCCAAACAGTGAAATCTCGGCCAGTCCGTCATGAGCGACATGAACGATAAGGTAAATCCCAGGATAAATTATCGGGATAACAGAGCTAAACAGTTTTCATTTTTTTTTCTCGAAGTATTTTACCTTGGTCAGCAAGAATGAAAATGTTTTACGTCTTCTGCATGGAAAGGCAGATGCAGGTAGGTTAAGGAATAATATTGGCTTTGTAGAGATCGTAACTTAATTTAGAGTATCCCCCACCCACTCGTGTGTAACAGCTATTGTCATATCGTCCATGGCGCTAGTGCTCAGGAACTAAGTGTGTAGCTAGAAGTGTGGTTTTTAATTTAAATCTAGAAATTTGAAGAGACAGAGGATCTCTTATGTCGGAAGAAAAATTACCCCATTGCCCGATGGCAAAAGGAAGAAGGAATGCTCCAGGCGGAAAGTTTCACTTTTGTTGGGGCGTACTGAGTTGGCTTAGTGGAGTGTACGACTGGTCAGGGTAGGCGGTAAGAGATTACAAAGGTAGGTTGGGGTCAAGCTGTAATACGTTTTACAGAAAATGTTTTACTTAGAATTTTTGTGTCTATCAGCAAGGGTAGTCCATCCAAGTTGGCGCAATAACTTGATATGTGACGTCTGTCTGAGGGCAGCTCTGCATACTTGTGCGGCTTTAAGCTATATGGCTTGAGCCGAACAGACTGGCTCGTGGCCACAGGTGTCCAAGAGAATGCATCCATATACCAAAATTGAACGAACCAGAGAACAGCAGAGTTTGGTGAGAGCTTTGATTTAGAGTTTGTATTTACATATTCGAAGACAAAAAATTTGCTGCCTGGCTTTACTAATAATCCGTGTGACGTAAGCATGCCAAGACAGGTTATCACTTAGTGTAAGGCAGAGACACCAGTCCACTTACTTGGGTCACCTTCAAAACTGAATCCTTATACTAACAATAATGTGCTGTTGGGGGTTGGATTTTAACCCAATTCCCAACTCTGGCGCTTAATTGGACCCATCCCTACGACTATAAAACACGCAGACAAACTCACAAATACAGACTCATACAAACAGACACGTACAAACACACACACACATGCACACACATCAATGAACAGGAAATTAAATTGTAAAATGAAACAGTCGCAAGAAATTTAAACTGCCTCTTTCTAACCCCAAAAAGAATTAATAAACTATAATCATGATTGACGAAAATGACGACGACAATGCAGGTGACGGCTATAATAATAACGATGATGATGATGATGATGATGATGATGATGATGATGATGATGATGATGATGATGATGATGATATTTTTATGTGTTCTCATGTAAGAACTAATCCACTGCAATGGTGTTCCTAGGTTTGCGTATATGCTCAGAGTTATGCTATAGTCGTAAGTCAGTTACTGGCAGAAAGCTAGGTAACAAACACAATAACACAAACCTGTTTTCATCATTTTAATGATATTTCGGACATTAATATACTGAATTTACTAGTACGGTTCCCTACAGAATTAAGCATATTTGGAAAATACAATATGAAACTGATAATACAAGTGAATTATTTCATGCCTTGATATTATGTAATATCTTAGATTAAGAGATAAGTGACAGGACACACAGGAAGATAATTTGTTAGCTACAAAACCGAATACTACTTTACTTTTTGGTAAGATTTTAAAGTTGTTGGCCACAACATTGCCGTAAACAGATACAGGTGCCTTCATCTGTATATTTTCCTTTTGTCCATTAGTTTAAGTAGCTGGGGGGTAAGTTGTTCATGGCAGTCATTCAGTGATCGATGTACATTACGGTACAAAAGCGGACTCTTGCTGGTAAGTAACAGCTCTTATAAACAATAATTTTGTCAACGAAGGACTCATGCCAAGTGTTATCTCAGGAGAAAAAGAGAAAAACTTCCATGAATATAGCTATGACGACTTAAGTGTAGTGCGCATTTACTTTGTGCCTGCGGTTTGGATATCAGTTTCGTCACCTATATACTTACATGATAACCCTACTTTGCCTCGTGTTTTGTGTATTTATCTTCCTCTTCATTTATAAAGTAGATATCACAAGGTTGTCATTTTATAGCGGCAGCTGCACTAACTCTGCATGGGCTGACTACCAAAGATAGCGATAATTTATGCTCTGCCGACGTAAGTGTATATCCCATTACAGAGTAAGAATGCATACACCAGTAATTTCAATTGCACGCTGACACATGCACTACAATGCATGTCCAGGCCATTCCAGGACACATGCATGACGTCAAACATAAACGCGTTATTGTCTGTGCATTTTTTTTATTAATGCAAATAGACGTGCACAAATGAAATGCTAGGTCAACCTTGGGCAGATTTTGCTTTACCAAAGAATTAAACGAAACGGCTCATCGATGTACTCTAAGCTTTTTGTGAAAGCATAGTAAATGTCACAATCGCATGTTTTTCACCTGGCAGGCCATTTACTTTTACAAAAAATGTTTACCACTAAAAAGCAGCACTTCTATCTGTGTGCATAGAAAGATGCCTAGATGAAATACGTAAGATAAAAGTTGAAAACACTTGTCTGTTTTTTATAGATCTGTAGATATAAAAATGCTGATAATTAGTATTTGGCGTGTCATTTTTTCTATATTTACATTGATGACCAATTGCCGCAAACTTGCAAGCAAAAATGAGAATGTTTCCTGTTTCTGTGTATTAGCATGTTTGAGTCTATTGAAGATGCTCAAAATTTAGAATTTCTTATGTGCCAGATTAGTGTGATTCACAATGTTGTGCCTGTTATTCTTACATTATTAAACATACAGTTATCATAAATCTATCGTGTCATCTATTGGGATGTCATTAGATTAGCTGACGCTGATGCTATAATTCGTTATAGTTACATGTTTATTATAAAAATATAATCATGGTAAAACATGTTCTGAATACATATCAAGTACATTGTTCAAAATGTTGCATAGCATTTCAATTGCCATTACAAAGGGCAAGTCCATGTTGTATTTGAATGAGCACATGTAACATTTTCCTTCTTTCTGGTGGGAAATATCGTATATACTCATCTCAATCATGTTGTGGGCAATTTGTTAGTCTTGAAGTTTTCTCTTTCGATTTTTCGTGTATAAATTTAATACCTGTTATACTTCAAAGATGAAAGCTCTGTTCGTAATGCAACTGGATGAGAGTATTCAAGCCATGACAAACATATCTCTTTTTTCAAATTTTTGTTTCAATTGTGAGGCAGATACAGGGCCCAAAGTACACAGAGCGCGCCAAAGGGAGCCGTTACGCCGGACTATTGGAACTGAAGCACCATCATTCTGAGGCCTCAATAGAAAGTTTCCGTAAGACAATTTTTGATTTCAAGTCATGGGCTGTACTTTACATGAGAACGATTTTCTTTGTAACTATCATCAAAAAGTTGATATTGAAAACGCCGTTTTGACCTTTGAATCGCGATTATAGGCGCTGAAAAAAATACAATATATTTTCAGCTATGTATGTATGTATGTATGTATGTATGTATGTATGTATGTATGTATGTATGTATGTATGTATGCATGCATGTATGTATGCACATAGGATTTGGTATATAAGATTTATCAGGTACATCTATGATCATAATTCATCATAATTGATTAATATAAAAACTTTTCAGACTATAGTCGCTTATCGGAAGTGAAGAGGATGGTTTTAAATTTGATGCATGTAAAGCTACACTTGGAAGCAAAACTTGTGTGTGTGTGATTGTTTAAGTAACATGGATTGTCACGTTCTTGTCGATTTTATTTCAAAATAATGTTATATTCAAGGTAATAGGAAGTGGGCAGGAAAAGTGGGCCACTTTTTTACTTCCTGGTTGGCCTGTTTAGCTGTGATGTCATTCTGCAATGGTCATGTGATAATAAGCTTTCTTTGAACTCTTTGAGCGTGGCCTGCTGGCCTAGGTACCATTGGTTGAGGTGTTACCTACTTCTGAATCTGACAAGAGATTATGTATACTAGCCTGCCATATTCATATAATTAACATGCAATTATCCACCTGGTGATAGCAGCATTTGTCATTCCCTTTCAGTTACTGAAGATCTATAAATGAACAAATAGCCCCTTTTTTCTCATGAAGTATATGCTGTGTGGTTGTTTTTGTTTGCCTAATGGTTAATTCTTACTTCGCATTTGGGATGTACTTCATTTCATAATGTTTATATGGGTATGATTGTAAAATATTACACCTATTGGGAGTTCAGCATTTGAATTTTATGATACATAATAGTACTCAAATCATAACAAAAAGGCACAACTATGTTCTACTCGGTCTCCGTGAAGGATGAGTGGATCAGCAGAAGTATCCGTTCATTTTTAAATTGATGCAAAAGTGTCATGATGAGACATCCAGTTAGAATCATGCACAAGCTAATACTACGCCGCTGTACTGATAATACTTCTCCCGTGGGAACATGTAAACAACTGACGTATATCTTCTCTTCGCTAATAACAAAGCTTTTCTATTAAGCAAGACGCCGCAAATAGCTTTCACGGTGCTACTCTAGTACAGCCAGTTACATGATTTATAGGTACAAGCAAAAGGTGTTCCTTTTTTTCCTCCTTTCAATAGTGTTCTGCAAAAATATATACTTGTAATCTCAGTGGCTTTAGCTTTAGGATATAGGCTTTTGTCATACTTGGTAACAACTAAATTAAAGCATTTTAAGAAATATCCTGTTTGGGGAAATCGCCATATGATACATGCCATACATCAAGAAAAAACGAGCCGTTGTTCCGCCCGAACGCTATTTGTCTTGGAAAACACATACAACTAACTGATTGTATCGGCAGTACAACAGTAAGCCTCGAAACAGAGATCTGACCTTGACTCCTTTAGTCATAACTTTTCCGATTTGCTGTTGTCTTTGTGTCACTAACCGACATTTGATACCCACAAAATGCAACTTCACAAACAGATTTTGATCGAAACATTTTACAATTCCGTCTACGTAAAGTACACATGAGATACATAATCTTGCTTTAGAAAAGTCGAAGTGAAGAAAAAGGTGCGATTTCACTGAATACATGTTCACATTTGGGTTAGCCTACATATTTGTTTGCTAGTGTATCTCACAATAAATATGGCAAAACAAGCTTGATATACATTTCTGTGCTGGTTGTCCCTGGCCCGTAACGTCAAGCTGGAAGCTGTCTTCCGATATTTATCATCCAAAAGTCAACACCAGATCTCGAAAGAGATTGCAGGGAATGTCCCTGAAGATATCACCTGGAATCATCAGTTTTCGTTAATATGACTTGGGAAGCTGTTAGACAATTGAAAACAGAAGACGCGTCGAGGAGGAGGACAAAAGTGCCCCTTGAATAGCAAAGTCTGAAAGAATACAGTTGAAATGTTCTTTTAGTACTAAGGTCTATTTCATTGCTCTAAAGATTTACCTGGACTGCAGCTGCAGTAAGACACATGATTTGAAGCCGGCTGTGGTGATAATTTGTAATTTTCGGAAGAGACTTTCAACGAATGCTAGATGTGCGAAAACGCATTTATTCCATTAGAGGTGTAAATTGAACAAATTGAAAATAATTTCTGAGAGAACCTTCGACATTTTTGCCCAGCAGTCGTCACTAGCTAAGTAACAAGGTGAATTAGCACCGAGGCTATGTCCCGAGGTCATTGTAAATGCGGTAAATCTAATATTAAGGTCTAATATGGTGAGTAACAGGGTCATATCAGTGAGACTAAGAACTGAGAAATAAAGAGTAGTACCGGCAATTAGGGCTAATTAGAGCCCCAAGGGAAATGATACATATTTAAGTGTAAAGTTAAGCTTCTTATTAGATTAGCCTCATTCGGGACTTATGGGGGCAAGAGGATGTCAAATAAGACGGACTATTTTAATGCTCATCACACTTTTAATATGACGAGATAGAATCAGTAGATATCTGCCTTATGATTTATCCATATTTAGGTATTTACTGTCAAAGGAAACTGTCAGGAAATTTGATGAGACGCAATTTCAATCATCTGTAATCAATAAGCACTGAATGATCCAACTCCTGAGCTGATTGTTCTCAATATATACGGAATGTAGACGCATCCAATCATGTTTTAATGATATACATTACACTATTAAACCCAGCAATAGACTTGTACCTAGTTATGTTTTATGTGTCATTTTACACATTTTGCTCCTTTTTAAGTCAGTTGGAATAAAAGTGTTTCATTTCTATTCATGTAGGCTACCACCCTGACGTGATTCTTTGATTCTCTTACCAAGCTATTTTGATTTTGAACTCACATAAATGATCACATACTCCCCAACATTCATCGACATCTGCGTGGCTCTTCCTTCATTGTATGTATGTATGTATGTATGTATGTATGTATGTATGTATGTATGTACGTATGTATGTATGCTTGTGGGGCGTTGCACACGCGCCGAGCACCAGAAAAAAATTAGCGTTGTCAAAAAAAAAATCAAATTGTATGTCAAGTATTATTGATAAGATATCTTATGGAGGGAAAGGATATTTTGCGTTAAAAAGCATTCAGCTAATCATAGTGCGTTTAGTTTAACACCCGCTATACTCATCGTATCCAACCTAAACAGCACCGATTGGAAGGGACTTCGTGCTACATGAATTTGCCTCGCATACCATGTTTATAGACCGGTGTATATGAAGTCACAAACCCGAATATTGAAAGTACTTTTGTTTTCTCATTGTTTTACGCATCAACATCTAAAATGACAATAATCATCTGCAAATTTACAGTATATATATATTGAGCAGAGGGTGCAGCATGGGTAACTTGCCAGTGAAGGCACAAAATGGTGACCTCTTTGCTGCAAAGCAAACACTGCAAAAATTGAAGACAGACAGACAGATAGACAGACAGACAGACAGACAGACAGACAGACAGACAGACAGACAGATAGATAGATAGATAGATAGATAGATAGATAGATAGATAGATAGATAGATAGATAGATAGATAGATAGATAGATAGATAGATAGAATCATGTTCCCTGAAAATTAAAGTTAAAGCTATCGCATTTTGACTAAAAATATTTGGTTAAAAAGATGAAACATTTCATTGAACATAAAAACATGTTTGAATCCAGTACTTGCTTGAGCAATGCGTGTGCCGGAGAAAAATTTTGCCGATCCAAATTGGAATCACCTGTATGTTTTAACACCATTCATGTTACCTTCAATTAAGCGTTTTCACCTTTTTACAGCAGATTGGGTCTCAAATGTGCATAATTCAATCATGCAACCAGTGATAATTTTTTCATCAACGATATGTTTCAATTGTAACAAACAAGCCTATTATTGTAATTGTCCATCATCGAGACAATGTACCTTTTAAAACCAACCAACCAGACAAACAAACAAAAAGTATATTGGAGAAATTTTGTGCCACTTGTACCATACATAATCTATCTTATATGCGAGTAGGCCTACAACGCCTAATGTGCTTGCTAAAACGTGAGACCGAGTATGCGCCATTTAGGTTGTAGCATCGCAAATCCCCCGTGCACGACACAGCGGTCTTATCATTAGGACGCACGTTGCATTCTTCAAGGATGTGATAACAGGTATCATGACAGAAGACTTGCAGCAGAGGGGTCGAAGCACATGTCTGTGAGGTGCTGAACAATCCAAGACGAAACAACAACCCTTTTACTTGACAATTTGATTTTTGCCGTTATAGAGATTAAATATCTTCTCTAACACCTCAGAAAATGTTAATTCTGTTAAATAAAGATAAATATGAAAAAATGAGTAAAAAGCATGGACTAACTTAAATCGCGTGGCCTGTCTTATGCTCTTGGTTGCTTTTATCATAGAAGAAGAATAGGGTAAAAGGTTGAGCTTAGACACTGTGCGTCATCAAAAGGGTCCGACAAAAGAAGGGGCAAATTGTTTTTGTCAAGTTTTAAGTTCCAAATTATTATCGGCGATTCACATTTTTCATTTTGTTTTTCTATAGAATGAAAAAATGTATAACCCTGGAATAAAAGAAAAGACGGAGCTAGCAAACTTTCAGACCCAGTTCTACCAAACCTGAGGCAAGTTTGTTTGTGTGTTTGAATGTTTTTTTTTCGGAGAAAAACACATTCTTTAAAAATATATATATATTTTTTTTTGGGGGGGGGGGGAGGGAGCAGCGGTGTGTTTATCAATTCATATTCCAAGTCCTTGTTCTCTACCTTTCCTTAGACAGTTATTTTAACAGTCAGGCCTACAAGATAAGGGACTTGGCTACAAAGCACCCGTGCACGTTGCCTGGGAAATGACAAATGCATGCCCATATGATTTTAGGATGCTATACGTAATTCTGAGTTATGAATGATTAAAGCAAATGTGTGCGTTCTGTACCTCCTGTTTATATACATCCAGCTTGGATATTCTAGAGGGAGAGCGCGTAGGGGCCATCTTTATAAATAGAATTACTTGAACCCACGCTTATAGTCACATCTTTGCACAGGGGCATTTCTGTCTGCGGGGGCAACATGTCTGGGGATTCGTCATTGTGGTGGTGTTTTCTTGTTACAGTAAGCCAATCTGCTACCCATAAATGATAAGAAATGACATAGTTCGCCAAAGAGTAAACTGCAAGGTGTAGGGCCAAAAGCTATTGCTGTAACGGACTGGATTACTTGAAAAGTTAAAATAACAAATTTATTCAGATGATCTGTCTCCCCATACCCAACTAATGAACTTATGAATAACATCAGTAAAATAATCTCCAACTTTTCTGTGTCCCCAGCATCTTTTGCTGTTCCCGCCAAATTGACAACTGTTCCTTACGACCACCGATGTGCGAATTTGTTCAGACTGAGATTGTTATCTTTTTGCAATAATTAACCCCGCACAACCGAACAGTTCAGCCATTGCTTGTGCAAATATATATGTATGTACGCATGTTTGATTTTAAGTATCAAATAATTGGATACTTAATTAATGTTGTAAATAAAATGAATTGTATATATATATATATATATATATATATATATATATATATATATATATATATATATATATATGTGTGTGTGTGTGTGTGTGTGTGTGTGTGTGTGTGTGTGTCCGTGTGCGAGCGTGTATGGTATGTAAAGACCACAATTTAGAGTCCCATCATCTCATATCCTTAATTAAGATATATACCTTACAATGGTCACGTATTTTATCCCCTACAGGGCTCTTTATTACGAGATTCCATTGTACTGGTATGATGCAATGACCAATGATTTGCATTATATGATAAAAACAATGCTCGTCTTGTCTTATGATACGTTGTTCTGGTCCCACCACACGGTATAATCAGGTTTAGGTCTGCTGGTAAGGACATACCTCAAGAGGGTGGGAAATCTTAACGCATGTCATGGACCTCAGCCGTGAAAACCTTCCTTTCTGATTCTTCTAACTCAAAGCAGAGATGTCACGTACAGCTCCTGCAGCAGAGCCCTATCTTACCCTCTGCCCAGGAAGGTTTCTTTGCAGAGATCTTGTGTTTGGTGTTTGACATCTGGGTCATAACATTTACGTACATTTTGAATTACAAGAAAAGATCAGTGAAAGAAACTGATCATCACCAATATATTATGAACAGAAAGGGTAAAGAGGCTTGCCTTATGTCCATTACATTTTCGGTGGCAGCCGTGGGATATACTAAAAGATGAAAATACCTTTTTTAAAAATTAAAATACCGTTAAATGTGCCAAGTGCCTATCAGTATTTCCTGTGATATGAACTCTGAAGAGCATACCACCATGAATGACATGGGAATTCGATTGTGGAAACATACAATCTTAGTTGATAAAGAACAGAATATTTCTCACTAAGGGACATACGGCAGTCTTTTGTACAGGCTAACATGGCTGCTAACAGTTAGAATGTGTGCATTCCTCTTTCATTGGGGGTTTTAGGCCAGTGTGTGTGTGGGGGGGGGGGTGCACTGCTGGAAGAGAGGAGTCAAATATTCCTTTCCCCATAGCCAGTCTTCATTTGGAGTTGACATCACAGATCCACATTTGGGTAGAGGAAGTTTGTAATTGCAGGCCGACAGCTCTACTTCTACATTTACCATGTTTTCACTTAACACAGGTGATGGGAGACAAATTTAAGGCAATGACCCCTGTCCTCTGATGACATCGGCTGAAGGCAGAAATAGGAAAACTTTGTCTGCAGCAGAAACCTAGTCCGCTGTGCCTCTGTTACAAGGTGGAGAAAAAAATCAAGTCCAGTACTTCACTTTGATTGCAGCGGTGAACTTCACTTTGATTGCAGCGGCTGCCAGGTGAGTTTGTCCATGCCTTACCTTTCAGCTTGGGTGGGTGCAAATAAAGCAGATGGCACTTTGGACTTTTCTGTTGCAAGTTGGCTAGTCTGTTTGCCTGATGTCGGCCAAGGGCCACTTCTTTGTTTTGACCAGAAACGTTCCTCAGGCTATCATGTCATTTCTCATAAAATCCTAGATTCTTCTAAAAGAACAAACTTCATAAATTTTTTCGCAAACTATGATATAGACTAAGCAGGTCAGGGGATAACAAATGGTGATGTTGTATCTGCTAATACCCCCCCCCCCCCCGTCCAAATATTTTCTTGTGCTCCAAAAATTGTGTCTCGTTTTCACAGCCCAGATTCTTTTTGATACTCTCTGTGAGACAAACTTAAATGATCCTAGTTTATTTTTGTTTTCTCTTTGAATGTTGCAAGAAAATGAATTGATTGTTATTCAGGACTGATTTCCTGGCCCGCAGACTTGCAAAACCCATTACAATTTGATTTTCGCTGACCACAATTGACTCCTTTCACAGAACCAGCAAAGCATAGACTTTTCTCACCTCCATCAGACTGCAGAGGGCATTGCGGGGGTGAACACTTGTGGGCATAGGGTTATGCATGTTAAATGTACCAATCTTTAAAGTAAATTTGAGATCAATTATAGAAACATTAACATAAATTGTAAAACTTTTTGATTAGTGTGCCTGTCAACATCAGTAATGTACCAGGAATTTTTAATTTGAAGATGTTAGAAACTTTTTACAGGCAAAATTATTGAGACCCTTATACAGTAGTCCGTATCTGTGTACTGACCACCCACACTTGCATAGGTGTCAGTTGGTTTCTGAAACCTGTGGGGCTAATCACCAGAGTAGTTTGTGAAACCTTTAAACTGAATACATTTTGGCAGTCTGTGCTCATGATTCCACAGCATATGGCTCTGTGGGATATTACTATTCATACAAGTGTGGTGTTTAAAGGGCAAAACACCATTGTTTCAGTTATGGCAGACACGTCACTGATTAGGCAAGCTTTACTGCCCTAAAGTAGTCTTAACCTATTGTTATAAGTTCAAAATTTTATGAAAGGTTTCATGAATAGTTAAAAAGCCATTTTCTTGCCATACTTAAACTTGTACGGCCGAGATATTCAAGTTATTTTACCATGTAAACCTTGCTCTGTGGAAAGTTCCTATGTTAAAACTATCCAAGCAAGTAGTCTTACCCCAGCAAAGGGGCTTTCTGTAGGCATTGGAGGTGAGAAAGTCACTGGGCACATTGAGTCAATTACCTGCCTAGTTATTGACATCTATGCACTGAGTACATTTTGACATTGAGGAATGTCTGCTCACTACCATGCAGCAGCATAGTCAACAGTGGCTACTCACCAGTCATTTATGTATGTGCACACTGTGAAAAGATCAACTCAGAACAAGGTACTTGCTAGCATTTCACTGAGGAAATGCAGTTTGTTTTCCCAAAATTGCCCTCATATACTGTAATAACTTTCCCTTTTCTCATTGTTGTGTAAACATTGTGGCAGCTGAGTTGCCACACTCTTTTCATATGCACAGCTATCTGAACATGTATTCATATTTTCCCATCACCCGGGGTTTGTTCCTGGATAGGTGCCCATGTTAAAAATATACAATCAAGCAGGCTTGCCCCCCAAAGGGGATTCTCTTGTGAATGGAGGCAAGAAAGCAGTTGTGCACAGTGGCTCCACTTGTGGGGGAAAGTCCTGAATTCAATTGGAGTGTTCTGCCGATGTTTAACAATGATTTTTAGGCTGCAAGATGTACACATGCACGTTATACGAACACGTTAGATACTTGTGTAAATCATGGCTTAATTGCTTTACAATAATATGCAGAGTAAGACACGCAGCTCGTTGTTACAAGGAGTTAATCAGCTGTGTTGACAGAGTGAACTGACCCATTTACTGAACTGCTGGTTCCAATTTAGCTCCAAAAGACATATAGTGGGCTGAATTGCATGCTTCGCCCATTGCTGTGTCACAGAGATCAGTGAGTGACACCGCTACCATGAATTCATGATGCTGTACTATCACGCGGAATTCTTAAACCTCAATTATATGCGACAAAGTTGACAAAGCTACTTTACAACGTGACATATTAAGTATGGAAATTGTTTGCAAAAGAACATTTCTAAGTGAATTTATGTAAGTTTGAACATTTGTCAATATATACAATTATACATGGTATCCACACTTTTGATATCTACACTTCCCTGTCATTCAAGTAAGACTCAGAAAAGCTTCACCATTATGTGACAAATCAAATTTGTTGAACCGTATTTCGTCCTCTTTCTTAGTTTGAAGCGACGCTCAATGAAGAAGTCATGTTCAAGTAAGGTTAATGAACGCATATAAATGGATATGGAATTTTACAAAGTTCAAGTCCTTAGTTTCATCCCTATTGTTTTGAGAAGATGAAATTGCTTATGGTGCACACCCTTTCCAATCATCGTGCTAAAGCTTGGCAAACGTATAAAGTCAAACCTTGATTATAAGATTTGATTAGAACTAATTTAAGTAAGTATGCTCCTTTTCATCCATTAACTGAAGGGTATGATCATTACCACCACAGCCTGTCTATCACTTGGCACCTATCAAATTCTTGGACAAAAGCTGTTGGCCACATAAATCTTACAGGTGCCAAACATTTTGGTGTTTCCGTAGCCTATTGACGGTCAAATGGCATTATTGACATAAAAGGTTTATTTGCAATGATTACCAGAGTGGCTATGTTTCACTTTTTAAAAAGCAAACCTCCTAACTTTGAAACTTTTAAGACTAAGATAGATTGCCATAGAAGTTTTTAAAGCCCTTCATCGACTAAGCCCAGCATAGATATGCAATTTTTAAAATTTATTTTCTCATTGATACCATCTATTGTTCAAAAAAAAAAAAATTCAAGCACACGGAAGGACCACCACCAGAGGCTTACATTCTTCCACACATATGGGGACCAAGGTCTGAAATATCCTACCCAATGAGTTGTGAACTTTTGCAATTTTTTTCTATTTCAAAATTGGAACAAAATCTTGGAAGAGCCTTGCTTGCAAATGTAATTTTTGCAGGTGTGGACTTGTAATATGGACCATTGATTGTTTGAGTGTTTAAATTTTATTGTCTTGTCTGTTTTAATATGTACTATGTCATAGTCTTCATTCAGGACTATATAAACTATTATTATGAGTTCTTAGCTGTATTGTTTATTGAACAGTAACCTTTCTCTGCTGTTTCACATTGTGGGGTCGAATTTTTTTTTAATTTACACTATGGTGACTTGTACTTTTTGCAAGTGTGTGCATCTTCTCACTGATTTGCTTTTATACGTGCACCTATTACATATATATATATATATATATATATATATATATATATATATATATATATATATATATATATATATAATACGCGAAATCTCTGGTCCAGTAAAGTGTCAAACATATATGTATATATATATATATATATATATATATATATATATATATATATATATATATATATATATATATATATATATATATATATATATAATACGCGCAGTATCTAGTCCAGTAAAGTGCCAAGTAAAAGTAAGCATAGGTCCGGCACTCAGTTGTTGAGATGATATGATTCCAAATACAGCCTTCCATTTTTTATTGAGAACCAGAGCAATTAGTTCATAAAATCCGCAAGGATTGCAGATTGGCACTTGAACGATATGTTATATACTCCCACAAAAAGTCGCTTATAGGCTTGCAGGCAGTCGGGACTGATGGGTGCTGGCAGGGGTGGAGGTAATAAAAGAGGCTTCGGAAATAGTATAATGCATGGGGATGAAAAATACTCTTCAGGTCTTTGTTACTGTAAATTGTTTTAATTTCGCTGTATTCTTATTGTCGCTTATTTCGCTGATGGCACAAAACCGTGACAATAAAAACACAGTGAAATAGTATTTTAACATTGTTCGAACAGGAATTATGTCAGAAGTGTGAAATCAAAACTACAGTGACATGTCAAAAATACAAAAACCGTGAAAATTCATACACGCGGAAATAAAGCAATTTACAGTATATTGATAAAGTTCACATTTTTAACACAAATGCTTCAGAATGTCAATAATTACCCCCTGTATGTGGGTTTATTGTCAAATAAATATCTTCGTTTGTCAATTGTTATGTGCCTGCTTAACATAACTCCTGTTAAATTCAGTGGAAGATATCTTGCCGGCTCACACATCGCCTAGGAGATGCACATGCGTGGATAGATATTTCCATACCTCCCCCTTTTGAAAGGCCTAAATATGCCACGCCGTGCGCGAGGCTAGTACAACTGTATTTGAAACATAAAAAGTACATATGGCGTTCATAAGCTGGTCATAGTCCCTTGGGACGGAAAATAAAGCTTCGCTGACAAAGATGCAATGTGCAGAGGATAAACGCTTAGGTAATATAATCATACGACTGATGAAGGCCAAAATATGGAGGCTAACCCTTAGTACCAGCAGCGTTACACAGGATGTATATTGTATGTAACCTAGAACTAATGTTCGACTTCACTTGGTTCCCCTCATCATATATATATATATATACATATATATATATATATATATATATATATATATATATATATATATATATATATATATATATTTATATATATATATATAACACGGACTTAACTGGTTATGTTTGCATAGGTGTCAAGCCCCAAAGCTCTATAACCAGGAGACATACAAAAAGTACATAAAAACAAAGAAGTAGCCAATTTTTCTGAACTGCTGTCATTTAATCAATTTTGAATTGTCCAAAATGGGAGGCGCCCGGTGGGAACGGTTGACAGCAATGTATTTGCAAGGTGCCTGAGTGGAGGGTTCTCCCCGACTTGTGTTGCGTTGACACTCAGCCATTATGCTGCTCAAGAGTGGTGGAGGAATTTTCTGGTTTTCGTTATCTTCTTTCTTGTCGTTTTTCTTTTTCTTCTTCTTTTTTTTAAAATCATTTTTTAACAAAGAGGGCGTAGTCAACGCCTTCGGTCCTGTTTTACCTTAAGCTATTCCGACTTAAATTACCTTGTAGCGTCCATGCGTAAATTGTCGTCTGCTTTCAATGAGTTTTATTTCCCCATTAATAAAAAAAAAAAAAAAAAAAAAAAAAAAAAAAAAAAAAACATTTCTGATGAAAATTGTAGATGAGACCTATCACGATAACATGCTCCAAGTAAAACGCATTGCGCCCACACCACCCCAAAGTAATGCTGCTGACCCAACCTTTCCTTACACGGAATAGGGTTAACTTGATAAGAATCGTTGAGTGGCGGGTTTAACCCTGTCGGTGCCAAGCTTTGACTTTAAGTCAACAGCTTTTATCGGTGCGCTTTGGACGTAATGCACCCAAAGCTCGCCCAGGAAAAAAACTCTGGACCAAGGCCATTTTCATGATCTCTCTTGGTCTGTGGGACTATGGGTATGATGGTATATGATTGAGGGGTCGGGTTATAAACAAAATTGACCCTCGTATTGTTATGTCAATTTAGCCCATGTTAACTTTTTGTCTAAATTGGCAGTGGGGGAGTTAACTGGCAGCTGGTAATCCATTTCGCACATGAGTTGCTTTCGTTGTCCAAAATGAACAAATGTCTTTTTCAACAGTGGAAAACATAATCGAATGATTTGTATCACATACGCATCGTAGTTAAGCACAGACAGAAATGTCCAGCTCAACATCATGTCGTTAGTGCTGTCCATATACACTGAAAGGGCCCAACGCATTCAACTCAGAGCTACTTCACGGAGCTTGCTGCAGCTTGTACGATCGAGATTCATACTGGAGCAAATTACCAACACAACTCAATGTGTCTAAGTTTGGGTTGGTAGTGCCCAGATTATATCGATGACATTGAGTTTTATTTCATAGGTGTCCTGCTTGAATTCACTTTTATGAACCGTACATTTATTGATTTTGTAACTTTACCACTTGAATGGGTCCCTTATATTGAGCTGTCACGCGATTCAAAGCAATCATATCGTTAAGATGAGACATACAAAACCTGATACATTATAACACAAGACGTGTTGTTTCACACTTTCAGCACCACATTTTGGACCTAGTCAACAGCTCTCCTAACGCGGGCCGAGGAAAGACGTGCGCGGTTGTAGTCTGTATAATTTTGGGCGTGCTGGCACCTGAATGACACACCGTTTTCCAAGAAACATGAATGTGGCACCCTTATTTAGTTATTACAATTCAGAGCAGTTCGTGTCAAACTCTTCGAATTTAGTCGCAGTTGGAAATGAAAGAGTCAGTCTGTTCAAATACTACTATCAGCAAAATTTAAACCGAAAATACACCGTGCAATTTAACGCGGGAAAACACTTTGCATCGCGCGTTGATTTCAAGTACCTATGGGAAACTGACTCAAACTGACTCTTCGGCTTCCATTATTTTGCAACTTTTGAAGAAGGGAGTACCTTTACATTTCTCTTGGGATGCTGTGTGCCTAACTCGTAACGGTGATTATTAAAGATTTACATAAATTGAATTCTTTACATTCTATACTGCTAACAAACACTGCCCTGTTACACAAATTTTCATCGAGAAGGCAATGTGGAGAAGTGATTGATCAATTGTGACGGATAGGATTCAAAATTAATTTGATTCATTTAACTAATTAATTACAAAAGCACGATTTAATTGTGACTGTTTTGTCAAACTATCTGAGTTGGAATTCACACAACAAAAATCTTTCTTTTTAAATCAAAGTTTCTATAAGAAAGGACACAGAAAATTCATTGCACTCACAACGGGACATGTATGATTGATGGAGTGCCGTACAGCGAGTGCCAATAATTTCATGTCATTTTAGCGCGATCGTGGACATGTAAACATATACTTTCATTACGGACTATGAAATCTTTATGCAATAACTAATTGGTATGATTCGACACGAGAGAGTAGGTACTGTCAGAATTCATCAGAATCTCTCTGTTATGAGTCGTATCCAAAATCTGCTTTCCCCCGTCTCAATGTGGCTCTGGATGTTAAGGCCTCGACCTCTACCTCATCCATCTAGCTTCATTCCTTGTGCCCCAAGGCCGACGGGAATTTAACTAGTCCCTGCACGGGGACTGTCAAACAGCCCTTCTTCCCGCGCGCGGGAAACCAAGGGCATGGGCATAGGCGATCACATTTCCTGCAGATAAATTCGCTTTGCTTGTGTCCATTTTAAGTCATGATTGGCATAGGAAATTGACAATTTGTGTTTAATTCATTGCTAAGCATCGGGCAATGATGTGTCCCGCTGCGGCGATTGTCTTCTAATTAAGGTGTCATATAACGCAGGAGACTATACACCCCACAGTAACTTTCTTCTTTGGTGTTGTCCTAGCGAAATGAAGCCGTCATCTCGTCAAAATCCCCATACGAGGCTCCAATCCATTACATTTTGTATACACAGCCTAAATTGCCTCTAATTTATTTCTTTTGGCTAATTCTGTTTCGGTTCATACCCAATATAGAGGTCGATTTAGAAATTAAACCGGTTGTGAGGCCACATTATAGAAAGAGCAATGAAAATTCGATAGCGATCCTCGACTAGATTGTCTCAATTATATCTCTATTATGAAGCTAAACACAAAAACATCACACTCCGCAAAGTTTAACTTGTCAATCGTCAAATTTCCTTAGAATGAATTACCGTCTTCTTAATATGACACAACAAATATTCATTACCATGGTTATTCAATTAAGAACCTTCTTTGCAAGTGGAATTAGGATGATTCCTGTTGTGAGTTCGCACAGAAACAATAAAGCCCAGTGCCGATTTCTGTTTCCCGTGCCTCGTCTCCTGATTTTGACTTTTCCAGCCGCCATCCAATTGGGCTGATGGTCGGCCTGGCACACGTGGGCTCTGATCAACAGTCACTCAGAAATATTGGTTTAATCAATTCTACATTTCTGCATGTCCACTTTGACATTAGGGCACTTGAAGACAGGAGGAAATTTTTTTTTAAATATGTGGATTTTGGTGAAATCTAATTCAGAAAAAGAAGTAAAAGACCATGGGTATGGCGGTGCTGACAAGGGAACTGGAACTACAGGTTCTGAACGCGATGAAAAGTTTGGTGGATATACTTTAAGTAAGTAATACACCCGAAAAGAAAGCATATGTCTCATGTATTTCCAGAAAGGAAGACAAAGTCTTTATTCCATACTGAACACAAATCTGGTTAAAATTTAGTTTAGGCACATTTTCAGCGATCGGTATGAATCGGGATATTAACTTTGGTCACAAAGTATAAAACCCAGGACCATATGGGCGCCAACATTTTAACGCTACAACTAAAAGGCAACATGCAGTAGTTTTAATATTTCCATTAAATTGTCCTTTTAACTTATTTTGAAGTTTTCTGGATTAACTAAGACTATATAACTGGTGTCAAAAGTGACATATAATGACGTAGTCTTTAGCTTCCCATAGCCACCACGTATGTTAAAGGTCAGCGTGAATAACAAGCACAAGGCAGAACACTTTACTCATTTTTAGCGGCAAACTTCCGTGATATCTGTCCAGAATGCTTGGACTTAACAAATCGACGTGCTTGTGCAAGTTTCAAACAGTTGGAAGTAAATGGTCGGTGAAGGCGTCATGCATCAGGGATCTAGCATCGATGTTTGGGCGTGCAACTTTCTCTGATTGAAATCCACGAAAAGCGTTTGATATTTTAAATGTTGTCTGCATTAAAAAAAAAATGATAATAATAACGATATGCCATCAGCTAACATTTTTGAGCACGTTGTTGACTCGGTCTCCCGAGGGTCAACTCCTTCAGTATCAACTGCGACTAAAGCTGAACTACTTTAGACGAACTGCTCTGAATTATTAAAAACGATGCCAGATTCATATTATTTGTGAAAAGACGTTTCATTCAAGTACCAGCATCCGCATAGTTCCACGGATAAAATGGTCCGTGTTAAGAGGTTTCCTCGGCGCGCTTTGGGTGCCATGAGCCTAAAGTGCGCCGAGGAAAGTGTTGATTTAGTGCAAAAGTAGGCGCTGAAAGATTTAAAGTATCCTAATTATCTTAAAACTTTGGACACGTCAAAAACACTTTTCCCCTGTATCTTATTCCTGTGGCAAATGTTATGGCTGTAATTTTTCTTATCTTGTTATAGTTATGGGAATTATGTTTGCACATTCGTAGGCCCTTATCAAAATATATGCCAGTTGGGTAACAATTTTAACTTCCCGGCTAATATTACTTTTAAATTAATGTGGCATTGATGTATTTTCGAATCGGTACTCGATGGACCGTAAAAATATGTCCAGAAAAGCAGATAAAAATAATCTCTTCTATGTCATAAAATTAAATTACATTTGTTTTCTTGTTTCTTGTGAAAGAAATTATGATGATATGGCAGGAAGGTGCATGTATAGACCAGTCAGTCAGTGGTCTGTTCAGTTTTGGCCGAGTGAAGCTGTTAACAGGGCCATTCTTACGGGCTGCGCTGTCCTATTGTAACTGTAGGCATGCTGATACTTGAATTAAATGTCTGTTCACAAAAAAGTATGAATCTGGTATCCAGATGTCAATTCAGAGCATACCGAGTTGAGTCACTATTGGCAATGAAAGAGTTAATAAATTTTCCGCTAGTCCTATCCACCACTGCTGATGCAGTGTAAAGTCATTGCTCAGACTAGAGGTGCGTACACACCAGCAACACCATAATGATTATAAAGTTCGTGGTACCCTACTCAATCATTCTTTAGTAAAGTGAGCTGCTAATCAATTGATTGATCACACGTTACTCGTGTTATTGCATTTGCATCATTTTCTGATGAATAGTTGACAAGAGAGAACACTATTTTAAACGATAATTTCTTTCCCTCATTTTTGCTTCGTTATTGTTATAATCACTCCAGTTTTTACTGTTGGATTCTATATAGTGGCACCCAATATGTTGCGAAACATATATCGAAGTACAAATGTTATGATCGTCAGGGGGCAACTTTTAGAAGCATGCATTCCCCCGCAGACAGTGGGTCGGTGGTTTGCAGAATCATGCAGGGAAAAATATCATTGGTGACTTTCCGCACATAAATACCAGAGAAAGTTATCTTTTCAGATCGGTCAAGTGGCAAGCTTTACAAGAGACAATTGAATTCTATGATACACATTAATATCCAACAGGTTAAGTTTATTTTGGCAATTATTATTTATAATACATGCAGCGCAAATTCTTGTGGCGTGTGAGTTTCCATTGTTAATCGAAATTTGTTATTACAGAAACCGTTTGCTTTCAACGGTACTAGTGTTTAAATGTTTTCTAAAAGAGCTGACGACGTTTTACCTAATAAAACTCTGTACAAAAGACGTTATTTTGAGTGGGCTTACCTGAATCTTGCTTCGGTCATTTGCTATTGCCGGAAATATTAGATTATTAATGGTATACGGGCTTTCAGATTGTAAGGCTCTATGGGTTTGATGTAAAGATTTAGTATTTATACCTAATTGCACCAGCTTTTTGGATCTGCTCTGGAGGCAAAAATTCAAGGGGTTTTGCTTTGTTATCTTATAGACATATTTATCGACCTTAAATTGAATCTGAATGATTTGGCAGTTTTTTTAAGCTAGTCTGTAGGCGCTTTAGGATGACTTTATTTCAAACGTCCACATATACAAATTTTTCACACTGTAACACTGCAAAACCCATACCTGAAACTTCCTTCAATCTCAGTATCGTTGATGTGTATCTCTTACCATTCTTCTTTTGCATCATCATAAAGTTATAACCATGTTAGAAGAGTGTCGCTTACAATGACATAATCAATGGCACATGGGAACAGTTTCCAAACTTTTATCCCGTAATCACTAAACTGATATCATACCGCCCATACCAGAACTGTTTCCTGTTAGATTGAATGGATTTTTCTTCTTTTTTTTGGGGGGGGGGGGCTATGAATTTTAATTAACACAATCTCTTCAAATATTTAAAACCAAGATTATGAGATAATGTGAATATCTAAGTCTTACATACTTCTTTTACAGTCATAGCGTAGATATATGACCATAAAATTGTTATTTTAGTTTGTAAAAATTGCGCTTTATCACAGAGGGAAAGGACAATGCAAAATTATGGGCTAAATGCTAATTACTAAAGGTACAGAAAAAAAGCGCATCATTAAGCCAGTAATTGTGAGAACTGGTATGTGCAGTGTATAATCCTGTTAATGCAGTTTTGAATTAAAAGGAAGCAATAAAACTATTTTGTGGAGAAAGATGTTACTTCATCAACATGACTGGACCCCTGAACAACTGAAAGGACAGTGAACAAACAATTACACACACACACACAAAGCATATCTTGTGTTGACGGTAATACACGCAAGATGAAATGGTTGCTGAGCAATAATGCATTTAGTAACGTTGCCTACTTTAAGGGCTGTAATTAATATTTAACATTTACGTTTTGCTAATTCTTATCTGTGTCAAGCTGAGACCACGTAAATTCTACTACGGGCACGCTGCCTTGATGAAATGTGTCGACTTAATGCCCAAGTGCACAGGTCAATTTCCTGAAGGACCCATTTTATTCAAAATACTGTATATTCTGTAAATTGCTTTAATTTCGCTTTAATCTTATTGTCGCTTATTTCGATCGCTGATGGTATAAAACACTGAAAATAAAAATACAGTGAGACAGTATTTCAACATTGATTGAATATGAATTATGTCCTAAACAGTGAAATCAAAACCCCGGTGATATGTCAAAAATAAAAATCCCTAAAAATTTATACATGCGAAATCAAAGCAATTTGCAGCATTGTACATGACGCTTGGTGCCAGTCAAAAGCATCAGGAACGATTTCTTAAGCTGAACTGTTTCCATAGAATATTATTTTGACCAATGTTGCTTCTGTTGACACATATCTATTAAATAAGTAAAAGTTGACTATTTAAGACAGCTGTAGCTTTAAAACAAACGAGCACAATTACTAGTCCCATCATTATATTCGGTCTGACATTTTTTAAAGTTGTGCGCATTTAACTTCTAAAAAACCTTCTGCTGTTTTTTTTTGTTTGTTTGTTTGTTTTTTTTTTTGTAAAAAGTTTGTAAAACAAAACTGAGCGGGGGTGGGTGGAGGGTATATAATCAGAGAATCCCTGGTCTCTCTCAAAGTTAATGATATGATGCAATGCAATGTATTATAATCATATTCTCACTTAATTCCGTGAGGCTTTAATATGATGGCCATTCCTCAGTAGAATGCTTGACTGGCGACGACTGTAATTGTACAATCGAAGAAAAATAATAAAAAGTATAATTTGCAATTTCCTTTACCCGGGGACAAAAAATATGGCTCCTGGGTCTACAATTCTGTATTAATGTCTTCCACAAGAAACTCTTCTGTGAAAAGCCAGAATTGTTTGTCTCTGTGGACCTTGTCGCTCATTGTGCCTCGTTGTTCATTTAGGATAGGAAATATGCAGCATATTGAGTGCAATATTAGCGTTCGTGTCAGGTCATTAATGAACTACACGAGGCCGTTGAAAGTGCCGTCCCTCATCCGTGAACACCTTTAAGTAATCGGGTCCATTGAGTTAATTACCCTTAATCATCATTATTACTCAGCCAGTAACTTGATCTTCATGCTTTGTTATATCTATCTTGGCTGCACTATGCATTTCGTGTGAAGAGAAAACTTGTTTGAGCGCCAGTTGCCTGCGGTCCTAGTTAGCACGCTCCACCACACATACTCTTCCCTGCATGTGATCACCCTCATGTTCTACAGTGTAACGTCTCCCTGAGGTTTCCCAAGATACTCTTTTTTCCCTTTTTTTCTCCGTAAGAAATCGCCATCATGTTGATACAAAAGTTGACAAATGGTCCCGGAAAAAAACGCAACATACAACTTTTTGTCCCTGCATCCTTTTAGAATCTATAATTTCGGTGACGCGACAGTGGCGCCGTCAAAATATGAGCATAGACGGACGTTGACTGAGAGACCCGTCGACTAACTTTACAACGTCTTTACATGTCGGCACCATAAAATTGCATATAATTGTGGTTGGCGGGACACTCTGTACACGAGGGTTTAAGACTTCTCATCTGCAACTCCTGTCCACAAAATACAAAGATTTGTATTTTATAATATCTAATTAGTCCAATTGGAGGATTGTAACACTCGCAATGTATCTCGCTGAAATGTAAGGATGGCTAGTTACTTTGTACTTAAAAGATAATGATCATTTTTCATTTCAGCGAGTCCTTTCAATGCTTTTATTATACGACCAAATCTGCCCAGGGCTATGCTATTCTTTGATTACAAATACCTGCCTTTCTCCCTTAATAAACTCCAGTCTTTGCGCTAACACATGCCCTCTTCTAATCCCCCGACAAAGTGTTGAGTCTCACATACACTGTCCCATGTATCTGGTTTTCCTTCTTACGATGCTAAAATTTAAGCATTTGTCATGGATGAAATGGCCAATCAGATGCTAGCCTGGAATAAGCACCAAACCTCCAATCATATACGTCATTTGTGGGATCTTGTGTGCTCGCCTCAGTCCTCATCCTCTATTCGCTGAGGCTTGCCCGTTCCCCGAGCAATGTGCCTTGACAGTTTAAATGTTTTAATGTTTGGTTAAGTAATTAGTATGTCGGTAAATCAAGCTGATTAAATTAATTACCAATTGGTGTCAATCATTGATCATAATATGGATGTGTTTGGAGAGTGGCGGTATTATTCAATGGTATTAAAGGATGTAATTTCATTAGGTGGCAACTCGCAGCTGTAAGGATTCTGGGCGAAGCTTCACAAATATAAAAGCCTGAAAGCTCATGTTGGCAGGTTAGAGTATCAACATTACGGCGACTGTAGCACACTACAATAGGTTCAAGTCCCTATTACAGCTTCTTCGTGCCCAGTCACACTCTCAAAGACGGTGAAGAACTCCACTTTACGCCGTCAGCCGACGCACAAGGTCAAGCGTAGCGGCGTTTAAAGCGACTGACACTGCCAGTCACAAACAGTTTCACAGTATGGAAGGACTTACAGAGTTCGTGTCCAAGTCCTTCGACGCTTCAAAAGCTGAAGCAGCCACTACAGAAGGTGACAGGCCGCATAGAGAAACCTCTCCGATTATTCACGTGGAAACAGACTCAGTCTGTTCGCCACCCCCGGCTGAGATTTCAAGAACTTCGGAGGACGATAAGACAAACTGTGTGACACAGTCACCCGAGAGTACTATAAAACACATACCACATGAAAAGAAAAGACCCTGCTCTCCAGGTAAGCACACTTTTTCTCTTTCGGGACAACCCCCATACGTGTTGAAACAGTAGAAGGTGTTCGGTAGTCTTTGATCAAACCTTAGATTTTTGCATTATGCCATAGGGGCAAAATGCTCATTGCAGTTTTTCTGACTTTGAATTTTTGCTTATGGTCCTTTCACCCTCGGCTTTCACCCCATGTTGTTCCCAATGTTTAAATATACCGTAGCTGCTGCGTTCAAGTAAGAGGGGAGGGACCTGATACAATTTGTGGCTCTTGTTAAGTGTTGTTGATGCCATCTTAACGTATTAAAACAAAATAAAAGATAAGAGGTCCCAAATACAATTTAATCATCATATTTCTAAATTTCCTACCTTAAAAAAACACCATTTGAGAAGTTATCACATGTACCTGCCCTCTTAAACACAAATACATGTAGCAAATTCAAAACATGGCTCTAGCTATCAGAAATAAAACAATTATACGGTATACAAGAAGCATCTATTGGCTTTCTCATATCCGTGTGTGGAATAATCTTGGTACTTAAAAACAATGTGGTGTTGAGGTACGGTAGTTTCAGGCTGAACGCACAATTTAAAACTGCAAAATGAAATGAACGTCCGTAATATATCTGCAATATTTTAAAGGATGTATGCGGATGTACGCATACAATGTAGAGCTTTTCAGCAGTTAAGGTATCCATCGGCCTTTCAATGCCGCTAGTGGTGAAGTCACACAGGCCATATTAAAGTTGTTGAATAATTGATACATTGCGTAGTGGCCATACTTCTCAGGGTAAAAGCAAGAGGCGACTCGTTACCGCACAAGACGGTATAAACACGCATATCCTACTATTATGTCTATCCGCCTATTACTCATGGCAATGGAAATGAGCAATCACGGTTTCTTCCTTTCATAAATGACACGACAACGGACCTGCACATCGTGAAAGTAAATACCGTCTGCAATGAATTGTCCTTCCCTGTATGCACAAGATGAAGAAGGCATGTTTAGAGGACACAGCCGTCCAGAGAAGCTACAAGCAGCAAAATATGCATATTCGGTGTATGTTTTGAGTGGAGAAGCCACGATATTGTCGGGTCAGTTACTGTGAGCATAACCTCTGTTGAAGGCCATTGATCTTTTCACACTCCGAGCCGTCAGACAGCGATGAGTCCGCAAATCTATCACCATGCAACCGAGGTGTCCTGTTAGGCACTTCATTTGATAGGGTTATGGGATGAAATGATACCGTATTCTCAATTTAATATGGCCCATTAATCGTTGACCAGCTACCAATATTTTCTTTATGTGGTTAAAAGCATTTCTGGGTTTGAGTCGTTACAGAGTGAAACACAAATGGACGGACTGACAGCTCTCGTATATTGTGTTCACATAATATGTTCTCTTGAATTTTGTTGGAATAGACAGAATCACTTTGTATGTCCGGAAGAAATATAACACGAGAAATCGGGAGCGAACAGCGTGCATACACTTCACTTAATCCGGAGGATGAACACATGAGGAATCTGATTTATCAGTGAACCCCGGCAGAACCATTTTGCTCATTTATTAGAAACTTCTCCCATAGAGTGCATTCATACCGCAACCCGAGTTTGTAGCTGTGAAAGACCATTTCCAAATATGTCACCTGTACTAATGCTGACAGTCTTGGGATATTTCTAACACACAAACACACACACACACACACACACACACACACACACACACACACACACACACACACATATATATATATATGTATATATATATGTATATATATATATATATAAATATATATATATTTATTTATGTATGTATGTATGTATATATATATATATATATATATATATATATAAATAGATACAAATATATATATAAACGCGTTTGTAATTGCGCCTATTTGCAGCGGATGTGATACTTGCCCTTTGCGACACTTTTACACCGTCCACAACTTGTCGTGCTATACATATTAGCGTTGCTACTTCCAGTCCCACCAACTCAGATAGTTTTCATAGCTCGCAACTATTAGGAGTACACACCTTCGATCCAGCTGTTTACTTCCCCTCACCGTGCAGTCAATAATAATAATAATAATAATAATAATAATAATAATAATAATAATAATAATAATAATAATAATAATAATAATAATGATGATAATATATATATATATATATATATATATATATATATATATATATATATATATATTGCTGCCAAAGCCGGCATATATTGTCAGGTACATAATATACAAAATGCTTAACATTTCATTAATATATATATATATATATATATATATATATATATATATATATATATATATATATATATATGCATACATAGATTTGTATATGTATATATATTTATATTATATGTGTTTTGTAACAGCAACACAGTCAGACATTTTTCCATCACATAATTTAGCCTGTCGATGAAAAGGGCTACACCTTTCTCAGATACTTAAAAATCACAGAATTTTCGAAACTGGATGTGGAGCGTTGGCGTTTCATGAGATTGAAAATACAAAAGTTAAACAAAATCCTCTAATGTTGTTTTATGATAACATTATAGTTAGCGTTTCAAGAATAGCTCTGGCGAATCGCCCTTGAAACTACGAAAATATCTTGCAATTTTGCTTTTGACATTACTTTTATACATGGAACAGTCTTTCTTTTTATTTCGACAGTTGTTCTGAAGACTGTTACATAAACAAGCTAGTTAGGTTGGTTATCTGAAACAAGTCCTTTCTTGCTATAACAGTTCTTACTTAAACAGATATTCTCAAGGTTATTTTGTAAGCAGTTATTCTGCAAGTTTTTCCATAAGCAAGACAGTCAGTTTGCCATTTCAAAAAACAAGTCATAAACATTGCATATAGATTCGGGTATGATAGCTTTTTCATAATTAGTATTTTCACTCTGATGTCATGTGGCCAAGTAATCAAGCTTTGATATTCGTACAGAGTTTACATAGATATACATTGGTAACATTTGTTTTGTCATGTGTGTCTTGTATATACTGACTGTGTGTCTCCATGTTCTTGAGAACCCATGTATTAGTCATTTCGATGTACTATAGGGCTATCCAGACTAAATAAATACGTTTAAACTAAACAAAACCGCCGAGTATCGCCGGGCACTTTAAGGTCCTAACGCTAATAGTTTTAACACATGACCCTTCTTGTCAGTCCTGTCCCCCAGGGGTTCATCCACTTGACACTTTTATGAATACTGCCTTATTGAACTAAATGTTTGTTGTGGGTCAAAGAGCCGTACTACATTCCCAATTCTCCTGCAATAGCTCTTGGCTTGTAATCATTTTAGTGTTCTTATATAAAAAGTTATATGAAATATTGGCTTTATATTCTGTGTTTTTAAGTATACGAATTTATAATTTTCAAGTGCATAAAATTTAAACTTCTATATACCTATGTCATGAAAAGTAGTTTTCACCAATCGTAAATTATCAAATTCAAATGTTTGTATCAGAAGCAAAAAAAAAATGAAAAAAAAACAACAACAAAACAAACAAACAGAAAAAAAGAAACAAGAAAAAATTAAGCAAACAAAAAGACAAAAACAAATTAAAAAAAAAAAGAAAAAATGAAGTTAACACATTCCTCCCCCAAAACGAAAAGAAAAAAAAAGAGAAAGAAAAAGAAAACGCTGGTGGATTTTGTCGTTATATCGACCGGCGTGTTATCTTACTTCTTAAAAATCCGAAATGTTAAAAAGAAAGGTATTGGTCGCAATTACATACATGCGTGTGTGTCGATCATAATTGAAAAGAGTCAAACCTTCCGAGAAAATATTGAGGGTGACTAGATTGCATTCCTGGCCTTTCTATTGATATCATTTAGAGAAAATATGCACGATTAATATCAACCAGGGAACCATAAGAATAAAAAATAAGGTCATTGATATCCCCAATCACCGTAAAATGGGAGTAAATAACCAGTACTTATAATGGCCTACACTTTGGTTTATATTTATTTAATAAGGAATGGAATAATGTTTTATGGCAGCAGACATTCAATGAGAAGACAGACATTCATGAAGAATGATGTCACAAAACGAATGTGCCTTTCGAATTTTGCTTAGGTACTACAGTTTGTGGGTATGTACTGCCACAAATCATATTTAGTACTTTTATGATTATAACAACTCGTAATGGATAATATATTTTCAGGCGTTTATTTTCTGAACACAATAGCACGTGGTTATGCAAATAAGCGACACACAATCGTTTATTTGATGATTATTTGTTAACTTTGTGTATAAACTCTGTCAAATGATCTATATTTTAAACCTTTAGATCTATAGGATGGATGCTACTTGTATTTGTTTTTTCAAGACCAACTGTTGGTCAAAGAAAGTTATTTTCATGCCTCTATCATTTTTTGCATAATATACACTCCTGACGGAGGCATTAATGTTTTCTCTTGCAAAGGTAGTAAATCACTCTTTCTTTTGTGTTCAACACATTTCTCTTTGTAGTATAGGTTACACGAGCGGCAGAATGAACGCTCGTGCCTTTTCACACAAGCAACCAATGAGCACACCCTTAACACAATATCTAAAAGAAATTAAAAATAGATCTTATCATATGTCTGTCTATTTGTCGGTCTGTCTGTCTGTATATCTGCAATAATGTTTTATATACTCTAGCTACAGTGCCTCCTATAGCCTCATAATTAAGCTTTAAAGGAAACTAGCTCTTGTCTGGTTCCACGTAGACATGCCTTTGTTTTATGACAAATTGGCTATGAAACTGAGCAGCGTAGTGGTTGAAACAGTCATAAATTCTCCCTGTTACTTTTGCACAAAAGAAGCGGAAACTTCTTTTATATTCGCAACAAAGTGGGTCTGGAGAAACGACAAACCTACTGGTACATTTCCGACAAATAATTTCCCCTCAGTTTGCAGGGTTAGTTAATTTATTTGTCAAACCAATGCGAGGTTTCCGACACATTCATGGATTCAGGTGGCTTGCTGGGCAAATTTCCGTATCGAGATGTTTTCATTATAGAATGAGTGAACATTTCCGTGACATAATTTGAAGTATTTGCCATATCTGTCAAGGAGCTTTATTGAATGTTATAACACTAAAGTGTGATAGTTGTGATAGAATAAGCAGGAGATGTTGCAACATTCAACACATTCTGGATATACATAAGATAATATACATTTGGTAAAGGTTGGCCTGCTGCCTTTATATCTGCTCATAGGCTAAAACCAGAAGAAAAAAATTGTCTATCAGGATAATATTTTTTCACAAAGAAACATAAAGATGCACTCTTTCTGTGTGGTAATCTCCAAGAGCTGTTCTAAGATCTGTATATAAATGTTTATTGTAAACATAAATAAAAACCTGTTTTCATTTGGCTCTCATAAAGGAAACAGTGGGCGAAAAAATAGAGAGAACTGAGAGAAACAGGTGATCTCCCTATTTTCAAGAGGAACAAAACCTTGTAAGGCTAATCAAATAATTATAGCCTATTAAAGAAGAGTTCTTTCCCTTTGTGTGTGCCATTATTGTTGACAATTGTGCACAGTTAAAGAAAATGCAATGAAATTCCAGCTGAAATTTAATAATTTATCCACTTTATAAATGTCCATATTTTGGACGAGACCTAAAGAGAACAGTAGGGGTTGACAGAGTATGTGGCACTGGAGTTGGCAAGCCATAGCGTAGAAAATTAGACATAGGGACTCGCAAGGAGGAGCAAAAATTAAAAAGGAATCAGACACTGAGACAGTGGGACAGGTACAGGAACACATACACAAAAGACATAAAAAGAACCAGCTGTAGTTAATGCATATTCTTCTAAATAGGAAGATGTCAAGAGCCCTTTAAGGGCTTGTTAGAAAAGACGATGAAGCGAAAATAAAACCGGGAAGCATTCAAGATCCATTAATGTCTAAATGAAAAGCAATTTACTTTTTATGTGTGATGGAAAGTCAAAAGCGATAAGTCGGAACTCTTTAGACATCATGATATGTTCACAAAAGAAAAAAATAATTTGTGAATTGGTAGGACTTATCGAAGCTCTATGGGTCGGAGTTTCACCAACAAATAGAATTTTGACCCCACTAATCTGTCACCTGGTCACTTGGGGACAAAGTGCTGAAGTTGATGTTAACGGCATATTAGGTTGACCAGTCATTAGTCAGCACAATCTCTACCATCGATGTGTACGTCAGAAATCTTGTAAAGCGACAAAATGGGGTTAAAACCTGCAAAGTGTCAGTACGGAGTTGCAGCAGCGTCAGCTAAAAAGCAACCATTCAGACAAAATTCGAGATCAACATTGTTGTCTACATCAAGGTGTGTTTTATCCAAACCAGACCCACATATGACCAGTGTACCTTGAAACGTCTCCACGGAGCCCAACACAGACTTGACGTACCATTAGGTCTACCACTATTCAGCGGGCGACAAAGTTATTTTTCGGTAATTAGGTAATTATGTGTCAGGCTTGGAGGGGGTAAACATCTTCCTGTTAAGATATTCCATCTGGAATGGGGATAAAATAGAACAGCAAAGAAAACATCCCATGAACTTGTTGACGTGACCCCCAGCGAAGCCTTTGAAAGCACAGGTTTTTGAAACTTAATCTTACAGCATGACCGCAGGGCGTCTTTGTGTCTAGTTTTGACGAGTGGATCTATAATTTACCTTACTATTGTCTGATTAAGAGGGATGAGCCAAAGACTGACATTAGTGCATAAGTCACCAGACGCTCTTCTCGGTTCACTGAGCTCAGGGAACACTCACAACTTAGAGACTTCTTGATAAACCAGGGAACTTGAAGATCATTGGAAGAAGAAGAAAGCTTGAAATGGATTTAAGTTGTTTACAGTGTGGGCAAGTGGTTTATGATTTCACAGTTCTTGTTGACTGTCCCTGGATGAATAATTAACAACATCTGGTTATAAACAATTAGTATAATAAATGTCACACACACATATTCAAAGTTACGACTTCGAGTATTATGAATCGAAGCTAAATTAGTCAGTTTTAAAATTCGGAATGCTGTAGTGGTGTAAAATACCTGATGATACAGGGACATCAAAGACCTATTATTTTGAACATAACAAGATTTTATACACAAAGTTTGTCCATTGTTATCGGCGCTTAACAAATAAAGTACATATATACTTATAATAGAGCTATTATTATCACATAGAAATGTCATTGATCCACTGACAGGAAACAGGAATAAGTGTGTTTCCCTAATGTTATGTCAACATATATTTGAATAGTTTTTGCCTTGTTTTATTTTTGTAGCTTCATTCCCTATTAGCATAATATCTCGAAATCTGGAGTACCTATTCTTTTCATCAGCGGCTACAGCTATGTCTTTTTTAATTGTGCGTACTTTCACAACCATGTAGATGGTGCTAATAAATTTGTGCCACGCGCATGGTAATAAAAACAAGTACAATGAAAAATTTATATGGGACAAGGAGTTATACACTAAATTTATCAAGCATTTTTTCGAGTATTTTGAATGCTTTGAAAGTCATTTACAACATTATTATTTCTGAATTATGAACATTACCTTTTACTAGGGAAACAATGGGAAGAAGTCGCCGTGGCTTTAGTCTTGATGGCCCTCTTTTCTGAGGGTGTCTACCAAGGCTTTAATTTGAAACCCCTTTGTACGTTTCATGGTCAGAAGACAATAATTCCGGCATATTCAGTTTATAAACTTTACTATGTCTTTAAAAACAAACAAAAATTCCGCTCACCCCGGGAGGTGAGTATACCCCTTGTCTAGGTCGCTTGACTTTCTTGGGAGCCGCGTTTACCTGAGGCGATATTTTCCTTTGTGGCAGCACCTTAAGTCCTGACACACGAAATAGTTTGCAAGTAGTAGCCTGAAAATGACCACCTGTCACAGGCGGCCATGCATTTGACATATTTTGGGGGCTTTATTCCTTTATTTGGCTGTATTCTTGGCGAGACTGTCTGTTCTGTCAAGCAAGAAACGCAGCATAGATTCAATTACGCGCACTAATTTTCCAATATTGCTATACTTTAAATCAATTTGCAAGCCGCTTTTAAGCCAGGACAATTCATTAGTAGATGGCAGGTACAGCCATGCAGTGTAGTGTTCGCCTAATGCCTTCCACTATGGCTCACAACATCAATTGGGCAACTTAGATTACACACCAATTTTCCATATTCACACAAAAATGCTAAATATTTTTTCCTCGGTGCTTGTCTGGTTCGCTGGGTTTGTTTTTCCTTCTGAAATCTGGTTGTTTGGTGCCATCGGCGTAACGGGAGCTTTGTAATTTGCTCACATGCAGGCGGTTGTGTTACACTGCAAGATTCTCAAAATAACAACTTTTGTCTTAATGACGAATTACTCTCCTTCACATCAAAAGGAAGGACGGCCAAATTTAGCGGTAACAGACGGAATGATTACAACGTACCGCCCTTTGCTGCATAACCACTTGTGGCGTCCATAGGTCCATAGAGTTCCGCATAGCCAGGTCAGATACCTTGGCATGCCAATGGGCACCGTGGCACACGTAGAGTCAAGATTATGGTGCTTCATGTTACAGTTATTCAAATTATTATCCTTTGCCCTAAGCCATCTGTTGCCTGGCCACCTTTGACATCCTCTGGGCACCCGGTGGTGTCTCTATAAAAATTTGCAAAACTATTTGTCCTGTGAAATGGTGGATTTTCTCCTGTGGATATTTGTAAAACAAGAATTACCAATGTTAGTATGTGCACACTTCTTGGGAAATGTTTTATTGTAAAGAGCGCCTTAAGTTTTCTCGTGACCAGTCATTGTGTAATATTCTTTTTTCCATAACAAGCTTTCCCAGGCAAAGTGAATTAAAAAATGTATGCGATTGAAAAAATGCATTGTGTGACTTGCAAATGCCATCACTTTGTGACTTGTCAAAGGAAAGCACATAGCAACTGATATTTTAGTCTGTAATATTTGAATGCCCCATGTAGTTGTGTTGACATCTTGTTAAACATTCTGTGATTCCATTGAAGCCATTTAACTTCATGTTTCGGCAGTTTATCGATTTAAAATTTGAAATAGAATCATGAGTACAGAGAAACGTGCTTGCGTACATAACTACATACAAATAAAGGTACCTACTTATCTATCTATCTACCTACCTACCTTTCTACTGGCAGACAGACACACAAACAAGCAACCAAAGAAACAAACAAATAAACAATAAATAAATAAATAAATGTAAATTTGGACTTATGCATAGTGAATTTTTAAATATATATTTATGAACATTGTTTCATGTAGTTTGGAGTTTTTGTTTCATTGGTCTTGTAATTGTTTTGAATCCGTGTAGTCGACAAAATAATTGTATGACGAATAACATGCCTCGAAGACACCGACTACCTGGTCGTCCACAGAGACGGTAGCGTTCACAACCGGTCGCGTTTGCAGAATTAGCTAAGTGCGTTTATCCGGCTTAGCGCTCTCTGAACCACGTACATTGCAGCTCGTCTCAACATTGACAGCACAGTGACA
>OZ026621.1:24403596-24441096 GCA_964020975.1 Hermodice carunculata | reverse complement strand
ATACATACCAGGTGGGCGGATGTGACTGCTGTATCAATTGTGTATACCAGTCCATTTTATATTCTTAGGGGAGAAAAGAGTACTGCGGAATAGGGTAATGACTACTAAGAAGTGGTTCTGGACCAAAAAATATAAAAAAAAAAAATAAATAAAAGAAAAAAAGAAAACCACAAATACAATGCATACATACATACATACATACATACATAGACACACATACATACATAAATACATACATACATACATACATACACGCATAAATACCCCCAAAACACATACATACATGCATAGATCTATACACGCGTACCCACGCATGCTTGCGTTGTATTCATCCATCCACACACACACACACACACACACACACACACGTATATATACATATATATATATATATATATATATATATATATATATATATATATATATATATATATATATATATATATATATATACGTATTCTAAGTAGAGTAATTTATAATATATATTTCGAGATAGGAATATCGCTAATTAACGACCATTGCATTGACGCCCGAGTCTTCTTTAAAAAAAATACGAGGAAGAAACATTTGTTATGGGTAGATCCCATTTATGTCAGATCAAACCTCTGTCTCCTGTCAGGATATGACCAGGAAATATACCACAGGACATGGCAAGGATAAGAATCAATATGTCAGAATTGTATATAGCTCAATAATGTGTGTAAAATGATGTATACGACGGAACAACGTTGATAGTAATCCAACTTTGTTGCAGGACAAATCCCTTGGCCGTATTAGCCTCTTACCTATCAGAAAGTTAGGTGTCGTATGTCGGGATGAGTCTTTGATAAGCTGAAACTACGTGTGTTACATTGTTTCTTTTAACGCCTGCCACAGGAACATCCATACATCTGAAGTTGAAAGCAGTTATACTCTCCGGTGAAATTGCCAGCAAAATCCAAGCTGAATATGACATCACATCTAATACGAATTAGCATGAAAGAAACTTGAATTTCGCATTGTTTGGAGGTATGAATCAACGACGTTTGAGATAAGAGATGAGTGATTCCTATTACGGATGTTGTCATATTAGCCTCTGTACTTCATTTCCTTGAATATAAATTGATTAATATAGCTGGGAATGCCAATTCAGGCACCAGTTTATTAAAAGATCATGCATTGGAACCTAGTAAATAAATTTTGACACCTTTCCAATTGAGATACAGCATTAAAAATCAACCAGTTTCTGGTCTTGTTCTGCATACATAAGATATGTTCGTTGCATCATCATGCTAAATTAAAGGCAGTCTTCTCTACATTTGCCTCTTTTCCTATAGTGTTAGGACGTGAGTTTTCCCTATGAATCACATTAAGTCTGGCGTCTTCTTTTTGTGCATCACCTGATCGTCCGTACTTCTGAGAGCTCATTACAGTTATTGAACTATGATCTGTCGAGACGCGCGTCATGTTGTTGGCACAACATATCATACATGTACTGATTGCCAGTCGGAAAATTTGCAGCCCAAACTGGAAATTAAAATGCAACTGTTTTCAAAACCTCAGCAAAAAGTCTTTACTTGGGCATTTTGAAATGAACTGGCCTTTTGCGAATTTCTTGACCAAATTGAAGAAATGTTAGCATTTGATTGAGTGAAGAATATGCAAGGCAGGTACTGAAAAATAAACCGTTCACCTGTTAAATAGGACCATAAGTGCCGTAAGGGAACATTACTGTAGATCATTCTCGCAGGTACGACATTGCCTGAAAACAATCGAATGTTTTTTACTTCATGGCGGTGCAAGGTCGTCTCTTTTTAAATGTCAATGACCAAATTATGAAGTGTCATGACAATGTTTCCGATCATAGGGTGCTGTAATGGTCATTGCCGATACAATGTCTGTGTAGTCGATTTTGTCGGAAGACAGAAGTGGGAAAATTGTATTTATAGGTGTACGAAAAAAACCTATCATAATTTGGTTACCAAGAATACTTTGGTTTTTAAATGACCTATCCAAGGTACGTAAATAGTAATTGTGTTACAATCAGAATATATGCCAGAAACAGGGCATGTGACACTTGCACTTCTATTACATGCATGGGCATGATTGGTCGTATTACTTATCGAATAAATAAGTGCACGGGCGTCCATGTATATTTCCACGTCGTTCAACGGGAGATTATTAAGGTTGCCTCAAAGCACGTGTATCTATTTAAATCTATCAATAAAAAGATTTTCTTGATTCCATCCTTTGCAAAATTCATTGTTGTAGTTAAAAAGATCACTGCTCTTTAAATATTGGACAACTGCATTTCTGTAATGATTCCCTATTGTCTAACGTAATCAAACCCTAACATTCATTCATTGGCTTTGCGAAGAATCGCAACACCACGGGATAGCATACTGTCTATGTTGTTCCAAAAATTACATGTAAAAGTAACAATAATGAAATATGAAAATTTAGCTGAATCGTAGTAGCATCTGACCGTTGAGGGTAATCAAAGAATGATACGGGTCCAAATCGGGATAATTAGGCTCCATTGGGGGCTATGTGTCAAAGATCAAAGCCTTTTAGTTGGACTACGAAAACCTCTTCTACCAAGGTGGCCTCTGTGGCGATATAGTCACTGACACTATGCGACCTCGATATAGCTGAAGGCGCTTATGTGAAAAATGTTCGGGTCCCCAAAGCTGGAATGAAAACCCATGATCTTGCCCCGGACGAATATGTGGCACTCTGATTCATCTTAAAGTGAATTGTTTCGGACACAAGGTTATCTAAAGATCGGTAAGGGCTGCAGGCCAAGCAGGTGAAAGATTGTTCTCCCGCTTCAATGGAGCCATCTCGAAATGGCTTCTCTTGGCAAGGGTGATCCATGCTGAATTTTTTTGGTCGGTTCCCTAATCGTGAGCGTGAATAAACACACTAAACTAAGCACATAGCCAGTGGTCCATCGATGCCATTTGATAATGACCACTACCCCTGTCCTGGTAGAGAGTCTAATATCCTAGAGAAGGGCCAAATTTTCGATTCACAGGACGCTAGCGATTGGTAATGGAAATTGATTCGGTTGTAAGATATATTCTGAGAGCCAGAGGAGACGGCTCGTTCATTACACTTTTGCCTCCTCCTGCCCCTGTTGCCTCTGGCCATACCTGCCACTGTGTCTATTGTACAAGAGCAGTCATAACTGTTCTTTCGGTATGTATCAAAGTAATGGATGTTTTCGTTGAAAGATTATTGACAGGACAGTTGGATGTAAAACACATGAGGTATTTGGCAATGTAGCAACGGCATATAAAGAGACCAATATGTTAAAAGAGAATACGTGAGATTATAATGTTAATATTTCTTTTCACAATGCACCTACATATAAAATACATGAAGTTGTTTTGCTGGTAGGCTGTCCGCACCTTTTGTTTGTAATAAGTGAATCAGCATTTATATAAAAACTTACTGTACGCTTAGAAATTCTTGAACAGCATTTTTGGTTAAAAGCTGACCTTTCGTTCATAACCGTGTCTACATAAATGATATTGGACGATAATCGAGAGCTCATTGATACTCTCGGATACACATAAATCCACAAAAACAGTACGCTATTCTTATTTAAGTTTTCACTACATCATGTTCCTTGTTTACAATGAAGATATACATGTGTTTTGAGACATTCAAGATAGATAATATCATAAAACTGAACATTCAAGGAAATGTGGGTACATATGAAAATTAATAACTTCCCCCAGAAACTTCTCGAATGTATTGAAGTTAGTTCACGTAAATTATTGAAAAGACAAGAAGTTACTACACTATTGTAATATAGCCAGTGAAGCATAGCTGATGAACTTGTTATAAGCCCAGCCTGGTCACATTTTGCGTCCTGTTGGCTTGAGTCCGTCATTGGTGGCAGCTGTGTTTGGCCACCCGAGTCATTTCAAGGATGCATGAACACACTAAACTCCTAATTAAAGGACTTCTGTAGCCTCCCAAATTTACACGGAGAAACTCCTTTCATTTGTGGTCCAATATGGCCGGCTAGTGAAGCATTCATTCCTGCCTAACATGGCTACAGATTATCTATTGGAAGCAAAATTTGGATGATCCACTATCAGAATATCACAGTCCAGCAAATTCATTGTCCCCAACTATATGCTTCCAAAGCGAATATAAAAATGCTTGACTTTTCCATGGGTATGCATCAATGGACGATGGGGGGACCGGATTGGATCCTGTAGACCTGGTCCCTTTGCACTGTCTAAAATGTTACGTTCCTATGTTGAATCAGCTTTTCATATCACGCTTTTAAAAACGAGACAGTGTCAGCCAAAAATGAGTCCCTTTCTGTTTCACAGTTGTGTGCAAACGCGTATTGGCCGTCCATGGCCTAACGTTGTATCATACCAAGCCTCAGATGTGCACTCCTGTAGTATTAAAAATGGGACAGCAGCAAGTTTCATTTATATAATGGCAGAATTTGGACGAATCGATTCTTGTGTGGCTTTGTGCAGTTGTAAAATGGTTATATATCTATTCATCTAACCATATTATAACCAACTTTGTGAGTCTTTGCATAATGAAATTTGTCTTTTATTCATAAAGTGTCATGACGAAAGCATGGTGGTAGTGTTGCTTTGGCTTTTAATGAATCTGTATCGTGTATATATAATTGCATCTGCAATTCTGTGTGTGCAGATACTCATTTTTGGACATGAAAATGATAAGTTGTGACTTTTGACAACTCTTAAAACGAATTTGGATATTTTGGTGATGGTGTGAAACTTGAAACTTGAAACTTGAAACTTTATTGCTGCATCAAAAATATACACGTGATATTATGCAATATATACAACCATCCACACATATACACACAAGTTACATTAACATCACATTTTGACAAAATCAAACGTATACACGCTATTGCAAAATACATAAGTACTGGCAAGAATAATAAGAAGTATTTACATAAAAACCCCTGACTGGACGGGGGGGGGGGGGGGGGGAGAAAAACAATCACTGTTCCTGATGCGTCAGTGATGTTGTTGGTGGTTTATGTTCAAAAATTAGAAGGGTCCCCTCTGTTCCATGATAGCTGCAAAGAAAATTTCAATATATTTTATTTTTTCTATATCGTCTAACTTCATCAAAAAGGTAAATTTATCATTATTGTCTAGTGATGAGAATAAAGGGAAAATATCGGCCATTTCCAAGAATAGTTTTTTCTCTCCTTTTCATATTTTTTTGCAAAAAATGATGACATGACCTGTTCATGATGTATATACATGTATCATAACCCTTTTTTGTGGTTATGAGGGATCAACGTAAAGGTCAAAAGTTAAGTATTCTAGGCTTGTTTAGTACTTGTCGCGAGAAGAAAAAAACCTTTTAACCATTTTCAATAGCTCTGTGGACGTAACTTTCCTGCAGATTATGTTTGATATGTCTGATATGTCTGTGCTTTGGTGGATATCATTCCAGTTCGTGGCCAAAGTTGGGAGGGTGTCCCTTCAATACTAATATTTCAACATATACTTGGTAAATTTTATCATATAGACGGTGGAAAATATGTTCACAATATTTTATTTATATGATTTGATGAATCATGCAACTTATTACTGTTCACCTGACTAACCCTTATCCTGCTGGAACAGAAATTGTACTCAAAACAAATAGATATGATTAAAGCTCATTCTCAGCTTTGCTGTCAGGAACAAGCGAATCCAATCAATTTGAATACTGTAATGTCAGCTGATTTTCTGTTGATATCAACTGAGCACGATTCTATAATGCGTAATACGATCATAGAACTGGAATTTTGCTATTATACTGACTTCAAAACTACATTTTCGTCGAAAGAAACCTCACCCATGTCAAGTTCGTATTACTTGATAAACAGCATGTAGGTAGAGCAAGTTTTACAGCGGTTTCAACATATTTACGCTCAAATATCCTGAAAGATCCGGGAAGTTAATTCTTGCCTGCTTTGATATTTTAACTTAAACTTAGCGGACACTTTTTGTAGTTAAAACCTGTCATGATGGTGGCCTCCAGGTCAATAACTTCGACAGGAGCGAAAATAAGGCTTCTCACAAAGATCCGCGCATGCGTTACCAAGTCCGCATGCGTTACCAACTTTCCGTGGAGCGATTTGGGAGCTTAATTGCCTTATTCGGGCCAGGAAAGATATAACATTACCACAAACACATAATCCAATGGCCATTTGCTTAGTGAATATCTGCAATTACATCAAATACTTGTTAAGAATTACTTGTAAAAATTGTTCGCTCAAGTAAAAAGAAGCAAAACAGAATAAGGGCTAAATTTTGAGCGTTTTTCTTTAGTGTCCGTTTTTCATATTTCACTGCTGCCTCTTTTAACGCATCAAATTCTTTTTTCTCAAATGAAAGCGGTTTTCTTACTTTACTCTTTCGTCCTACTAAAACTTTCCTTTTAAAATCATATGATAATTATATGGTATGTCAGTTGGTGCGGGCACGTGTCAAGCATTATCTCGCTCCATGTTACACGTGACCTGGATTATGTTATATATAATTTCAAAACCTCTTTTCCATCAGGTCACAGTGTTGATGGTGGGACAAGGATACGTATTATAATGCATTTATTATTTCCGTTTTAGAAGCCTGTTCTTAGCCTACGTATGCATCTCCAGTTTGTTGTACAAGGGAGTGGACTGATTAGAATAAGTCCTGGCACGTGTAAAGACTGATATTAATGTAATGGTCTAATCTACAGATTAGGTACTCATTAGCGAACCGTTTGATTATGGAATATCTTTTCATGGTGATTTCTTTTTATACAGACATTTAGAGACGCTACAGATTTCCGGTCATGTGAAGTGAATTATCATAACTGGATTTCATGCTGAAAAATGCATTGCAGTTGCGCGAACGTTGCAATGTATTTCGGGCTGAAAAGTTCAATGCCAGTAAACGTGGATCATCCAAAGTCTGTCCGCATCAATTTCTTACTGAACATAAGCTGCTGCATTTTGCACCCAACAGCTTATGACCACTTGAATGAAATATCAATCATAACCGAATAACTGGCTTGCACACAACTAATCGGCCACCGTTTTCATCAGGCCAAATGAAGAGCGTCAACACAACGGTTCGTCGACTTGTTTGTCGATCCGCCCGTTGTGCAAAAATGCGGACCTAATGAAAATGGTATTTTGTATGTTTCGCTTCTTGAATTATTTTACTCTCCAGTGTTCACAATTCGATTAGGATCTAAAATCGTCCAAGCGCATTTACCTATAATCAAATACATTTTAATTTGTTTCGATCCATTTTGACTGACATCAATAATTTATTAATCCGTATTGAAGCAAGGTTACAAGTGATCTCATGTATTGCCGTATAATAAAACTTGGGAAAGGCCGATTTGTCAGAAAATTGATAAATCAATTACAGACACACAAGAAGCACAAGAAAATTGTGATTCAACGTGACTGAAGTGTGTTTAACGACCCTGAGCCTTTCTATTCATAATGCGTGAGACCCGCAGAAAAGCCACTACCTGGCGAATGGCCTCCTGCCGAGGGCTCGTAAATTTATACTCAACGTGTCTTTGTAAATCTGATGGCACAGCGGGAGCAATTGCGAGCATTTTCATCGTTTTACAAAAGATGCTCACGAACATTAGACATTTGACAACCATTAGAGCAAATTCATCTTTTGGATACTGCCATAGGTCATAATCGTAATTAGGTGGTAACTTAATCCCTAATTATCAAATTGCATTTTTTCATGTAGAGCAAAGTGGTAGGACATTCCTGATCTTGTGCCCGACAGAGTACATTTTAAAACGCGCAAATGTGTCTCATACCAAAATGTTGCATTTTTTAATGATATTTAGTTCGCTTAAAATGTTTCAAGTATGTAATGCACGAATAAGACAACTTACCTAGTGTTTTAGTTTATTTTACGTGTATGTACCGCAAACATAGAAAATTTATCTGTAACACTTTGTTTTGAATCGGAAGGTGAATAAAATAAGCAAGCAGTTTTGTTTTCATATTATACGTGCGTGGTTCACACCGATAGAATACAATAAGGCATGGAGAGTGCAAAAATCGATATAATTATATTTAATTTATTGAGTAGGGCTCGTAAATTTTTACTCAAAAAACTTAATAGCCAGAGTTAAATTAAAACATGACTATACAGTGTCCTTTGGGCTATCGCACAGTGGAAATATATCAAATAGAATGGACCTTTTTTAACCAGCAATGATTAAAAAAAAAAAAAAAAAAAAAAAAAAAAAAAAAAAACAGCACAGAAATTGCATTTGACATATGTGTAAACACCGTGTTCTTCAGAGGGAAAAGGATAAACCATGGCCACAGGATATGTTTGCACGTGTTCCAGTTTTTGCTGCGACATTTTATACTAGTCGTATGTATTATAAGGGAAAAGGCAAGATGGGATCATTTAGATATTGCCTGTGCCCCAACTGCTTTGGAAAATTATATATGTTTAAGCCAATTTTGTTTGTTCAATAATCGATTGATAAGAGTCATACTTAGACTCTGTAATGCGCGTGACACCCAAAATTCATCAAGTAAGCAATAAGCACATTTCTAGCCTGTTGACTACTTTTTATTGGGCAAAGTAATTGCATATACTGTCGTCGCTTCTGCATATTAGTGACACGATATTTTGTGGTTTGATTCACGTAAAATCATGTCATACAAATACACAGATTTCCAATGAGTGCGAGTACAGAATAAACAAAACACAAATGAAGCAACGCAAGAGTTTTCTCATACCCATTCTCCCGCCCAGAACAAAATGACTAAATGTAACGAACAGTTATTTCATTTCAGAAGCATTAAAAAACATTAAAATAAAAAAATTAGAATGGAGAAAAAAAGTTTCCTTAGTATCCGGTGAAAGTGCACATGAACAGCCACGCCTATAAAACTGACCACATCCGTTACATTGCTAAAGCATTCTTGCATCGGCTCGCGTTTCATGATTTAATTCATTTACATGGTTAGCTATAGACCAAGCCATGCATCATTCTCTGGCAACATCTGGTGGTGGTACGGGCAAAATGTAACCAAATTTAATAAGGACAAGTCCCCGAACCAAAAGTTAAATAAATACCTTGAATAATTTAGCGGACAGCGTCGCTCTCGCTCGTATTTGTTGGTTTCATTAATTTGATATTAGACATAGTCGGCTTACATGTCAAATAAATACCATGAATATTTTAAAGCATTTGAATGGGGGTAAGTGGTCTCTTATTTTGAAATTTAATTACACTGGAGCGGAGGGGTCTATATGCGGTACACGGAGACCTTTGCAATGGCACTCTCTCGTGTCGGGGGCTTCCACAAATGGGCCTGTTGTCTCATTGCACAATTAAGTCTTAATGAAAATAATAAACAATTTCCCTCCGGGAAATATCCCCTTAATGTCACAAACAGAGCCGCTTAAGAGGAAATAGGCGATTGTACTGAGGCGAGCGTCGTATCAGGCATTATCTCTATGACGGGTCAGGCCAACACTGCCTCCCAACGCTCTCTATTAGGCAGTATTAGCCACGATGAATTACTGTGGCCATTAATATATTAAAAGCGTGGCCAGCGATGGGGGACGATATAAATAAAGGAACCTGGTAATTCGATCAGTCAGCACGACCGTCACTTTACAGGCAACGCTTAAGTGAAATCAACGTAAAATCAACAGGATTTCTACAGCAAAATCTACATGCACGAGTGTGATTAAATTATGTTGTTAGCCCTTCCGACCCTTTCCTTATGGTCCGTCAGCGGCTAGCGCGATGCTCCTTATTAATATATTAAAACTTTCCATTCGGAAGGTGATGTACTGTTATATTAAGCCTTAATATGTGTGTAATGAAGATAAAGTAGGAAGCGGAAAGCTTATTTATGTACGCCTAATATCTGAATTGATTCAGTAATACTGCCATATTAAGTTTTGTCCAAAAAAACGCGAAGGATTATAACGTCGCTTCATTAGCAGAATTAGATTTAGTCTTTTTAGTTCGTTTCATGAGAGTGCTCAGGGAAGGAAAGACGTGTAAAGGCCCATTTGCATAATTCCCAATTAAATGTTATCCAATTTTCTCATTAAGAAATTACACTCTCACACTATCGAATCACAATTAATAAACGGGGAGATCTAATGCAATAGTTCAAATAAGAGAGTATAAGGGGCCTTACATTGGGATCCAGACTGGAGTGGCGTGATGGATTCTAATCTTATCAACCATTCCAAACCACTGAAATAAAACGGACAAATCAAGTTACCATATATCAACATTGCATTTGATGTATCTCTCCGACTGATCTTATATTTTTCAGGTCTGGTTTCAGAACAGGCGGGCTAAGTGTCGCAAACAAGAAAGCCAGCTACAGAAAGGTAAATGCCGGTCTTCTTTGCTCAATCTAAAGGTCCCTTCGCTGAAGCATTAATTTGGTTGGCAATGATCATCCATGCTTGGTGCAACTGCTCTTGTATTGAGCGGTTTACAGAACTTTTATGTTAGCTGCTGTTCATTTAATTTCGCCCATTCAGTTTGAATTTAGCGCAAATTGAATATAATTTTAATGAATATATTACAAATGAATTGAATTAGACCCCAAAGCCTGCCAAATGCGCAGAAGTTCCCATTGACCCGTCGCGTTGGAAATTCTGTCGACATTTCTATTTAATTAATTAGATTATTGTGATCTATTAATTTAATTAGATCAATTTCCCTCTCCCGCACTTTCAAGAGGATAATCTCTTACGCTTGATAGAAATTCACCTTAATTTATTAAAAGAATACTGGTTTTTCGTTTCTAAGTCGAACGTGCTCGGTCCTTGAAGAATTCGATCAATTTGTGCAATCGCTTCTGGGACAGGATCTTTTGTGAAGCCAGGCTGTGAGTCGCAGCCCAACCGGCCTAATCAGAAAACAAATCAGACAATTTGTTAGATTACGCTCGGACAATTGTTCTCGGATTCATTCAGGCCATTCGGTGATTAAAAAGGATGCCGTGCCGCATAGCAAACACCTTGGACGTAGCACGCTAATCATATTTTAACCTGACTGGAATGTCAATACGGGGCAACTTGGCGTTGGCTCTTTCACGTCCCGCGCTGGGGACACCTGCTACCTATTTAGGTTGATTGCCCTGATGTTTTGACTTCAAATATACAACACCCTTCACTAATATGGTCTCCACGTTTGGCTGTGAAAGGCCATTTGGCCACTCTCAAAATTAATTAAAAGTCATTGGGCTTCATTAGAACACAGACAAAAGGGGGTGTAGCTTGCTAGCACCTGCGCACTCTTTCCCTTATGCCGCACTTCTTACAGTTCAGGCACCTACGAATACACTGAAGGTGTTTCATGTCATTTTACAACATTTGCTGCTGAGAAGGTGTTCCAGGATTGGTCCATGTAGACCTTTATGTCGCACAACATGTGTCTTTCTAGTCAGTTGCGTCAAACTGTGAAGGTCGAACTTCACCGCAGCGGGACAACTGAGATGTCATTAGAGAATGCCGTTTACGGGCAGAGGTCATGACCTAAGGTAGAATACGCGTGTCATATATTGAAATAGACCCAATTACCCGTTCTCAAAATACAATAAACGTCCATTCAAGCAGAGTAACATGTGTATTACATATTGAGGATATAACATACAAGGTAGCGATGTTCTAATTTGTATTTCAATCTGAGTTACCTGCGAGGCACACGATGTTTCTGTTGCACGTGTGTCTTCTTGCCTCGCATATAGCATAGGTACTTCAAAGTGGCCCGAAATTAATTCCTTTGCATCGATTTTGTTTTTATTTTGAAGCAAAAGGCAACAAACTCTTTCCTATGAATCTATAAAGGTTACATTTGAATAAAAACTAAGACAACACGAGAAGTTCTATGGAGACACAGTCTGCTGGTCCCGGTGCAACGTCCGTAACGGGCATGTCATAGAGCAGTTCAAAAATGTAAGGCACTTTTCGAATTGCCCCACAAAATGAACTTGTGCTCGCGTGTTTTTTTCTTGCTAATTAAAAGACCAGCTCATCACAATTCCTGTCGTAAAGTTGACTTGTCACATACTATTCAAATCTGGTGAAAGCATCTTCCTCCTGGCGCATTGGTTGTGTCGACTCTTATAAAGAAGTAGCTCATTCAAATTACTAATGCTGCCCTAATGATGCCTTTTCCCGCAAATATCAAAATGTCGTCTGCTAATTGTATTTCACTAGTTTAGGATTATTTTTTCAAAATTTTGAATGAAACTTGAATGGAAGATCATTCTAAGTTATATACCCATGGTCAACAGCTTTCCTTGGCGCGCTCTGGAATGAGTTAAGGCAAAACAGGGTCTAGTTTGCATATTATCAGGCATTGGAAACTTAAAGATGAGGTTCGCAAGCAGTGTATATAACAAGACAAAACCATACTATTATCATCACAGGCGTCCTTTGATAGTTGTCCCCAGCTACATGCAGCGTTAGATACATTCCCTGTAAACAATAGGTAATTTTCGATAATTGCTGTCAATAAAGCTGAGGATCAACGTATTTCAGCATTAGGGTGATTTGTGGAGATTTGCATCGGTGCTGCTAAATATGACCTTTGACCTCAAATTAACATGCAACCAAAATTTATGTGTGCTCAGATTCAAAGAGTCCAGCTGTGTAGTGATCACTGATGCTTTTTGTCACAATGTAACTCTAGCACAAAATCTATATAGACCTCCTTAATTCTATTTAGGAAATCTCCAATGGAAAATTAAACAGTTTTGTAAACACAGGAAATCTTGTCAGTCATCAAACTGTTGTTCTGTGATTAAATCATCAACAACTTTAATTGATTGGATTTTATGGCTCACCAGGCAGGCAAATGAGATTTGTTTGGGTCCAGTTGTTTGGTTTTCTGGTCACAATCGGCAAGAAGTGTCACAGATGGTCTCCTTTCAAGGTGTCGTTTGCATTCAGAAAAGGCCACTTGAGGATGCTAGACATTCATACAGCCTAATTCAATTATCACCTTTCATGTAAGTCACAGGATAATATTGAAACGGCAACTGCGAAGGGCCCTTTACTAATAATAAGTGAATCACTTGAAAAACAGGCGATATACATCTTGAAACTTATTTTTGTATATTATCTGGTTTATACTTTCCTTATATTATCATAGGCTGACCGCCACGAAGCATGTATATTTGCGTATTATATTTTTCACAATATCACTGTGTTAGACTGATCACCATAAATTTGTAGTTAAGTTTTCGTCGTTGTGGCTCCAATGGTTGTCAGTAAACGAAACAAGGAATCACCAACATTTCACATCGAATGTTATTTGTAAATATTATCATTTATAATTACACTGCTCTATTAGGAAACAATACAGACACAAAGATAATATTAAGACGTGTTTCCATGATTGTATCTTCTACTGTTAATAATGTATAAACTCCTTTGGATGCGGTATGACTTGTGGGGACGCCTGCCGCTCTATGATTTTTTCTTTTGTGTGCGTGTTTTTTTTTTTTTTTTTTTTTTTTTGATAATTGCGTTGTATGGCAATTGGTATTTCATCATGAATATCAAATGCATATGCGACATTCTCATTGAAAATACTAGCTATGTTAATTATTTTAATTACTTTAATTAAATACCATAGCATAATGTATATTGAAATAGAATAAAATTAATTTCAATTAAATTCTAATAAGCGAAGACAATACATGTTTTTGCTCTTTTTGGCTCCAAGTTGGCATTTATCAATGCAGAGTGTGCTCTATTGTAATTTTTTCCCCGATACGGTGACCAGGCAACGTAATACGAAAAAAACCTTTTCCTCAGCAACTGTGTATTTCCAGTACAGCTATGTAATAACAAAGTTGGAAGTCAGGGCACAGCAAAATGAAAAAAATATGTGTTTGTAAGCCAGGTACTGGTATTTGGTGATTCTGCATTGCTTTTTCTTTGTAATGTATTTTTCTCTAAACAGGCTGATAGCTGAGTACACACAGTCTGCTGCATACCTCAGACTTTACACTTATAGCCTTTCTGGGTACAACTACCTCTACCGAGAACTAGCTCAGTTCATCCCAATATTTTCATTAGGTACAGAAACATTTGTCCCGTCCTCCCAAATGCCCGAGCTGAGTGATAATGTGTGCCACTGCAGGCCATACTAATACTAGGTGTTCATATTTAACTATATTATCTGCAGAGCTGCCTCGGTCCCTTCAGTTGCTGGGCAACGGAACTATGTCTCCACCATGATCAGGGCACTTGTACAAGTCATGTCACTGAACCATCCTTAGGCCTAAGTAACACTTTCTGCCCCCCCCCCCCAATGGAATTTTTCTAAATATGTTAAGCATCTTGCATATTTTAAAACTTAGTTAATGACTTTTCTTAATCTATATGCGTTCTCAAGTTGTAACATCTATCAAAAAAGCTCAGTCGGCCCTAGTTAATACTAGTACATGAGTATGCGCTGTTTCAAGTGCCTTGTTGCAGCTAGGTGGCAGCACAAGATTCCATTTTATATGAATACTACCTTTTACGCAACACAGCGCATATCAATGTGCGCATGCGTATAATATTTATGTATGCTGATGTAAAAAGTATTAATATCAGATTTGAATAACCGTACAGTGAAAATAACTATTACAATTTATTAAAAGGATATCGAATGGATAAAACTCTTGATCACTTTGACAATAAGGACAGGGTTCATTTTCTCATGAGCATTTACCAATACATGTCCTTCAAGGCAGACTGCTGAATGCTACACATATAAAACATTTTATTTGCATTGCAATTCTTATGTAATTAAGGAGTTACATTGAACAACTGAAATTAATCTTTCTAGTTATATAAAAAACCGTCATATCTGTTCTGACCATGGACTTTCTATTTCCAATGTTTTGGCCTAATGTCCTAAATGAAAAATGAGACATGAATGGTCAGTTCAAATCGCAGCTTTCTGGACCTCGTTCATGTATGTTTTATTCGTCACTAAAAGTTTTCTAATGCAAACAAGACATATTGTGTCCCTCGGAGTTTCTTCCAACCCAAGTCTCTCTCATGTGTTGTTATGTGGTTGCAAAACAATACACAACTGTAACAAACGGACCTATGGCATACTGGGACAAACGATCGAGGATCGACTTTGTTGACAATTTCTGTCTTTTTATAAGCATTGCGCTTTTTTTTCCTGCTTTCAAAGCTTCGTAACCGTCAACCAAACTAATGCCTTATCTTGAGGTGCTAAGTACACACACACACACACACACACACACACACACACACACACACACACACAAGTAGTTTCATGAGTTGATCTTCGAAATAAATAGCATATTCTGTCATAAAGCCACTGCAGAAGAAAGATATTTTAATGTGGATCACAGTTTAATAAACAATCAAGAAACATCGGGCATAATGATCATTTTGAAATTACAACGGCTTGCTACATTAATTAGGGACGCACGATCTGTATTGTCTGGCAAATACGCGACGCACGTTCGGGCTACATTTTATCTTAAACATCAGATGTATTGCAAATTACAAGAACTGAGAATTAACCACATTCACTTAATTTTGGAAACTCTGGTGCAGATAATTACCTCACATGACTTCAGTCAGCCGAAGGCGTAGGTCCGTCGTCAACCCTTTACATTTCAGTTTCTCTAAAATTTGTCCTGCAAGTCACGGCCCAGTGATTTTATGTTTTTCGTGATTTTTTTTTCAATTATTCATTTTGGGAGAAAATCTTCCCCGAAACCGCTGGCCAAATGCTTCGAAGTTGAGAAAGCTGCACTTCCAGTTTGCCTGTCGATGGACTTGTTCAATTCTTCGTCACTTGGACCAGTAAATCGTTCCGCCTGTATGGATGGAGGAGTAGATGGATTTGTATGAGCAGTGTGACTTGCCATGTCGGCCATGCATGACCACTCGGCCATAGAATCCCCATCGGCATCGAGTAGGCCTAGTAGTAAGATCATGGACTGTCCTGTTGTCGAGTTCGTGTACATGCCCCCTAGTACTGTTATAAGTGTCGAGATTCATTGATTGGTAGGTGTCGAATTCCAATTCATTGATTATGGAGACAATGTAATCGCTCCCCTTAAAATGCACAATTTGGCCAACTTCAGAGTGGAGAGGGCCCAGGGCCAAGAGAAACCGCTCACTGTCTTAGTAGCCACGTTGACAGAAACTGCCATAGACCCCCATTTATGCAAAAAACTTTGCAAAGATTATAAATTTTATGCTTATTTTACATAATTTTTACATGAATAAAGCATGATTTTAAAAAAATTACAGTTGTCATTACTCTCTATTTGAACAAATAGTCTGGAAGGTCGTCATAATTCTGGGAGGTCGTTGTACTGGTATTACGACCTGGCAATAGGCCTACTACCGTACCGGTATGTTCCTATTGGACGGTCCTTTGTTAAGGGTAAAATCATGATAGGTTTATCGTATATTCTGCACGGTGGACTCTGCCCAACGTGTAGTAGAAATGTAACTTGACTCTAAGTCCAATTTTTTCACTAGATGAACCTACTTTCATCTGTTGGTTTGAAACAAATTTTTAAATTATGTAATGATCGATGAGAATATATGTCAGCATGGCTGAAATGGGGATACCATCATGATTTTTTTTGTTTTTGTTCATAGTAGTGAAATCCTAAAAATCTTCCAAAACTGCTTAATCAATAGCTTTGAAATTGCAGACATGCACTTTTTGGGTGTCCCTTTTTTCGGCTGGTAGTAAGGGGATTTTTTAAAAAAAGCATTCCGTATAGTTTTTTTTTTTTCTTTTTTATAATTTTCAACCTCTCGCAAACCACACATTCTATATTATCGTCACACTTGGCCAGAGTGTAGATTTACGCAATCCCCACAAAAGTCTACAGTTAGTACGCAATCCCCACAGAAGTCTACATTTACTTTTCTGAGAACGGCGAAACCTGAAACCGGCCCACAAGAACCAGTGGGGACAGGGCTACCGTGAGCACTAGTATCATACGTGTTTTTGTAGCTCAATGGGATATTTGAGTTCAGTAAATAGCCAAGTTCACCCTGCCAATATATACCTCATTAGACTCTCTGTAAAGATAAGAAGGCAATCTTAACCAGTATTCCGTTGTGAGACAATTAGGCCACGGCCTCACAAGATTCACACACGGTATGTCCAACCTACAATCCTTCCGCAAATGTGCAGACCTTGTGGCGGATTTATTCCAAAGCCTCATGCTCAGCATGTGCGCTCAGCTTCGATTCAAATTGAGGTATTCATGACTGAACTTTTCTAGGCAGTGCAGTCAGCGATTGAGGACATTCTTCTCGCAAGTGAGAGCAATTACGAGGACAAGCTCGGTTTGCTAGTCGTAAGATAGTAAACGTATTTTGTCCGAACAATTAGGCCTAAAGAAAAATATAACATCACTTTAAATTTAATCTGCACTAGGCCCTACCTGGCCACATTATCATGCATGACACGCTGACCTGTCGGGTGTTCAGTGGTCTATGCCTACAAAAGGCTACATGTCATACGAATGACTTTGGAAGCATAGGCATTCTTGACTGAGATTGAGAAAAAGTGTGACAGCTGCTGCGGTGTTTCTTTCAAGGAATCTCGTATTTTATGCTGACATTTTAGTGACAAGGTTCAATTTTGCGTGGGAACGGATTCTGTTCAAAGCACATCTGCAGGCCTAGGCCTAAAGTATCATGTGGGGATAAGAATTACAAGACAGGTCAACATGCATGTACAGTCCCAAAACAACATCTACTTTACGGGACCTACCCGGCCGGGCCAAAGGCAAAAAGGATAGAAACGGTCTCCACAAAAAGAATTGGGCCTCTCACGTCACTAATGTATGGGGGAGGCTTTAACTTTGTGTTCCGGTATGAATATATGTATACATGCGGTTTTTCATTCCGCCCCCATCGTTCTCAACGCTGGTTTGGCGAATTTGTTTGTTTCTTAGCTTTTGAACATTTTTCGAAATTATGAATGGTTAAGGTTGGAATATTTGTGAACATGTAATTGTGAAGCATAATATTCACTTCAGACCTGTGGGGATGGACCTGTCATGATCTTACTATTTTTCGTAGTAAGCCTTGGTCATTGAGGTAGGCTAAGTATCTGGGTCACTTAGGCCTTTATCCAGTAGTTATAGCTGTATCATCCAGAAAAAGGTGGAAGATACAGACTGGGTGATAACCCTGTCCATATCACCACAGTGCAAAGGTCAATCCATATCACCACAGTGCGAAGGTCACTGAGAAGTACTTTCCTTCTAAATTCTTGTAGTTGGCGCACGTCAAGCATATAGTTTTCAAATGACCCAATTACTGGATCCTGCCTTACAGTTATTCATACGCAAACCTATGCAAAGCCTTGTTTGGTGAAATTAACGTTGAAACTGTTTTTAATTGTCTTTTTTTTTGCGTTTACCGATGAAAATAAAATTACAGCTATAATTACTGGATAAAAGTAAAACCACCCGCGTGGAGGACACTCGTCAGCAGACTGGCCTCGTTCCCGCGGCGGATCACTCCTCGTGCAAGCACTCCGAGTGATCCGCTGCGCGAACGAGGCCAGTCTGCTGACTCGTCTCCTCCACTTGGCTGGTTTTACTATTATATCCATATTGTGTCAGCTCCAAATTGGTCTAAGCTCTACTCCGGGGTTCTCCTCTGCTCATCTGAGCTCAGTTCAAGCTGCAACGGAAGCCAAACGCAGATCAGGTCAGCCTGGGACGTATTTGGCGTTCAACATATGAAGGCCAGCTGATGATAGGCCATTCACACGGCTCCTTTGCTTTCATCATCATCATCATCATCAGGCCGTTTACACAGCTCCTTTGCTTTCATCATTATCATCATCATCGTCGTCGTCGTCGTCGTTATACTACAACGATTATTCCTATTCTGTTTTATTCAGGCCACCCAAACTGACAGATGTTTACGACGTCAAGCATGGTGGTTGTTCTTGGCTTCCCATTCAACACTTTATCAGACGTGACAGTTTTTGTTTTGATTTTGCAAGTTGGCAGCCTTTTTATTACACAAACATTTTACATCTGAAAGGGAACTTTGTATCATAATCTGTAACTCTTAATGCCTAAAATTGAAATGTATCTCATACTTGAGACAGGGTCTGCAGTAATTTCATAACAAATAGGCGTTTTGTGCTCCAACGACTTCACTGATGACAAGAGCAGGCACGTGTCGTACCACACAGTGTTTGCTATTTAGGTTCATACATTTGTAATATTAGACCACAAAGGCAGGACGGGCTGTTTGTGTATCTTCTTAAAGTGTGTTTGTTGTTCAACTTAGATGGAAAAAACGTGGTATTGTTGGCTTTTCAGCACATGCAGGTATATAATGAACCTCCTGCGCATTGCGAGTTCAACAGAAACCTTCTCTTCATGATCAAGAATTTGTGCTGTAAAAGGTCGTAGGTTTTTTGTGCAAATTGAAGGACATATTCTTACGAGATGCGATTGTATCGAAATTGTCACTTGGATTTAGCCAGAGGGGGAATGCATGCATTTCATTTAGTTGCATCGAACTAGGCATGTCCATACATTAAGCCAAAAATATCCTTTTCAGAATCATTTGGAATAATTGAGATCCGATGAAGGGGAAATTTACAAAATGGAAAGGGTCATATTATGATGTTCATTTCTTTTCAAACAGTAGAAATTTATCACCGAGAATGCATAATTCACTTGGTATTAGTGACCTACTCACGTGACCTAGCTCATTAGCGGCTCCCACCGACTCTAATAAGTGATCATTTCATGCGTGTTACTGCACCAAGGGAGGCGCTGTAATTCAATTAAACCAATAGCCTAGAATGGCAGTAAGAGGTCATTATTCGGTATTTGTTCCACTTCTATGGCCTTTTATGTTTGTCTAATCATTTGTCCCTAATGATATTTAAAAGTATTCTTTAACCCCCACAGAACTGTGATTTAGTACCTGCAGCGGCAGGGTGCTTCTGTTGGGTTATTACAGAGAACACAGGCGATTCACATATCATATATCATACCCGCGCGCGTTAGCCCATGTTGCGAACAACGGGGGTTTTCTATCACCGTATTAAATAACCATCACTTTAGCGTGAGTATGCACTTTTTGTGACATAATTGTTTTGGCGCACGTAATGCGCACGTGCAACTTGGTTCCCGCTCCCATAAGTAGTCTCATTCCTCTTGGCTTCCTCAGATTGGTTGAAAATAAGAATTGTTGTAATCAGATTCAGAACTATGTGAACGACATTTTTTTCTAGCAGATACGTGAAATGATTAACTGGTTAAGAATGTTATTTTTCTTTCAAAATATCATCTCTGAACAAACGATATTTTCTTTATGTAACAGTTTTGTAAAAATTGCCGCGGTTCCATCTTGTTCGGGTATATATTCCAACCTTAACTCCGCACCAAAGTTCTCCGTAACTGATTTGTCGTCTTAATTATACATTGTAAATCAACTAAATGTTATGTTCTTTTCAAATGATCACTGTCTGAGGTCATCCTGAGAAATCAAAATTAAAATTGATTTTTCGGGTGCAAATTAAATGATTGTGCAAAACATCATTCTTTACAAAGTATATTTGCGAGAGCGAGGATAATGTTACGTCACAGACAACAACAATTTTTGCGATGCAAAACTCGTATCGTCTGCGGCTTATATTTTGAAATGAGGTTATGCATCAATTTAAGTCGCAGACCGCAATCACATTGACGTGTAGAATCGATTATGTTACCTTTGTCTCACGATATTCAACCGAGAGTCCGGGTATGCATGTATGTATTTCTTTTGTGTGCAAACCTGGAAAAGTAACACCGATAGAAACATTATTATGGCGCTACCAATGTTAACTGTCAAAATTATGAGTTACCTTGTATTCGCTACGTTTGCAAAAAATTCACCAAGCTGTCTAGTTCACCGATGTTGAACCCGTGGGCCTTTAATTTGAAAACTCCGTTCAATGGACGACTTCCTGTGCTTCAAAAAATCGAGCTCAGGATGTTTACATCAACTCGTATAAAGCGCAGCTACCATATCAAAGCCTGTTTGTTTAAAAACCACTTAATTCGAAATGCGTCAAGAGATGATTCACTTGCTACGTTTTGGTTAAATTATATATAGCAGAGCTTAATATGTCCCCGCAAAAAATATTAAAAAACGTACGAATAAACTTTTCAGCGTTGTCTATATAGTCCTTTTGCTTTTATTTTCTTCTTTATGTTCGCTTTCATCCGCAATTTTGAATGAAATTATGGGGAAAAGTTTATCCTTTCCGACTAAAATCGTCCCAAAAGCGCCCTGATGTAAATTGTCAGGTACCTCAATCGTTTCACATAAACATTTTGCCAACATAAATAATTTTGCTGAGAATTGTAGATAATAGAACATCTTTCCTTGGCATGGGTTCAGCGCAATGAGCAATTATACGCCTAACCCGCGTGAAGGAAAGTTATTGACTCAATCTTATATTAACCAGGAAGAAGTGAAACATGTTGGTAAGTCCATTATCAACAGTTTAACTGGACATTGCTCCAAGCGCATGCCGGATAAAGCTGTAAACTCGGTTATGGAACATGGGCCGGCATTGGCTAAATATAGAACAGTAAAGTCTCCCGCCTGTCTACTTGTTCTGTCTTAACATGCGTCACACATCTCTGGTGACTGGCTGGCGTTTTGTGTTTTCGAGTGAATATGGTATTTTAAATCAAAGTGCAGATAATTACACCCTCACACACCCAGTGGCTTCATCGTTGTGTAGTTTCCAATGCCGCTTGATGGCCGCTGGCAGTTTCACTCAGCCGTGGTGAGACTTAAGATGGGCATGGTTAGCAACGGACTGTCGTAAAGTTACACTCCTGCACTGACATCTCCCATGCGGCTGACGCTGGCACTCCCCCCATGGTTACAGTGTATCGCATGTTCGAATCTGGACTATAAGCCACTATCGTAAAATTTGAATACATCTTCACGGACATATCACCAGTGACTGACAATGGCGCATATGCAGTGGTGAACATTTCAGGAGTTCCATCTTTGAGGGATCACATAAGGTGTTCACTCGTGTCTAACGTTGTGTACACCACAGGCCCACAGGCCATTGGTATCTCACATTGAAACATATACCCAAAAAGTATATATATATATGTATGTGTGTGTGTGTGTGTGTGTGTGTCTTGTTGTCCAGAACCACTTCCTGGTAGTCTTACCCTATTTCACAATCCGAACTCTTTACGCTCCGCAAGCTAACCGCAGTCTGAACTATATATATATATATATATATATATATATGTATATATATATATATATATATATATATATATATATATATATATATATATATATATATATATATATATATATATATATATATATATATACATACATACATACATACATACATACATACATACATACTACATACATACATATTCGGAAAGCGCATAAGTTTGAAAACGATATTTCTTCTTTTGTGGAACAGTTTTATTGGGTTGATTCGTTTGGTCTTCAAGCACAGCAAAGAAAGTACGACCGGTGTTCAGATTGTATGTATACTCTTGCAAATTATGTGAATAAAGAAATGCGGAATACTTCAGTTGAAAGAAAACTCAGATTTTGAGTCGGATACTGCAACATCGCGCAAAGATTCATATAATGATTGTCAGGGACTGTGTTTTCAGAACACACAAACATATTGGAGTGTTTAAAAGCGAAGCCCTCCCTCTCAAAAAAAACCCTTTCTCTGTCAAAAGCGTTCACACATAGAGTTTGCTTAAATTACTAAATTAAACTTAATTTAAAAAAGTTGCATTGAATTTTCTTTAATGGTGTGGGAGAAGGATTTCAAAATATATTCTCCAGCTTAATAGATGGATGTCAGTGTTTTCTAATTCTATCAATATATTCAACACGTTAATATAACGTGGATTTCGCCCTACTTTAACCGATGAAAGGGATAAAAAGACGAGGGGTCATTATTCATATTCTGACCAGCATATTTAGGTTAAATAAACATGAGATGGCTGACTTTCCTTGTTTCTTTTTTTGGACATTTGTGCCGAACATCGCTGATCACTGGGAGGATAAACATCTCAGCAGTTTTATCCCACTTCTTGTACCCAGTTTCAACTCCAATAAGACTGAAATATCAGGGAAATAAATTTCTCCCATTTTTTTGTACGTATGGCTTATCACGCTCATTATATGTGCACCTGGCGATATGCAAGGGAAATCTGTGTCCTCTTGGTGCAGTCAATATGCAGGAGGGGCCGCTCACAGTGCATTACGCCATAGCATTCACAACCTCAGGCGTATCCATCATCCTCCGTGGAAAAGTTCCATTGAAAACCGTCACACTTTGTCACTTGTTAAAAATCTCTTATCTCCACCAACGCGATGGTCATTATCAATTATAACCATCATATTATTCAGTGAAAAGCCACATTGAGCACCCATACAAAAGCTTTCCGTGCACATTTAGTCTTATCGCATATTTGGGGTTTGGTTTGATTTATCTGGTTAAAGGGCCATGTCACGAGATGAGGACAGGTGTGGGATAATGAGTGCTCCCTCTCACCTGGGCTCTCGTATGTGTATTTAGGTAAATAATTTATATCTAAATACGTTTCCATTTTTTGGCTAAAAAAGTGTCATAAAAGGTGTTTTTTATATGGCAATTTTAGACAGATCATTGTAGTTATGAAGTGATATATCAAAATACAGTTGTTTTATGCAATCCTTTAAATGTACTGTTGTTCACGTACAAAAAAGGAAAGCATTCGTGCATGAAGACAGATTCTACTGGATGATACCCACTGTATAATAAAATTCAAATTAGTATAAAGAGCTGTGTAACTGAATACCGTTTTGAATCTATAACATAGGAAATATTTCATCCATTTAATTATTCTTAAAAGCAATCACGGAAAAATTCCAAAATACTGTGGTATAGAAAGATGAAAATGCGATTAAATAATACAAAATTGATCCATTATGCATAATTATAGATATAAGAAATCTTGAAAAGTCAATGTTGTTCGTAAATCTTGTGTTATAAAAAGTTAGATCCATAAGCCGATTAAGCTGCAATGACATTAGCCATGACTATGTTCAACAGCTGTGTTATCTCCCTGTTACCCTTCAATTCAAACCGTCCTTCCAGGTGAGCGAACCTGTAAGGAAACGAAAAAGCCATATCGTTTATCAAACATTGATGTCGCGAAAAGCTGATAGGTGCAAGAAAAGACCTAAAATGCAAGAAAATTATAGTCTAGACCCTTGACTGGTATTTATGAAAGTAACAACACGTACAGAAAAGTATGATGAATAGCTGAAGCAACTGGTAACATAATACTTATGAACTTAACTGCCATGTTTGCCTTTCCTGTATATACCCCATGTGGCTATGCTCGGTCCTCTTTTGTGATTCCTCGTTGTCCTGCCTGACACTGTGCCCTTCCTGGAGTCCGTCACAGCAAAAGTAGTCCTTCGTTTGCTGCAGATACATAATTATTAGAGACCGGGCTCTCAATTAAACAAATGCATCCTGTAATTTTCTGCAAATGTATACTACATTGTCACAACAAACTCCATGTTTTTGGTTTTTCTTCAAATTTTACGTTAGGTAAACTGGTTTATCTCTTGCAAGAGACACTTATCTTCCTGTATAATGAAACAAATGACACACCTGACCCATTTTAAACGTCAAATATATTTTATCTCTCGAGGAGGTAAAAGTATCGCTTCCATAAGCTGAAGTATGATCAATGGTACTTACTTGTGTCTGTACGGGTTTTGTGCCATTCCAGTGTGCATACAAATACAGTGCTGAAATGTTAAGCCAGCACAGTGTCCCAAAGTGGATGACTGTTTTGGTTCTCTTGTTGTCCAAACTGACGAAACTTTATACAATGTGAACTAAAAACAAGGTTCAATTGACTCAAGTATACCACCCAATTTAACAAAAAATATGCCTGAGAGTCTCGGCGACTTGGCTTACTCGATTATGACCATATACAGAATACCTGCATATATTTCACGTATATGCACTTACTTTTGCTTATGCCATCTCTGAGGTATTCACATACCACGGCCAAGATATTTATTTGTTAGTGTTGAATTTCTCTGCCCATTGAACGCACTGTTAAGACATAACGATCACAGTGTGTGTGTGTGTGTGTGTGTGTGTGTGTGTGTGTGTGTGTGTCTGTGTGTGCGTGTGTGTCACCTCTTTGAACAAGGCGGGTCTACAATAATTTGCAACAAATATTCCGGTCTTACTTGCTTTGTTTTTTTTTTTCCTACAATAATTTGCAACAAATATTCCGGTCTTACTTGCTTTGTTTCACAACATTATGCAAAGCCAACTACTGCAATGGATACTTTGGTATGGAATTGAGAAAAAGGACATATATGGTTGGTCTGTGGCTTAGAAATGCCTTTTTGCAGGGTTACTCGAGTGTCAAGAAGCAAATCAGCAACTAACCACCGACAGTGTTCATTCTTTTAGCTGGTGCTGAAGAACAATACATGTACCTTATACGTTGGTTTCTCTTCAACTTCTCCTTCTGAACATTACCCGTTTGTTCCCCTGAAGATTATCACTATGGTGACACTTTGGCCCTATCCTGCTCGGATGATATGTTTTAGGTATGCATGATGGACACAGACCTTAGGCAGATGATAGCACGTAGCTCCTACTGTCTGGCAAGGCCTTACAGTGTGACAAATTATAAGTTTGCAATTCCATTAAATAACATATTGTCTTTAGTATTGTTGAATTTTTTGTACAATTGACCACACTGAATTACTTGATCACGGACAGCGTTTGGATTGTATTTCTTTGCATAAGTCAAGGGTACTTCAAAATCCTCACACGTGCATTTTTACCTTTTTGAGGTTATATATTTTGTAGTTTCATAAAACGTGATGACAATAACAGTGTATAATGGTGTCTGCAGCTCGTAGGCTCAGGTGATTGTGGTATGACAAAGTGTCGAGTCCGTAGCCTTGTGCAGAAAATGAGTTGTTAATTTATTTATTCGGTTGCTGTCTATCCGTACATCTATTACCTACTTACATTCCCGCATTTATTGACCCATTTATCTACCCATGCCTTCTTATATTTTGTTAGTGAGGTTAACCGTGCATGACCAACTGTGTTGGGCGGACGTTAAAATATCTAAGTCCGTGGACACAAAAAGGTGCAGAATATTTAAGTACACCTGATAGCAGAAGTTGCATTTTGATTGTTTTCGTCTCACAACTTTGGCATGCAAAATTCAAATAACGAGTGTCCATTATATCATATACAACGCAAAATGAACAACTAAGTAGTCAAGGCATAACGTGAGAACACGAACCTTTCCATTCGTAAAGCTTACTTAACTTTGTGACTCGTGTCACTTTAACGCCTGTTTCAAGTGCTCATTAACATCTGTTCTGGAAGGAAGTATCCCGCCTTGGCGTCAGGTGAAGTACCATAATAATACAAGGCAGGTAAGGTTAAGCGTGACAACATGAAACGTACATAAATGACAAGAGGATTCTCATTCATTTTGAGGATTTTCCGTTCAAATCTGTGCTGCCTGTTTGCAAATTTACCATCTGTTGTGGTATGTGGTAACCCGACTGGTGTCACGTGAGACCTGCATGATAACCTTAGATAAAGTGTGAAGACTCTGGCAGCACATAATGTCAACAAACTACATTTCATGTATATTTACCTTCCAAAGATACATACGCAAATAATATTGACCAATTTATTTGTGCAGTGGTGTTCTTTCCCCCCGCGCGATGCTTGTCTGGGGGGGGGGGGGGGGGGACCAGTTCTTGTTGAAGAAAATCAGCTTCTATATTGTCATGCTTCTGTAACAAAATGTTCACATAAAGTGTCACTCATCCACTTTTACGGCGCTGTAGTTTACTCACCCTCTATATGCGGGGTACATGTAATACGTTTGTACTTTGTTCGAACTGTATATTTTCCCGAACGAACACACTTTGGGTATACCATTGGAAGGACCTGCCTGAATATTACACGTTTTCAGTTACGTATAGTACACATAATCATTGATCGAAGTGGAACGATAGGGCCACTACAATCATAATAATGCCAGCATGCTATTAACGTTGCTTCTAAAGATTTTACAATCATTTAGATAAGGACATTTTATATATATATATATATAAATATATATATATATATATATATATATATATATATATATATATATATATATATATATATATATATATATATATGTGTGTGTGTGTGTGTGTGTTTATGCTAAATGTCCTCAAATTTTACACAAATTGGTTGTATTTATGTCACAGAAAACTTTCAAAGCAGTTTGACAATCAAAAATAATATTTTATACACGTAGCAGGTGACTTTTAAATAAAGGCAAAATATTTGCTTGTATCCTAGGCCCAAATAAAAACTGCTGTTCAACAAAATGAATGAAAGGAAGTATCTATCATTCTCTCGATCTAATTTTTTGGGAAAATGTCAGCAAATGTTTGTTTGCGCATTCAGCAAGTAGGGATCGACCCCCAAACCCGCGGCATTATGGTGTAGATACTGAGTCTCACGTGTTCACATTTGAACTGTTAATGTTCCCAATATTACAAAGGTATGTTCGGCAGTTTGGGATGATAGTTGACCAAGCCTGGTACTTGATGGAAATGGTTTGAGACATCTCCAGGGTACATACATAGCCCGTATGATAGTATGTTCACTTTCAATAACACATGCAAGTTGACTTTCTATGATATATGGCAGTATATATATTAGAATCTTAAATATAATTTTTTCACGTGATGCTTGCACGTTTCCATTTTTTTTCGTTGTCTTGGTAAAGTGATCTAATTCCATAGCACAATATTAATTGGTAACTGGTATATATCATAATGTATGTTTGGGAGCAATATTTACCCAAAGGGTACAAAAGCAGAATTCTCTCTTAGACCATGGAAACTGTAGACGAGGACACGGAGAGTGCGTATTCGGCAATGTGTATATCAATCTTCATCTGCTTACATAAAAGTTTAGTAAATCTGCAAAAGACATGCATAAATCAAAATGTCTTGAATACAAGTCCTAATCTAACAAAATGTGATAAAATGAAATACAATGGCAGCTTATCATACATAAATTTTTTACATACCTGCATTTGACATTTGTAGCAAAATGTCGGAATGATTTGGCGCATGATGATACCAATACTTTATCGTCGTCTACATACAGGCTATATACTGCAGTACATAATATACTTAAACGTACTTGTTTTCACGAGTATAAGTTTGCACGGTTTTTACATTTCAAACCTGTAACTGGATTTTAATTCACAGTGCTGTTCATATTTGCTCTTAAACTTAAGTTGATCCATTATGACATTATGTTTCAATCTTTATGGTCTCTGTGCCGTCAACGGAACACGCGCAACAAAAGTTCGGCAATATGAAGTAAATTTACAGTATACAACAAGTATGCAGATAAAAACGAACTTTTACATCGACCACGCTGTACCATTTGTCTGTATGAAATGTCAAAGATGTGTGAATCAGATGAAAACTAACGTAAATTTTACATCCGGAACATACGCCATAGATAAATAAAATGCATCTGAACTTTATCGTGGGAACAAGGTGTCTATATACGGGATCCAATTACATGCTATTAACCGATCTCCCTGATATGTATCTTAATCCAATTTTAAATGGTAAAAATTATGCACAGATCGGTAGTCAGATTATATTTATCAAAGCCACGGTGGCTAAACATAGTACATGGCGTGTCCGGCTTGCTGCATCTTATAATTTTCGGACGAAAGCGCGGAAACATGAAAGTTTCTTATCTCTACTGTTTAAAAATACCTTCATGGACACGAGGTCGCCTAGGGCAAATTGGCAAGGAAAATTAGAGAACAAATTTGTTGTTTACACCTCTGTGCAAGTCAGCTTTGACTTTGACCATTGGAGCCAAACGCATGCCGACTTATCATGTGCACCTTGAGGTTACTTTGTCACCAGCAACTCTTGCGTCTAGAGAGCCTACTTCATCTCTTTCACAGGTAGAACGTATTAGTTTGGGGGTAACCCACCTGCCTTCTCCTGCAATCATTGCACCTGCAATAAGGTACCAGCAATTGCACTGACCCGCTAATCATATAAATCAAGTTATTGAGTCTTATTTCTATTGTTGGGTTAAACATGATCGTGCCAAGATAACAACAACGTAAGGCAGGTTGTTTTGTATTATTTGTCTTTTGTGGCCAAACGTTGTTTCCCCTCTTATCAAGTTTTTTTGTCACACAAAATGCCAAAAGGCTGATCATCAATTGAAAATAATTTATGTCATACGCAGGTTAAAGACGTGTTCCTGCTTTTATATATATATATATGTCATATGTGAGGTCGACATAAAGGTGTTGTCAAGGTAGTGCAATGTAATATTGGTGGAATCGCACGAAACGCTGAAAGAACATCTGTTATTACACATGACCTCTTGTGAATCACTCTATACATACATATAAAACTGTAAAATCATTGCTGCATTATTAATATTTATCCGGTAATCGGTCATAAAGTACAATATTTAAGGTAAGGATTCGCTGACGTAGCAGAGAATCTGTTACACATTTCATGTATGGAGCAAGATAAAAATTGACTTATGGAAACCTTTTCTCAACAACCACCACAAAGCAGGTTTTTGTCGACATTATGAAACCAGGCTTTAACATATTTCATAAATCGTCAGAGTACAAAGTCGCCAACAATTTGCTTTCCAACAGAACACAAGGTTGGGGTTGTAAGTAACTCAAATTACCTGCATAAATTTACGTATGGCACGTGTAACCTGAACAGCGAAAATAAAATGATTACATCACAGCATCTAAGTTTCAGTGGCTGTAAAGCCTGAGTAGCATGGGCATGTTTTATACCATCTGATCTTAAAAGAAACATTGATTACTTTATGGTTAACGCCAAGGAAAGTATTATCTATTAATGTTATGCTGACTATAACTATATACCGTCGGCCACTATAAAAGTCGCCTGCAGCTGCTGACAAACAAGCCTCAAAAGAGGGTATGACGCTGGCATAATAAATATTATAGATATATTTTCTTACCAGTGACAAACTTTTGAGACAGATACGATTTAGCGCCAATATAAACTGTCAACGGTTTGCAAAGTTTAGTCAGTTTGATGGACAGGTTTACAAATTCACATCCATGCAGGTCTACTTCCTTAACACCTTTCACGGACGCTCTTCGTCTATTCCTCTCATACCCCGTTGCCTGATTTCACGTTTTCCGAGGTCGCCATAAGCATTTGCACAAAGGGTTCGGGGTGATAGATGGTTCAACCCAGGCAGAGAGTGGGGGTCTGTAATTATGAGGTATGTTTTGGCGAAGGACCGTCAAAGCAAAAGAAATCTCTTGCACGCCTTGTCTGACGAACTGTCGACAGACTCATTACAGGTAGAATGAAGTCTAATGGCAACAAATCAGGCGAGATAAGAAACGTATATGATATGGAAGCAAGTCGAGATTGCATTCCTCAGTGTGTGAATTATGGAGATACTGATGCTCCTGTACCGAGGTTGTCAGTCTGCTTTTGCTGATCAATCCTTTATCTTTTGTCTCTTGTGCTTTGTGCTTTCTGTACATGGGCAGCTGCAGGTCACACACGCGGCGATGCGGATTCGTTTTGTACGACATCTAAATTGTAAAATTAGTTTTGTAATTCTGTCCCAAACTTGGGTGTTTTCTTACTGATTACAGCATATTCATTGCATTGACTTTGTAGCAGTGTTATTATACAGTCTTTATGCAACAGCAACGTTAATGATGATCCTTATGATAATTAAAACGTTTACATCTTTAAAGATGCGCATGAATGATCACATAAAATGTTATATCATGTGAAAAAAATCAGCAAAGTTTTTTGCAAGCAAAAAATGGTGAGCAGCAACCAGTTACCGAAGCAGATCCAATATGTACTTTTGAATATCGTGATCCAGATAGCCTATACCTCAGAATAACATTCTGTAAGCAGAGGATACCTTCACTGGAGCAAAATCTAAGGGTAATGCGATTACCTGCCCGAGACTAACACTGGCCTGTTTTCACTACCGTTACTGAACCTCCCTGTCCGATTGCTGTTCAGTTGCTCCTAACAATTGGAAGAGGCAATTTAGGAATGTGTTTCAATATCAATGGGTCAACACTTAACAGCGCCACATGTAATGATTCCTGAAAACTTCAGAAGCAATACTCGAAAGTATTGTGATGAAAAGGAGCAAAACACAGTATACAAATGAAATCAGACGGGTAGAGCATCTTGTGTAAATGTGCGCCAAGAGAGGCCTTACAAAGCAACTACACAGGTAAACTTATTGTTAAGGCTTTTGAGGGTTTACAAGCAGGTGTTTTAAATTGTATCATTTCCTGTGCTTGCAGGCATGCTCGTGGGCGGAACTCCCGGACTGGATGGATGTCGTGTCGCACCATACGTCAATATGCCTTCGATGCGCATGGCGTTTGACCGCCTTCACATGCAGCATTTGACACAATTTGACCCCACACATGCAGTCCATCCAGCGGCTCACTCCATGTTATTATATCCCGCACCGCACTATGCCGTGAATTTTTCGGCGTTAGCAGAAAGCAGCTTTAAACCAAACAAGAACTCTAGCATTGCAGATCTGCGACTGAAAGCCAGAAAACACGCAGCAGCCTTAGGGCTTTGAACGATAACTACACATCTACGTTTTAAGACTGCATGTTTAAAGAGCAAATTTATATTGATATGTGAACCCAAACACCAGCAAAAAGGACCCCAAGAGACTCGGAATATGGCTTGGTGCATATAGTTCTCACATAAATACATCTAGCCGGATGTAAGGGTAGTATTGAGTGAATAGCCCGCCATATGATAAGCAAGCTCGCACATCAGGATTTCATTTTCTCAGAAATATTTGTCCTATAAGTCGGAAAAAAGTGCCCGGATGTTATGTCGTCTGCTTCCTTTAAGGTGAATTTTGTACTCTAGAAAGAGTTCCAAAAGTTTAAGGGTAAACATATGAGGGCAATAGCATCAGACTACAATTATTATCTCCGTGAATGTCGCTGAATTTTGTGCCCAGACAATCGTAATTTAAGGTGAGTAGGGAAGAGTTCCAGAGAGAAAGAGAGCGAGAGAGAAAAAAAAAAGCTTCATGTTTCCCTCCTGTAGAGGGCACCCAAGTCAGGAGGGCTAGAGTTGTGCATTCCCAATACTTTCTATTTTAATTGAAAACCTACTTATTCTTATATCACTGAATGTAGACGCACAGTATTTTCCACGGTACCTTTTGGTGTACAACGTAGATCATTCTGAAAATAGTATTTCATTTGTTTAAAAAAAAACTATTTTATTGAAGGTTACCTTTACATACAATCCGATGGGAAAACACAACTCTAGTCCACAAGAAATTTGAAAATTGGTTTGTATATTCAGCTGGATATACATAAAATTGCTAATTCTGACCTGTGCTATTAGAAATCAATAGTATATTGAAGCGTCTTGGTTTTGTTCTAAATTCTGGTTTTAATTTGGTGTGAGGAGAAAAATGGCATAAATACTAAAACACTTGATGGTTACAGTTAGCCTTTCGAGACATTCGGCGACATTTATGTGCGTTTTTAAATCGTGGATATGTTTAGCGACGGCGTACAGCATATATTGGAACTTTATTGTGAGTAAAATTGGAAGATTTGTCTTGTTCTGTTTCATTTGCAGCTCCTCAACTTTGATTTTGGTGTGGTGATATTTTGTTTTGCATTAATTAATGCAAGTCATATGGTACACCACTAGATGTTCCTCTGTAATGTTAACCAAGGTGTAAACTTTTAATTTTGTTCCAACCATCAACAAACGCGTTTTCATGTTCACAATGGCTTGAATCTTTTATTTAAGAAGCCTTGTGTTAACTAATGTATAAAGTTTCTGTACATACTGCTTGTCTATGAGACTGCATGTGGAATTATGATATTATAGCGCTACAAAAATTATGCACCGATAAGGAGCTATACAAAACTAATGGTTTTTTTTAGCTTTTTGAAGTACCGTGAAACCTCATAAGGCTCTCTGATATCCGACATAACTACATAATGACACAAATTGTAAGGGACAAGAGTCGAATTTCTTTGAAACTTCACTCAAGCATATCCTGGTATCTGGCATGCGCAAAATCTGACCCAGTTTGCAGGAAACAAAGGCTGTCATTATAACGAGGTTTCACTGTATATATTATTTATTCTGAGACAGTTGATTACAAAGTAATCAAATTAAATGTTTACATGGGTGATTGGTGCTTAATTGTATAAAATAGTCCTGATCTCAAAAGCAAAAGTAGACTTCTCTGATGCTAAAGTTCAGTAAATAATCCATATTTGTGATCTCGAAACAGAGTGATGTAAAAATATTCTCTTGACTAGTTGAAACATGGTATATCAAATGAATGCATTTATTTAACGATCGTACAGTTGATGGACATAAAAAGTTCTTAAAATGGTGTTTTTTGTTCCCTTATTGTTTCCTTAGTCAAGCACAATATACAGAAAGGTAAAGATACAATCATCATGCAGATGAGATCCGCACAATTGAACTGACGTGAATTCAAAATGTCCAAAACATTTGTTATGATACAACATTTACGTTACAGCAACCATACAAGTCATTTTTTTTGATAATTAAAACTTCATTCATCAAAAGTTGCCCTTTTGAACGTAACAGTAAGAGGGTGTATCACTGCCAACATGTATAAATTATTAAACAATGTATCCATTGAGCAAATGCTGTATCATTATAATCATTATGATCAACATGGTTGCCCCCAACATTGCATATAACTTGTTCGGCAACATAAATCATTTCTTTTTTATATAACACCGATTTTAAATATGTTTCCATCATGCTGGTTCTATTCTCTATGATGAAGTATTAACGTATGTTCATCATCTTATTTACGTTTGCCTCCAAGAAATGCTGAATGTGGTACGGATCTCAGATGCAATGGGAAATATGCGCAAACTCAGACAAAACACAGACTGGCTTCTGAATTAAAATGCAGATGACAAAAAACTTTGAATGATGTCAATTTATAAAGCGATGCTTTGTTAACTATGTCACCAAAATAAAATATGTTGAAAAGCATGCCATTTAATTCATTTTTGTACCAGTAAGAAGGAATGCACAGATAAATAGTCATCGTGATGTGTGGATGAAGATTTGCCGGTACATAGTTTCTTGGTCAATCCAGTGAACAAGGAAGGGTTGTTGTAAAAGATTCCATACTATTCAGTTTAGATTTTTTTTACTTCTTTCATTCCATTGTAATTAAATTGCCGCAAGATTGATTTATGGCATGTCTTAGGTGTCTGTGTATTACTTACCTTGCACTGCATGGTTTTATGTATATACTGTATGTATTGCTGCTGTCATTAGTATTTGCGTTTTGAAATAAATGCCTTTCAATGAATTATGTTATCGTTCCGAACAATTATACATATTTATGCCAGTTTGGCAACCTAATGTTTTACCAACAAGTATTGTAAGTGTATCGAGTGTATGTGGAATCCATTCTGCAAGCCATTTGCTGTATCTGAAGCCTTGTCTGTCAATAGCTGCAAGGTTTAAGGTTATGAGCATGTATTTTCTAAGCGTAAATAAATATGCCTTGTACAGAGTAATTTTGTTTTTGCGTATAAAATTTACTTTTTGAACAAGACCAAGATTTCAGTACAATAATGAGTAGCACATTTCGTCTTACATTACTTACTGTTGTAAGTTTAGTGAGAAGATCATTAATACATTACGTTTCTGTGCGTTCTAATTTATCAACATGTTCTACATGATAACATCCTTCATCTCTCGAAGTTCTCTGACAAAACACAACCCATAATTTTCTGGCATCAGCGGTCGAGCTGGGCTTAGTATTTTATCAGTGCCCTTTGCTTTTGAACCCTTAATGTGCGAGAACATTACTTGTACATTCCGTATTCGGATAAGCTATAAATGCAAAGAATTTCTAACTGTAGATCGATTGTATTGAAATGCCAAGGTGGCCAAGGACCTGGGGGTCTGGTGTGTAATCGTCAAACGGTTACTGTGTATTCTTAGCAAGACAAACATGCGTTTTACAAAACAAAACAAAACAAAACAAACAAACAAAAAAAAAAAACAAAAAACAACAAAAAAAAAAAGAAAAAAAAACAAAACAAAACAAAAAAAAAAAAAAAAAAAAAACAAACAAACAAAAAAAAAACAAAAAACAAAAAACAAACAAACAAACAATCAAACAAACTAACAAACAAAAAACCACACACACGAAAAGTACCTTTTTTTCTTTTAGATCTGCTGTGGGCGATATTGTTGATCTGGTCAAATCCAATATAAAGTTGTAACCAATGATACAGCAGTATATAAAATGGTTGATAATCCTACTCATTGCGCCAAAATATAGATTCCGTTTCATATTCAGTCGACAAATGGTCTAAGGTGTGGGTAGTAACTGATGATGGTTTAAAAACGGGCTGCGTGGCAATTGCCGGTAAAAGCAACTCGCCAGACCCTCTTTCCTTGTATTCTCGGTGCACCCATCGACAAATGATAACCCCCCCCCCCAACATATTGGAATTATTTTTCGCTCAAGTTTGAGATGGGCAACTCATAACAACGATATTATAACTAAAGCTTCCAAAGTGTAGAGTATGATGAAGAGTCTAAAATTTCTTCTTGACCGCACAACTTTTGAAGCCCTTTGTACTGCTTTTGTGAGACGTACCTTGGCGTATGGAGGTCTTGTCTGGGATGGCTGCAGTGTTAGAGAAAAAGAAAAAAATAGAAGGTGTTCAGCTGGCTGTTGCTACAATTTTAACTTGTGCATTTTTTGGGGGGGTGGGGGCATCAAATGTCAAATTACATGTATAAAGAGCGTACATGGCATCTTCTAGCCACGCGAGACAGGGAATTGCCAAATTAACTCTCGTGTAAATTGGTCAATGGTTTGGTTCCAAGCACTCTACAATCCATGGTGCCTAGAACCCCCAAATGCTGAAACTCCTACGTATAAGAGGCGGCGGTGTTTTGATCTGCCTCACTTCTGATCTCTCAATGATGTATCTAACAATTCATTCCTACCTTCCAGGTTTCGACTGTGGGAGCTTCCACAATTTACCAACAGCTCTTAATCCTTGGCGGGGTTGAAATCAAATTTGCTATAGTTCACTTCTATACCATTCCCTTCCTCCGAACTCAACAGTTTTGGAGACCGACATTTATCTATTTTGCATGCTCGTTTTAGGCAGTAGCCAGCTGAAATATAACTTTATGCAAATTTGGCTTTAGGCTGAAACTACCTGCAAACACGGTTTGACAAGCGAAAACGTCTGGTATTGTATTCAGTGGCACGGTCACAACGTCGCACAAAATTTCTACATATGCTCCGCTTGCCACAAAAAGGGTTCTCTATGGTGATACGGGTTGTACATTACATGATAATGCGCAGATCTTGTCAACTGTTCATGATTTTATTGCCACTTCAGCCCGTTTTTCACAAATGGGTGTCGATTGTGTTGCGTGCAATGTGCATCTATACCTATGAGGCTTTAATTTATTCTTTTGTGCTACCCAGGTCGAATATTGCGCGATCTAGTTATGAGTGAATTTAAGAGTGCTTTAGGATTAAGCCCCACTATCTGTCTCCGTTCAGTGTCTGTAGCCACTCTTAATTGTTCTGCTCGGTGTTCGGCCTAATACGAGGGACGTGCTCGGCCAACTAAAAACTACATGATTGTCCTTTAGAATCTTGTGTACTGGTGGTCCTCTTCCTGAACGACAGGAATTAAAATAGGACTTGCCCTTTTTCCATTTTTTTCACCAATAGAATGTTTTGCCAATTTGAAGTTTGTCCAGAAAATACGTTTAACCCAAGCATTGAGAGACCTTGCAATGAGTTGTCGTAATAATTGACACCCAAACTTTTGCTAGTTTCGACAATACCGTGCATGCATTCTTCAACGGAATGTTTATACGTAAATATAGCTGACATCAGCATGTAATTTTTAATGCTCTGCTGACTGGAAGCCAACACATGTGAGGCAATATATTGGACGAAACTGCAGTGGTTTTAGATATTACGGAAAGGTGTACCTGAAGCATGGCGGGACTTCCAGCATAGTGCTCAAGGTCAAGGGCGGATGATTCCTGGCAGTTCAGATCATATTTTGGTATGAACAACTTGGCATTTGTAACAGTTACCGAAGGATTCCTTTGGATATTGCAGAATGTCTTAATGCATGACACTTATGTCCACATTACTTAAAATTCCCCCCTGTCATTGTTTTATGGAAGCGCTATCATCATCATATTGATTTCGTTATTTGCGGTTTTACACGAAACAGTCTGTATTTCTGCTCGT